>VMDO01000898.1:0-246789 GCA_007922755.1 Pedetes capensis | reverse complement strand
ATGAAATAGGGTCATTCGCAGCAAAATGGATGGAATTAGAGAAAATTATTTTAAGTGAACAAACACAAGCTCAGAAAGAGAAACAACACATGTTCTCACTCATATGAGAGAGCTGACTCAAAATTACAAGAAGGAAAAATCCTACTCAAAGGTCAGATCACATTAAAAGGAGGGGAGGGAAGATAAGAATGAGGTCAATATAAATGGACTAGAAATCGCATGTAATTGTTCTAACAAGAAAGAAACAAAGACCACTACAGGAAAAGTTTCTATCTTAAACAGAAATGGAACCCGAGGACATATAGAAAAATACTATATAGTAAAAGATAGAGAAGACTTGGATGGGAAACTTAGATGGGAAGGGGGGGAGGGGAGAAACATAGAGGAGGGTAAGGGGTAACCGATATGAATGATGCTTATCAAATTGCATATATGAAAATTGTCACAATGAAAAGCATGTCAAAATGAATCACATTATGATGTACATTAAAAATTTCTAATAAAAAAAAAACAAAAAAAAACCCCTGAAAACAAACAACAACAAAAAAAAGGTTGCTATGAGTCGGACACAACTTGACGGCACCTAACAACAACAACAACAAGTGTCTGGAGTTGATAATAGTGGAAGAAAGTCCCCAGCTAAGTGGAGATGGTCTAGTGAAAGATTTAGCAAGTTCATTTGTCTTAATGTAGTGATCAGGCCAAAGAGCAGCAGATGAAAACAAGTGCAGCAGCCTGACTGGGTGTCACCTGCTTGGAAGGACCTCTATCCACATGTATTGTTACGGCTCCTGGGCTGGTGGGGACCAGTTGCTGGTGCTCAGTAGCAGCCCAGATGCTTCCACCCCTGTCCTGGACTAGCAGGTTGGAAGGAGGACCCGCAGGGTTTGGGTGGGAAAGGGTTGTCCATGCAGCGCCATGACTCCGCTGTAGGATTCCAGTAAAGGACCTTGTGAACTAGGATGGCTTCTGTTTTGAGAGTTGTTCCTTTCTTCAGAGGTTGTCAAAAAACGAAAGTGGACGTTTGGGACTGTCGCTGGAAGATAGAAGCACAGACCTCAAGGGAGGGCGCTAACATCAGAGGCAGATGGAAGGGAAACAGTTACACTGTCCTTTTCTGCAGGCAGCCCACAGGCATTCACAAGGAACACCGTACCCTCAAAGAAAGCCTGTACCTCTGGTTTTCACAAAGGGCAGCCAGCTGTATTTCATTCAGCAAATTATTCCATACAAGTGAGCTTGGAAAAACAGAAGCAAAAAATCTACCAGAAAAAACAATTTTCCCCTCATCTCCTGTGTGCTAAAACCATGCTTGAACACCATGCATGGGTAGAATAACTCCAGATATTTCCTAGGGGTGTGTGTGCTGGGTTCGCAGACGCCACCACGGAGCGCATTTGTTTTACAGTGTTGTCTTCCAAACACACACATCCATATTCATGATCTGCGTCCTGCACCCTCAATAATTCATGGCTTATTGACTTAAGCTGATGGATGGAAGTTTTCTGGGAACCCGAGAAGAAAAGATGGAAATTCCACGGGGCTGGGAGCAGCCAGTCCGTGAGTTGCCCACTTGCTGCGGGTGTGTGTATGGGGTGGGCAGAGGAGCCGGGAGAGCCCACTTTGGCCCTCCCTAGTTTATGCCAATGAAAGTCGCGACCACAGAGCTATTATCTTCAAATTATGATCACTGTTATAAAATGTTACTGGGCCATGACTGGGTGTGGAGTGTACCAGAGGGATGTGCTGGTCCCCCCGTCATGGTGAGGAGTGGGCTAAGCAGCTGCCACTCAGCCATCATTTGGCCCCGTCTCCCCACCCTTCCCCACACCTCTGGTCTGGGAGGTGGGAGGGAAGCCTAGGGTAGGGACAGGTCCCCGTGTGTTTGCACCTTTGGACGCCCTGTGTCTCCATGTTCTTTGCCATTTGTTCTCACCTGTGCCCTCTCCTGATGTTTTATGTCTGGTCTCCAGTACCTCTGGAGAATTTCACAGATCAAGTCATTCCCTTCAGGGAAAAAGTAAAAGAAGAAAGGAATCTGAAGTATAGAATTTGAATAGCATCTTGTCCTTGGAATTTTAAGATTTTTTTTTTTTAAATTTGGTGGGTTTTGGATAGGCTTTTTGTAGTTTCCCTTGAATTATTTGAGCCCCATAGTGGACTCAAGCTCTGGGGTGACCATTCTAAAACACAGAGTGGGATAATTTTTCTGCTCTTTGCATCTTATGTTTTTACTTGTGCACTTTGGTAATTTGCTTTTTTAAAGCCCATTCTCTACATTATTGATCTGTGGATTTTAATCACTACCCGCTCCTAGATGTTCTCTTGTCTTTGCTGGCTACTAATGCATCTTTCTATAGTAATGTTGAGCTGTGTTTGTTCAGATGGAACTTTGTCTAGTTTTTTTTTTTTTTTTAAATCATACCTGGAGAGAATAGGTTACTTGAGATCCTGTCTCCACTGCCTTGAGAGTGCACCTGTGCGCTCCGTGAGCCCACAGACTGCTGGTTTTGTGTGCGATGAAGGTGGTCTCAGTGATGTCCTGAAGAAATGAGAGCGCTCTTATGAGCAGGATGGCCTGAGCTGGCTCTTTTGAGCCCATTTTCAAAGCAAAAATAGACTGCTTCCCAAAGCCCTACTAATTGAATGGTTGTTGTCAGGTGCCATCAAGCCTTATAGACAACAGAATGAAACACCACTTGACGCTGTGCCATGCCCAGCACTATGTCAGTGCTCCTCTGCTGTTCACACGGTTTTCAGTGGCAGATTGGGGATTGAATTAGGGATTGCAGGTGGCCCCTGTGGGCCATCCAGCAGCTGGGGAAGCCGTGCCTGCTGTGGGTGCTGGAGCTGGGCGAGAAAGCAGGATACACCTGCCACCATCACCCTTGGATTGTGTCGTGGTCCCGTGCAGAGGTGGAGCGCCCACTGTGACTGAGGAGACACAGCTGAGGTGAGAGTGGAGGGGTCAAGTCACGTGTCTCTGTTACCCTGGACTTAAACAGACGAGTGCCATGGAAGCAGAGTGGCCAGGTGTGAAGACTGCCGTGGTCAGGTGGTAACTACAGTGGAGCAAGGTGATTCAGATGCACAGTCTTGCTATGGGCCCATAGTTGTGGAACAAGAGCGGTCATGGCGCTGTTAAAACCTGTCCAAAAAAATCGTGTTCAGAAGGCTGGATCTGCAGAATAAATTAATAATTGCTCTGTCCAGTGACAGCCAGTTATTGCTTAGACATGGACAGGTTTTTGTGACAAATTTAAGAGGCTTTGTCTTGGAAATACTTGATTTCTTAATTAAAACCTAGAAGTATGTATCGTGTAACATATTCATCTAGTGCATTATACTCATTTAGTAGGCTGGGGTGTAGCTCAGTTGGTAGAGTACTGCTCTATACTCCCCTGAGGCTCTCAGTTCCACCCCCCAGCACCACATAAATGAGAAAGGGCCTGGCAGCCCGCTCCCAATACAATCCCTAATCTGCCATTGAAAACCCTGTGAACAGCAGAGGAGCACTGACATAGTGCTGGGCATGGCATGGTGTCAAGTAGTGTTTCGTTCTATTGTATATAAGGTTAGCATGAATCGCACCCGGCTTGATGGCACCTAACAACAACCATTCAATTAGTAGGGCTTTGGGAAGCAGTCTGTTTTTGCTTTGAAAATGGGCTCAAAAATAGGTTTTGAGATGAGAGACATTGATTTGAGGTAGGGCCTTTGGCTGTGTTGGATAGCGATATGGCTGTGGCATATTTCCTCACCTGTGTGGGGATGTTACAGAAAATAGCGCCTTCCTCATTGGGCTTCAGTGGAGAATCAACAGATGACGTATTAAGTATTAAAGCGCTCGTCATTGTCAGGGGTACTTAATATTAAATCCTCGCCACATAGTCTCGTTTATTAACTTAGCCAGCTCACTCTCTAAAATGGGGCATGCTTCACGTGATAGTGTTACCAGCCAGTAAATCTTGTGCTGTTTTCAGTCAGTATAGTATTTTGATCCTTAACGTGATTTCATATCGTTTCATAGACAGCAAAACCTTGGATTTTGTTTTTCCTCGCTTTCCTTGCAATGTGGTGTCCATCCAGTTCTTAATAGAATTCCCGTTCTCGTTCTCGAAGGCAGGTGTTCTGAAAGTTCGCCGTGTAAAGAGAGTTACTGTGGACTTGTGGAACGCAGACTCCTGCTTTCGGGGTTTGGATCTGACAGCAGGTGGGGCCCAGGATTTCGTGCCTCAGCTACCACCAGGTTCTCCAGGGGCTGTGCTGAGGAGCACCGACCCTTGTGCTGGTACGTCGTGCTCCCTGCTCTTTCACTGGGCTATGGTTCAGAAGACCTGGGCTCTAGTTTACGTGCAGTCTCCAGTGATCTTGGCTCAGTTTGGGATCCGTTTTGTCATCTGTGGCAATCCCTATCCTGTATGTCCCCAGGACTGTGGGGAACATCAAACAAGAACAGAGGTGAAGTGCTTGGGAAATGAGTAGTAGAGTGGGGTAAGGTCTGCCTTGCCTCCCCTTGGAGAAATCAGAGCCCTCAAAGAAGGCACCTTAGGCCAAAGGGCTGTGCATAATGTAAGGGCTTGGTGGTAGCAGTATCTCCAGGTGAGATGTAAAGGCCTTTCTCTCCCCATGGTGGTTTGTGAGAGAGAGACAGGTCTTCATCGTTTGGGATGCCGGACAAGGTCTGCTGCCTGTTACTGTGGAGTCAACTCTGCTCTCCTGCGTGGTGCTGGTAAGGTGTATGGGCTGTGATGTCAGCACCAAAAAACTCCTTCCACACGGAAACGTTACCCACTTGGGATGGCAATACCGGGCGCTCGCGGATGTCACATATATCACAGAGTAGGATAAGATATCACTGTTCCACCACTGACCGCGTCCCACCCGCCCTGGTGCCGTAGGCAGAAGAGGAAATGTGTGCTCCTCATCATTTGATGTTGCACAGGAAAAAGGGATGGGAAGGTTTTCTCCAGTTGATCGCCACTGTGATTGCTTCTTTTCACTTCCCATATTCCAGGCTGGTAAATGGAAAGATGATGCACACGGATGCTTGGATCCACACACCAATATACTCTTCCCTTCATCATTGTGTAGGAAAAAGACTAAGAGAGTCCATTCTTGATCCCAGACTACCGCTTGTGGATCAACTGTGGAACAGAAAGAAATGGCTGTTGACTGCGCAAAGCCTCTGAGCACGTGGAAATAGATCGTAATAGGAGATACTGGAGCACTTGCTTCACTTTTGAAAAAGCAAGTCTTACGATTAATATCCGAGGCCGTGTGCTGAGTCTCCAGCCCAACTGAGCATGTATCTGTGAGTATTTTGTGGACATGGTGGCTCCATGTAAGGCTCTGGGCACGTGCTGTGCTGAGACCTGAGCCTGTTTTTACATAAATAGAAGCCCCAAGCATTCTGTCATCGCACATGTTCACAGGACAGCAGTGAACTAATTGGTCAGAGGATCCATGGCATCGTCACCTTGGCTTATAGCCAACTTCATGGTTCCTGGGTCGTCCTGATACTTACAATGCTGGATCTAATGTTCCCCCCAAAAATAAATATGTTGGCCTAAGTAAAAAGACTTAGACAGAGAGCAAAGAGGAAGGAAGGTTTATTCACTGACAGAAACTAGATGTACTGGTATCCAGTGAATAGGTTCTTTGTTAAGGATTTTATGTAGTGTGGACATTATAGTCGGACTGCCAGGGTTGGTGTCACACGTCTGCCACTTGATTGCTCTATGCCCGTGGATAGACCCTTATCCTCTCTGAGCTGTTCTCCTCAATTGTAAAATAGAGACAATGACAACCATGGATTTATGAGAGTTCAATGAACTGATACATGAAAATGGTACTTGGTGCACAATGAATGTGTGTATTAATTCATTGTGATAATTATTGCATATAGTTATTGCACACTTTTTATCTTTATTATATTGTTGTTGTTAGGTACTGTCCCATTGTGTCCCACTCATAGTGACCCTATATGTACAACAGAATGAAACACTCCCTGACACTGTGCCATGCACACGATCTTTTTATATTTGAGCCTATTGCTGCAGTCACTGTGTTTCTTCTCATTTTGAGCTGTGCCACATCAGCAACTGGAGGCCCCAAGGGCTTTACTCCATTCCCCTCATTAAGGTGGACTTTACACACCTCTAATCCCAGCTACTTGGGAGGCGGAGGCAAAAGGATCGTAAGTTTGAGACCGGAGGCAGTCTGCATAATTTAGTGAGATCCTCTTTCAAACAGTTAAGAAAAAAATGGGCTGGACATGCAGCTCAGTGGCCCAGCACTTACAAAGCATGTAAGTTCAGGGCCCCAGCTTCAACCCCCAGTACTGCAAAAGAAAAAAGAAAAAAAGATACTAGAAGAAATAAAACAGATGTCGACTTGCTACATGTCTTGGTATCCAACTATATGAATTTTTTTCTAGGCTAATCCCAAGTTTCCTCCCACTTCATTATCCATAGATTCACTTTTGCAGCTACTCTGGAACTTTTGCTGTACCCTGAGTGTGGATTGTTGTTGTTAGGTGCCATCACGTTGGTGTCCGACTCATAGCGACCCTATGTATGACAGAGGAAATAGTATTGTTGTGCTTCTCTGCTATTCATAGGGTTTTCCATGGTTGGCTCTTTTTTTGGGAGTGGGTTGCTGGGTCCGTCTCCCAAGCCTACAGCACCTGGTGTTCCCAGGCGGTCTCCCATCCAAGGACTAACCAGGCCCCACCCTGCTTAGCTTCTGAGATCTGACAGGATCAGATGCCACAGTGGTACGGCTGCAGGTTGAGTGTGGATTACTCTGCCAGCCAGGTAAAGTCCTGTGCTTATGCCCCCCACCACCTGAGACCCCCTTCTCCTCCACCTGTGTGCATCCAAATCTTTCTCACCCTCCAGCACCCAGAGCTCATGCCACGTCCTTTTGAAACTCATGCTCCTCAGCCAGCCACAGGCGGTCTTCAGTTCCCTAGAGCTTGTCTGGACCACTCATGTGACACGTAAGGGCTATCTTGTGATCCTTGTGTCCCACCCTTCCTACCCACTGGGAAACACCTTGAAAGCAAGGACTACCCTGTTTTTTTTATTCATTTATTCACTGAGCAGGGGGCTGGGATTTAGCTCAGTTGGTAGAGCACTGCTCTGCAGTCTCTGAGGTCCCAAGTTCGATTCCCAGCACCACAAAAATGGGAGAAGGACGTGGCAACCCACTCCAAGGTAATTCCAAAAAAGTCAGCCATTGAAAACCCTATGAGGGTCACTATGAGTCGGACATGACTCGACAGCACCTAACAACAACAGCAACAATTCACTGAGGAGGTACAGCACCATGTCTGACATACTGCTATGTACATGATAGGTATTATGACATCTCTTAAATAAAATAAGCGACTCTGTGAGCATGGATTGGTGATTGAGTAGTGGTGTGCGCGTGTGTGCGCGTTCAGCAGAGGGAGGGAGAGGAGAAAGCCGTGGAGAGATGAAGTATTTCAGAGCTGTGGGGATCAGGTCAGGTGGGTGAGCTGACGTTTGTCCAGTGACTGGGACTCTGGGGTGACATGGAGTGGGAGAAAAGTGGAGTGGGGGGCAGAGTGTTTAGCCCTGGCTGGGCTGGCTATTGCTGCAAATGACACAACTCTGGAGTTCTGTGCAAGTCCAAAAGGGAGCCAGATATGAGGCAGACAGTGCTGGAAACATGGAAAGGAAGATACAGACATTTTCTAGAACAGAAGCAGGAAGAAAAGGAATAAAAATGTTAATGATCAGGACGGGCTTCATGAGTCATGTTTGAAATGTGCTCTCCATATATAGGAATGAAATTGTGTGAGGCAGGCCTCACTGTTTTGGGTTTGATTTGCCTGCGAAATACCAAGTTAGAAATAATTGGCAATATGTCATTGCCACGGTTGCTTATGAACCAAGTACCTGAAGAGGCCCCCGGGAAATTTATCGTTGTGTCACAGGCTTTTGTACAGCTACAGGTTGAGCATCCCTGATCTGGAAATCCAGAATGCTCTGAAATCTGAGGCTGCATTTCAGATGCGGGTGCTCACCGTGTGATAGGCTGAACCGCCCCGTTTATGTTTGTGAGAGTCTAGGAGTTCAGACCTTAGAAATCCATTAGGTGTCAACTTCACAGAGGAGCAGTATGGGGCGCAAAGGTGAGGGGCTCTCAGTTCTCTTCCTTGCTCTGCACAGGGTAGGCCCGGTGCTTGGCACATAGTAGGCACTCTGGGAGTGTTTTTCAGTAGATGCCTGAATAACGTAGCAGTTTAAAAAAATTTCACAGACTGTGTGAATTCCGTGAAACATACCCTTTGTGTTTAAAGCTCTTGCCACATCTAGACGGAGAGAGGAAATTGGAGATGATGTTGTTGTTGTTAGGTGCCGTCGAGTTGGTATCCGACTCATAGCGACCCTCATAGGGTTTTCAATGGCTGACTGTTTCGGGATTGCCTTGGGAGTGGATTGCCAGGTCCTTCTCCCATTTTTGTGGTGCTGGGAATTGAACTCGGGACTTCAGAGACTGCAGCGCAGTGCTCTCCCAACTGAGCTAAATCCAGCCTGAAATTGGAGATCGAAACATAGTATTTCCTGAACACATGTAGAATCTTAGTACTGTACTTAATTCTGGAGATTATCTAATCCTGGCTCCTCCTTTTTCAGTTAAATGCGTTGAGGACCAGAGAGGTCAGGTGACTCCCTCAGGCTCACACAGTTGATTACAGGCCAGCCGTGAGCCAGACCCAGATCTCCAATGCTTGTCTCTTTCATTTGCTGCTTTCAACTACATCCTAGGTCCGTGATTCCTTCCATGGCATGCATTTAACACCTGCACCCCCAGCACAGAATTTAGAAACAATCCCCTTTATGACTTTGCTAGTTACAAGATAGAAAGATCCCTAGAGACCAAGTCCCCTTTCTCTGCAGGCCTCTGCGCAGGGCCCAGTTTGCCTGGGTTTCCCTTCCATGAGGTGAGAATGCTCCGAGAGGAGAGCTTGCGCCACCTAGTGGATCTCAGAAGAGGCGCTGAGTTCCACTTAGTGGTGGCCTTCCCCTGAAGAGAAGAAAGGACCTTTGTTACTGCCTGAGGCTGCAGACTCTGTGGGAGACGTAGATGTGTCCTGAGAGTGGCCTTAGCAGCCCAGAATGAAGGTGGAGTCGCTCTGTCCCTCACCGTGCTGAGCACAGGCCTGCGACTGCCTGTGCTCCTCGCTCTGGTGGAAGGAGGCTGAGGCTGCCCATGCCGCCAATCCTGCCTTCTCAGGGCGGGCGTGGTGCTTACCTTCTTCCCAGACTCCCTCATTCAGAACATCAGCTCTTCTGTAGTGGCGCTCCCGTGACACTTGGGAATCAGCCAGATCCTACTATTCTTGGGAATTCGTCTAGTGCTCATTGGACAATGAACACATTCAAGAATGTCCAGCGTTCTACGACCCAGTTGGACAAACGGAGTTTTCGGAAGCTTCCAAATGACTCCCTTGCTGTGCTTCAGGAGAGAGATCAGGTCCTTTCCCAGCCCCCCTGCTGCAGGGGGTGGAGGGCGTACCTGCCCTGGGGTACCTGGGGACCACACAGGCAGTACGGGGTGGGGGAGTCTCAGCATGGATCCTCCCTGTGATTGGAAATGTCCAGGAGCCTCTCATCCCTGAGTTCTCCTTGAAAAGCATGTTGGTCATCTTTATGTTTATAAGGTGCTGCTCAGCCAAACCCAGGTTCTTCAAGCACTTTTGCTGACCCACCAGTCGTTGTTGTTAGGTACCGTGCAGTTGAGTCCGACTCATAGCGACCCTCATAGTGTTTTCAATGGCTGATTGTTTCAGGATTGCTTCGGGAGAAGATTGCCAAGTCCTCCCGTTTTTGCAGTGCTGGGGATCGAACCCAGGGCCTTGGAGAGTGCCAAGCAGCACCCCACCAACTGAGATGAACCCCAGCCCCAACTCATCAGTTGAAGGGACTTAAATGGCACCATGGCGCCTGTGTCCAGTAGATGCACTTGGCAATCACAGTGCCTGGCAGGCTTTGGGGTGGAGCTTCATGATGGTGACTGAGGTCAGAATCAACTAGAGATGTGGGCCCTGCCTGGGACAGGCTGACCTAACTGGGTTGGGGTGGGCCAAGAGCATGGGTGTCTGTAAATAGCTCCCCAGGTGCTTGTGCGTGGAGCCCCGGTTGAGAGACACCACCGTGTGATACCCTTAAAACCAAACCTGGCCGTGAGCCACTGGATTCCAAAGCAGGTTGGGTAGGGTCGTGTGCATCTTACAGCTTTTCGGTCATTTGCACAGCAGAGGTCCGCACTGGATAGCCGGTCTTCTCCTGGGGGAAGGGACAGGGATTGTCCTGCATTGCTGTTAGAGTGATGAGGCTCTTACTACGTGGCAACATCTCCACGCTGACACCTTTTGGAGGCACTGCTGGCGTGTGTCCTGGCACCTGACCCAGCTCAGAGGGGTGCGAGGGTTCCCCAGGGTGGCCAGAAGCCTCGAGGGCCAGAGCTGTGCTGCTGTGAGTGGCAGCCTCATGCGTGATTATAATTGTCCTCATCTTGAGCTCTGATTCAGGATCCGTGGCCCCTGTCCCAGTGACAGTGGGAAAGTGGGTGTCTCACGAAAAGCGTTTGTTCCTTCTGTGGTTCGATGATGAACTTGGCCTCTTCCTGTGGATCCCAGGTGTAGGTGCTCAGTGAGTTACTAGGAGAAGCCATCTGCTGGAGCCGAGTCCTGAGCCATCACCCGGAGCTGGGTTGTTTGCCATAGAAGTATCAAAGAGCACAGCAGATCAGGTTGGAGGAGGGGGTGGGTGGTGGAGGGAAGGAGCTGGTGCAGGCCTCTAGAGCCTGTGAGTTGAACCCTTGCCAACAAAGAAGATCTGCCTTTGTGGTCCAAATGGTTGATGCAAACATTCAGCTCCAAAGGATTTCTGCTTTGCTCTCAGAAGAATCATCAAAATTCTTATCTTGGCGTCTCCTCAAAGTAACGTGAAGGCATGACATTTGGTATCAGGTAGATCCGGGGTTGAATTTGGTTTCTGCCACTCTTCATGTACTTTCAGGGCAAATATTTGAGTCTGGGCTTTCGTTTTGTTTCCCCCGACATGATCTCACTGTGTACCCCAGGCTGGCCTGGAACTCACTGTGTAAATGAGGCTTGCCTTGAATTCACGTTGATTCTTCTGCCTCAGCCTCCCGAGTGCTGGGATTATAGGTGTGTGGTGGGATACCTGGATTTCAGTATTCTCACATATAAGATAAGAACCCTGATAACTACCTGGAAGGGTCAAGGAGAATGAACTTAGATCAGCCAGTGTTTTTGTGGCTGGGATGTAGCTCATTTGGTAGAGAACTGCTCTGCACTCTGTGAGGGCCTGAGTTCAATCCCCAGCATCACAAAAGTGGGGGGAGGACGTGGCAGCCCACTCCTGAAACAGTCAGCCATCGAAAACCTTGTGAGGGTTGCTATGAGTCTGACCGACTTGACAGCACCTAACAACAGCAACAATGTATGTAAACCACCTAGTGGTGGCTGGCACAGGGCCAGGACTCTGTCCATGGTAGCCGTATTTGGACTTGCTGTTGATAGTCGTAATAACGATGATGGTAAACAACCTTGCTCCTTTCCTTTGGAAATGGCAGCTTCATGGCCTGTAGATGTCCAGTTGTCCTTGTGGTGGGGATGGTGGGGGGGACAGAGGCCCCCGTAATCACCACCAAGGTGTCACTTATGGTCTGTTCTCATATCCGTCCTGAGAGCGTTGTCACTCCCTGGAAGAATTAATTTCGCTGACCACTCGTCTGTGTCCATCCTACTGCTGAACCCCAAGGGGAAGGGACACAGATTTTCAGTCAGTCACTGTGGAAGAGGGGGACAAAGGATCACGGTGACCACGTTCGCCTAAGTCATACCTGGTACCAAGCGGTGGGAGGGGCTTTGACCGTCCAGGAAAAGTTGGACCAGGGGAGGCTGAGGGGAAGAGGAGCCAGCACAGTGGGCCAGGGCTGAGGCCTCAGCGCAGCAGCCCTCAGTCCTGGCTCTGTGCAGGTGCGCTGGTGGGATGGGCAGCGTGTTACCATGAGTTCGCCCTGAGTTGGCAGCGGGTCGGGGATGGCGCCATTGCCCTGAAGCACTCAGCCCACAGTGCAGGGTACAGACGCGCGTCCGTGAGGACTGGGTTTGCACAGCTAAGTGACCCGGAGTGAAGTTCCAGAAGCGTCTGTGTGGCCTGACTGGGTTCTGGGGCCTCCCTCCGTGAGTTGTGAGAAATAGAGAAATACGATAAATGAGCCAGGCAGACGCACCGCCTCACGCCATCTTCGCCACCAGTGACCCCGATGGTGAAGAATGGAGTTTATGCTTGAGAATAAGAGTCTCCACCATCGAATGGACAGACCTACCGCAGAGGCAGTGGCATGGACGAGCAGAGGAGGGCCATGTCCTACGGGAAGCCTTCCTGCCGAGAACAGGAGAGGGGACGGGCTGCCCCCAGCTCGTCACACCACATTGCCGCTCCTCTCCTGGGAGACATGTTGAGGGCAGCAGGGACCCAGAGCAGCACCAGGAGGCCAGGCACGTGGGAGGAGGAAGCGTTGGAACTTTGGTCTCGTCTATTGGGTTAGGAAATCCAGCCTTCCTTAGTTCTAGCAAGTTTCGAAGTAGTTACCCATACTTAAAAACGGTGGGGTGGATTAACGTCCCTCCCAGTCCAAAGGACCACTGGTGGCCAGTTACCTGCAGAAGAGTCTGGACTCCTTTGCCTGATTTTGCAACCTCTAATCTGGCTCCGCCTGCAGCTGTAGCCCTGTGGCATCCGATCCTGTCAGATCTCGGAAGCTAAGCAGGGTTGGGCCTGGTTAGTACTTGGATGGGAGACCGCCAGGGAACACCAGATGCTGCAGGCTTGGGAGAAGAACCTGGCAACCCCCTCCCAAAAATCAATCTGCCGTTGAAAACCCTATGAACAGCAGAGAAGCACTGACAATAGTGTTTCCCCTGTTGTATACAGGGTCGCTATGAGTCGGATACCGACTCGAGGGCACCTACCAACAACAACAACAAATCTGGCTCCAGCCTGCCCCCCGGCCTCCCTTCCCCCATGGTTTCCAGATGCGAATCTCAAGCCACATGGGCCTGATCATGCTCTGTTCGTTCCCCCTTCCTGCCGGGCTGTCCCTTCTGCCGCCTGTCTGTCCACCCAGAGCGTATTCACCTGCTGGTCCCAGCGGAAGGCCTGTCTTGGGGAGAGCCTCACACGTGAGCGCACACTGACGCCTCTCATCTCTAAAATGCCCCTGGGCTGCGAGCTCAGTGCCTAGGCCATCGCAGGGCTCTCCTAGCTGAGGGCTGCTGAGGGCTACGAGTGCCTTGGGGGACGGATGCGTCCTGCACCTCTGTGTGTCCTCAGCTGCTTGTGTGTTACCCGTGCAGGAGCTCAGTAAGTACGCAGTTGGCTAAGTAAATATCAAAAGACGCGGTGAGCACCCTTCTCCCTGTGGCAGAACGGAGCAGTGGGTTTGTCAGGCAGGAAAATGAAATCCCCGAGGCCAAGAGCTCACGTTAGCTCTGAGTTTCTTGTCACTGGCGTGGAATCAGAGAATTGCGGAGTTTCAGAAGTGGGGGCCATCGAGTTCAATGCTGTCATTTTCCAGCTGAGAACAGGCGGGCTCATAATTTGGAAGGCAGTGGCTGGACTCTGTGAGCCTCAATGGTCGTCAGAGGAATAAGGTTGCCGCACAGATGATCTTTCAGTTCTTTGACCTTGGGTTAGCAGGGGAAGGTTTAGGTTGCGGCTCTCTATTTGCACCGGCTGGTCCTGTGCGTGCTCCCAAGTGCCCTTTTGCTACCTTATAGAGCCTCACTTCTTTATGTCTTCAGCCAAATCTGTGGAGGAAGTCACTTTCACGGATGCTTTCACCACATCTCACTGTTAACCCTTGTTATCATACACATGAGCCCACTGCGGAAGATTCCGGAGTGTGCAGAGCTGTGTGACATCAGGCTCATTTACACCTACAGCCATTAAGACTCCAAAGAGTACTTGACTTATCCCTGGACACCACATACAAACGGTCAAAATGCAAGTGTCTTATTCTCACGGCAAGCCATTTCCCACTACTCCATGATGCTTTTGTCGTCCTTGGATTGTTATCTATAGACCCCGAGAGATTCCTGGTGTAGAAAGGAAGCGCTTGTGATTCCCTGATCAGCAAAGAGAAGGAGCAGTGAATGTGCAGCCTACCTACCAGGACAGAAAGTTAGTGACCGCTGTTGGGGAAAGGCCAGCCGGCATTGATGAGTGCCAGGAGAGAAGGTTGCCCTTTGCTGATGCCAGCAGAGAACAGGGGTTGGGGCTGGAGAAACCCCAGCCAGCCAGCCAGCCAGCCAGCCAGCTCTTAGGCCCTCTGTGCCAGGACAGCATCCATCAGAGATCGTAGTTAGCTTTTGCACAGAAATACCAAACACAGGAGAAGCAGTGTCTTGGTTATTTGTGCCACTGCTTCTTTTCATTAAATTTTTAAAAATTTAGTTAAAAAATTCAGTGTTAGCTTGGACTCTTATTAATTAATAGAAGTTAGTGCTTAGGTATATGAGTGTTTTAAACAGTTTTCAAACATGGAGTCATCACATTAATGAGTTATGAAGTCCAATTAGCATTTAAAATAGAATAAAATAGCAGTGTGCTATATTTCGTACTGGTAAGCGTGTTATTAATGTATTTCTTATGAGTCATGGTTAGAAACACACTGTGGAAACACTGCAGTCATGCTTTGGAGGATTATTTGGAGACTGTGTTATTAGCATTCCGTTCCTGCTTTATTATGAGCTGCAAATGTTAGCTGGTCTTTTCTTGTCATGAAATAGTCACTTATTAATTCATCCATTCAGTGCATATATCTTGAGCACCCAGGATATGGCAGGCACTGCAGGAAATGCTGGGGAGGAGGTCTCTTGAAATCTACTTACAAAGCAGACCACTTTGTTTTTAGGGGAAACACTGCATCTATTTGCATAGATTTAGCTGGAGATAACAGAAAATTCCCTTTAATAATCCTTTCCCATTCTTCTTAGCACCTCTATTTACAGCTCACCAACCAAGATGTATATAGATGCAAAGATCTAGATGCAAAGAAAGCACTTTTTTTTTTGTTTTTAAACTATAAAGTCAGAGTTTCCTCTGAAGGAAGGGAAAATGAATCTTGCGGACACGCTTTGTACTGCCTGTCACAAACCTTGGAGCTTCTCACATGTTAACAAAATTGTATTTCTATTGATGGGAAGCTGCAAGTTGCTGTTCATGTAATTATTGGGAAGGGATAGCCATGGCAGAGCCACTGCATAGAGTTGTGCAGGCTGTCTACTGCACAAGGGCACCCAGCGAAGGGTGAGAGACAGGTTCATGTTCTACTTATCAGACTTTATGCTGTGGCAAGGGGCTGTGTCTACCGATAGGAAGGGTGAACTTTTATCTAATTGGCAAAAGACACCTTCTGCTCTGGCTGGGTCATCTGCTAAGCAAACCTAGGGTGGGGAGCTACTTGCCTAAGGAAACCCTTTTACTCATTTGCAGAAATGCTGGCTTTGGCTCAAAGGCAGGGTCTTAGGTAGCCTAGAGGTGGTCTTAAGCATTTGATGATGTTGTTGTTGTTAGGTGCTGTCGAGTCGTGTCTGACTCATAGCGACCCTTATAGGGTTTTCAATGGCTGATTGTTTCCGGATTGCCTTGGGAGTGGGTTGCCAGGCCCTTCTCCCATTTTTGTGGTGCTGGGAATAGAACTCGGGACCTCAGAGACTGCAGAGCAGCGCTCTACCAACTGAGCTAAATCCCACCCCCATTTGATGATAGACATATCTAATTCTGCCCCTTCCCCTAGTATAGCTCCTTTCACGTAGTTTCCCTGCTCTTAAAATTGTAGAAGTCAGGTGACAAAGCTCCATCCATTGTCTTAGCGCTCAGAGATGGGCCCTGAGTATATTTTGAGAGTCTGTGGCAGGTATTGCAGTGCCTCCTCATCTCTGCAGGGCCTCGTGTCACTTCTTGTCCACTGTAGGAGAGGAAATTAGGGTCATAAATTAAGCTTCCACTTCTGATTTGAAATGGAAAATTAGATTTCTTTCTTTAATTTCCACAAATGCACGAGGGAGATAATGCTGTACCAGAGTATTTGGTTCTTAAGCATCAGGGTTATGCAAAGGTAGGAAGGGACCCCCTTCCCTCACTCAAGAAGTAAAAAAATAATTCACACAAAACCCCACCTTATCTGGGGAAGCCAGGCGGTGCTCACCCTGGAAACAAATGCAGAGGGAGGAGGGAAAACCTGGTCTGAAATCTGGTGTGAATCTTTTATTCCTCCCCTGCACTCTCCTAAGAGAACATTAAAAATTGATCAGCAACAAATGCCCTACAGGTTTACCTTCCAGTAGTTATAGAAAACTGAAGAGCAAGGCAAACAGAAAAGGAGTGCAGCCTGTTTATTTTACCTGGTTGCTATGATCATCCCTCGCCCCACATACACTTTTTTAAAGACATGCGGTCTTCATTTTTACATCTTACTGATAAGATGCTCCTCTGTGATTACCCAGTGCCAGCTGATGAGCAGGTTGGGATAACAGAGAAGAACAGCCAGATGACTCAGTTATCGAATTCGTTCTTGCAGACACCTGGGTGTCTTCTGTTTGCTCACTGTGTGGAGGTCTTGCTGTCACTGATGAGAAGTAAGCCAGGAGTGACATCTGTCTCTTGTCACCAGTGCTTATTGTTGCCATAGTTTTGGTATCTGGGGAATGGCCTCAGTGTACTGTTCTGCCCCCAAAGGGTGAATGCCACCCAGCAGGCAGGCTGAGGTGTGGGGTGCAGTGGCGAGTGTTAGATACTGCTTTCCTATCGCTGTTCTCGCACCTCATGCCACGGCGCTGTTGGTTGACATTCTGGCTGTGAACCATTTCTCCTCTACTGGTGGGTTGAAAGTCAGTCTTACCAGAATTTGGTAGGACTATGCCATTAGTCAGGAAGAGAAATAGGGGGAGCCGGAGGAAGCCTTTCTTTATCCCAGTGGATCACTTTTCCTAGTTGCTGTAATTCAAGAGCATGGCCTGAGTTAGGCTCTGTATTTTCAGTGAAGTGTTATTTACAGTAAATGGAAAATTTCCTTTGCTGTTCATTCATGTGCTGTCAAATGACCTAACTGCCCTGCTAGTAAAGGCATTTCCTACATGAGCTGTGAAAATCAAGATGTGTTTTGTTGTTGTTGTTGTTTTAATAACAAGGTTGCTTTTTTCCATCTTAACACATTTATTGGTTATGCTTTGCATACCTGACAGAGTACTAGACTCTTTGAGAATTCAGGCTGTAGGTCAGAGGTTACTGTTGCTGCAGAAAATGTATGGATTAGGCAGCTATTATAGTTCCTATGGCAGAAAAACTAACCCAAACCAATTTATGAAGGAAAAGATTTATTGGAAGCTCACAGTTAGTAGATCAGTCCATAATGGCGGTGGGGCAGGTATGGCAGCAACAGAGACAGGGCCCATGGCAAACAACCTTATATCCTTTACATCATTGTGGGCAGGAAGCAGAGGGGGACCAGGGCTATGTGTCAGAGATTTAAAACCTTAAAGACCAGGAGCTGGGCGTGGTGATGCACGCCTGTAATCCCAGAGGCTCAGGAGGCAGAGGCAAGAGAATCACAAGTTTGAGACCAGAGGCAGTCTGCGTAACTTAGCGAAAACCTGTCTCAAAAAGTAAAAAAAAAAAAAATGGGCTGCAGGCGGCAGCTCAGTGGTCCAGCACTTGCAAAGCATGCAGCATGAGACCTTGGGTTCAACCCCCAGTACCACACACAAAAAACAAACAAACAAAAAACCCTTAAATACCAGGGAGCTACTTCCACAAAGCAACAATCCCACCTCCAAAAGTTTTATAACCTTCCAGGACAGCGCCACCAACTGGGGACTGAACATTAAAGTACATGACCTTTGGGGGACACTTTATATTCAAACCATGACGGTTTGCAATCTTAAAGGATGGATAAATGCATTAAGAAAACGGAGAAAGGGAATTGACTTAGTTCAGGAAAGTGGAAGTTGAGGGGCTTAATAAGAACTCCTGAAGAGCCAGATGCTGTGCTATATGCCTGTAAGCCCAACAGCTTGGGAGCCTGAGGCAAGAGGATCGCAGGGTTGAGCCCAGAGGCAGCCTGCACAACTTAGGGAGACCCTGTCTCAAAATAAAAAGTAAAAAGGGGTTGGGGATGCAGCTCAGTGGTGGAGCACTTGCAAAGCATGTGTGAGGCCCTGGGTTCAACTCCCCAGTACCTCAAAAAAATTAAAATAAAATAAAATAAAATAAAATATGTATAGTAGGTGTTCAGTAACTGATCATGATGTTATTGTTTTCATTGTTTTTCATATTACAACCGGGGAGTTTGAATCAAAGAGGAGGAATCTGAGACAGTAAGTAGGAAAGAGATGTATCCAGTGATCTTTGGAATATTTCTCAGATGTTTGCTTTTGAGATAAAATACCTCCACATTTCTGTGTTAATTCTGACCTCAGAGCCATATTATGAAATCCTTTCTTCTGTGATATTTGGGATATTTCAATAGCTAAACTCTTATTGGATGAAGTTCAAATGTAATGGCTCATATACTGAATAAGTTGTTTTGTAATGAAGATGTTGTAGTTCTTAGGTACAGTCAAGTTGTGTGCAACTCATAGCGACTCTCATAGGTTTTCAATGGCTGATTGTTTCGGGATTGCCTTGGAAGTGGATTTCCACATCCTTCTCCCATTTTTGCAGTGCTGGGTAATCGACCTTGGGACCTCCGAGACTGCAAAGCAGCTCTCTATCAACTGAGCTAAATCCCAGCCCTGTAATGAAGCTATAGGGTACAAATTATACATATATAATATAGGACAGAAGCATTGGAAATAGCCGTTTGCTGAACCCTCCAAGGAGAAAGTGGTTTATGATGGGAAGGAGACGGAGCACATGGATGTTATGAGAACAGAGGCCCTTCTCCTTGACCAGCCTAGTAGCCAGCATAGCCCCTTGGACATAGGGCCATTTTTGTTGGCGATGATAGCTTTATTTCTGCTCTCAAGTATTATTCCTCTTGTCCTATGGGATTATAACGAGGTTTAAACTGGCTAACATTGGCAAATACAAAAGAAAAAATGCTTTAGCAAGTCCAGACCAGCCTGCCCTAGGGTACGCTTACTCCTTGGGGCTGTCTCCGCCCAGCCATAGTGACCACCTTGGCACTTCCTGATTCTGAAAAATGCCTGGGAGGGAATGAATGGAGGAGGGGTGGGAACAGAAGGGCTCTTTCTGGAAAGGCTGTTGTCCTTTTCCTTCCACCTCCCCAAATAGGCGCAGATGCGCACAGTTTTGTTCTCTGGCCCCCTCCTGGCCCTTTTTGGCCTCAATTTGGCTTATTTGAAACCGATAGTTTATGGTAATAATAGTCACCCTTTACTGAGTGAGTGTGTTCTATGTGTGGAGCCTTATGCCCCTCTTCTTTCATCCTCTCAATACTTTGGAGTATAGGGGGCAATTCCCACTTTTACAGACGAGGAAATAGGCTCAGACAGATGTAACAAACACAGTCAAGGTCATGTGGACTTGAGTCTGTCCGGTGCTGTTTCTGAACACCACTTTCTCTTAGCAGCTGCTTCCCTCAACCCAGTGCTGGCAGCTGTGCTCTCTGTGAGGCTAACGCTGCTCCCTCACTCCTGGGATACGCCTCCGTAGCTTAAGGTCTTAGGTGGACTTTTGTCCCCTTTCTTTTGGCTTCTTTGTACAGTAACAAAGCACTCAGAATGGTGTTTTGGGTCATCTTTCCACCCCTGGCATTTAGTGTGGATCTTTCCCACATGCTTAGCAAAGTTTGTTGAATTTGGTCATTTCTGCTATGTTCTCATTGCCAGGAGCTGTAGGAAAAATGGTAGGTGCTGTTGAGTCGGTGTCTGATTCATAGCGTCCCTGTGTACAACAGGCGAATCACTATTGTCAGTGCTTCTCTGCTATTCACAGGGTTTTCGATGGTGGGTTGATTTTGGGAGTGGGTTGTCAAGTCCTTCTCCCAAGCCTACAGCACCTGGTATCCCCAGGCTGTCTCCTATCCAAGGACTAACCAGGCCCCACCCTGCTCAGGTTCTGAGATCTGACGGAATTGGATGCCACAGTAGTACAGCTGCGGTGCAGGAAAAATTAAGAACCTCAAAAGGTGCAACCTCAGTAAGGGTTGCCAATAGACAGAACAAGGTGATGTCTGCACTGAGAACAAAAGGGGACATAGAAAAAAGTCAGTGAAATCTCAAATATTAGACGAATCCTCCGGGGGAAGGTGGTCCATAAGAACGGTGCATATTCACACACCTGTAGTTTGGGCCAGTTGGAGTGTGTTGAGAACAGGCTCCCAGGGAGCCATCTCTTGGCCTTACAAGTTTCAGCACTGTCACCCAGAATGTGTCTCTGGTGCCTGCTTCCCTCTTGGCCGACTGCTGTTGGGGAGACAGAGAGGCATCCGGCACGCAGGGACTGGAAGGTCCCTGGAAAGCCTCTCATTCATTGCTTCCCTTTCCTCCAAGACTGAATAAGCTTATTCTGCTCCCACGCTAAACGCTCTGCAGATGCACTGAAGAAGGGCTGGGGAAGACAGACGGACACTGGCTTTTATTTTAACACTGTTTCCTCAAACTATTTCGCAGAAGTCCTTGTGGTAGCTGTTGTCTTCATGTCCTCCTTTCTCACATATTTTGGGAATAAATAACCAGACTTACTGAGTTTAAAGGTCCCCTCCCTCTGGGTCCCCAGCCTGCCTGTGATCAGTGTCGAATGTGGCCTGGAGGCTGAGGAGCAGAAGGGAGGCGTGGGGCGCGCAGAGGGAGGGAGCCCGAGCCCGCCACAGACTGTTCCCAGACCTTGAATAACTGAAGGCTTTCTCTCTCTCGAATTCTTGGCTCAAATCATGGGGACACTCGCTGAGAACCAGGGGTGTCTGTTTCTTCCCTTCTGCACTTGAATGTCCTTGGAAGGAGGAAGGCGGCTGTGAAGAGCCCAGCCAGCTGCTGCCCTTGGCAGGCGTGGCGGATGCGCCCCCCGCCTGTCCAGCAGCCGTGTGCCGCCTTGCAACCTGGTCCCCGGCCAAGGGCCCTTCCCTCGCCTTTCCTGCCATCCAGCCGCAGCCTCCATGCCCTTCTGTGGCTCCGGGTCCCACTGTTTCCTCACTCCGTGAGGAGCCACCAGGGCTGAAGACTCACAGGTAGCCCCCCAGAACCAGACGCTAGCTGCTTTTCTC
Organism: Pedetes capensis; assembly: GCA_007922755.1. Classification (NCBI taxonomy): domain Eukaryota; kingdom Metazoa; phylum Chordata; class Mammalia; order Rodentia; family Pedetidae; genus Pedetes; species Pedetes capensis. Next base: position 225,492 of record VMDO01000898.1, on the reverse strand, counting down.
CTCTGGCATCCGAGCAAAAGCCAAGGAGAGGCAGCTTCAAACTTGGGGAGGGCACCGTGGTCACCTGACCCCACTGCCTGCCACCTACCCAAGTGGCAGAAGGTAGCGACCGTCTGCTCCACTGTGACTGGAACACACACACACACACACACACACACACACACACACACACAATTAGCAGGTGGGAAACGTATTTCTCAGGACCCACATAAACCTGCCACCACAGGGAGGATTCTGGTACTAATTTAGATGCAAATGCAGTTGCAGGACTAGAGCTGATTACAGAAAGGTCAGGGCGTCCATCCGCTCAATTTCACTCCTACGCCTCAAGTTAATGCGCCGCTGTGGTTGTGGCCAGGATGGCTCTGCCCGCTTCTGGCCTTAAGTTATTTTTTTTAAAAATAGGGTTTTGATTTTATAGAAGTAGAATGTGACACTTGCCGTCACCTCCTCCACCTACCTCCTTTTTAAAAGAAAACAAACTGTCCATTTGATCCATTTCTGTGCCACTTGAGGTGGTAATAATAAAATAAAGGTGCACCCCTGGCGCTCTCAGGCTAGGAGGACTACGAGCAGGTTGACGCTGAGTTCAGTCCCCGCCCTGTGCAGGAAGCCCATCTCAACCCACTGGGGTCTAGGCAGCGGGTGCTGAGCGGCTCAGGTGGCCGGGAACTGTGCTGCGGGAGGGTTTGAGACGTTTCTGTGTGCTTCTCACAGTCGGAAGTATATTCTGCATATTCACACATACACATTTACCGGATATACGAGCCAAGTGAAGACAGAGGTGCCTAAAAAGGCACGCACATTTTAAGAAAGGGAAAAAAAAAATCTTAAAATTGTAATAGTCGATACATGTTGTTGTTGTTAGGTGCCGTTGAGTTGGTATCCAATTCATAGGGACCCTCATAGGGTTTTCAATGGCTGACTATTTTGGGATTGCCTTAGGAGTGGATTGCTAGGCCCTTCTCCCATTTTTTGCAGTGCTGGAAATTGAACTTGGGACCTCAGAGACTGCAGTGCAGCGCTCTACCAACTGAGCTAAATCCCAGCCCTTACTCGATACATACCCATAGCGAAAGATGGATATAAGCTGTGTGTGACTTCTGCCATCATGAGAGGGTCTCAGGGGTCACCACCGCAGAAGCAGCAGGACCTGTGCTCTGCGAGGCCCCCCGGGTCTTCCCCAGTGCACAGCACACAGCACCACACGCCCCAAGTTGGTCACTGACGTGTGCAGTTGCTGGGCGTGTTGGAGGTTCTGTCGCACACTCACACCTCTGTCGCTGTTGTACTTCCACGGTGTTCTTGAGTTTCAGATACCGCCTCAGAGTGGTCTCATCCTTGAACAACAACCACACTGTGCCATTCTTCTGTCCTGTGCGTCACGTGGCACTAGCGTTTGTTTGATGGCCGCCAAGCATGAGTGGTCGTCATGCTACATGTCGCTACCATGGTTTAACTCAACTTCCAGAAGTCATTCCTGGATAACATCTCTTAACATGTGTGTGTCTTTTTAGCATCCCTGGTATGTACGGTGTGCTGCGCCGTGTCTTTCCAACAATAGACGTATGCCCTGGTTTCCCAGAATATGCTTGCTGTTACTACGTGGCGGTCTATGCTCGCATTTTCTGTTTAGATCTGGCCTAAACCATTAGTGAACCAGCAAATTGAATTCACTCACCTGCTATGGAGTCTCAAACTATACTTTCAGAAGCACTAGTTTAAGGGATCAGAGCACTGCTCTGCAGTCTCTGAGGTCCCGAGTTTGATTCCCAGCACCACAAAAACGGGAGAAGGCATCGTAACCCACTCCCAAGGCAATCTCGAAACAATCAGCCATTGAAAACCCTGTAAGGGTTGCTGTGAGTCGGACATGACTCGATGGCACCTAACAACAACAACAACAACAGTTTAAGGGATTGGTGAAGGCACTTGGCGTGAAGAAGAATCCAGGCAAAGGTGAGAGGAGGGTGGAGAAAGTGGGCAGAGAAAGACTTATTTCAGAGGATGGGCTAAATTGGCCTTGACAGTAATAAAATCAAGTCCCTGAGTCAGAGCTCCCTTCTCAAAGCTGGGCGGAAGAGCAAGTGGTAGGAATGCCCGAGCAGATGTATTCAGGGATACAGTTGTCTTTATCCTGTCAAGAGTACTTTCCTTTTTTTCTTTTTTGGTGGAACCTGAGTCTTCTTTAGGCCCTGTCCGTCTTTGTGGTCCACCTGTCCTATGAAATTTAGTTCTCAAGCAGTAGCATTCCGAAACATTGTTCCTGCACACCATGTGGTACCAAGGCAGAGCCTCCTTGACCATTTCTGCCATTTCTGTTCCACTCTGTAGCTACTTGCAAAGAGCAAGATAGGAAAATATTGATGGTCAACTATAAGACGAAAGGTCTCCCTTCTGTCAGCAGCTGGTTGTTCATCATGGGAGCACGAAGAGTTTGCTACTTTCCTGTGTTGGTACTTCGGTGTTGTTGGTAACTCCGTTTTGCATTCTGCATGGCAGAGTGTCTTTTCTCTGGAGGTTTATCGTTAGTTTTCAAGTTGATCACACATAGGCTCTGGCCTCATCCTGGTTAAGGAGGTTGCCTGTTTGGGGGGATTAGAAGTTGTTTCTGAGAGTACGATAATGGGGCAGGAAAAGATTTTCTGGGATAAAAGGCTTCTAAAGGCTCTGAGGATATGATGGGAAGAAGAGATGGAAAGAGAAGGGAACCAGATTTTCCTGGGCAGGGTATTAGTTTAAGGAGTGTGTGACCTCGATTTATAAAGAGTTTGCAACTGGATACTTAGAGGAATTGGGTTTTTAATATTTATAACACGTTATGTAAATACTGCCCCTCCAAGTGCTTTCTGAAATCCTCTTAGCTTATTAGTGACAGCTTTGATTTCCAAAGAGAAAGACAATCTTTTCATTTATCCAGCCCAAGAGTAGTAAACAATAGACACTTAATACCCTCTTTTCATGTCAGCCCCCGAAGACTGAGACTTATATTCTAAGGAGTTTATTGCTGGGCTTTTGAGCTTATTAAGTTCATGTGGAACCAAAAGGGAGGGAAAGCTGGTGCAGCACTCTTGGTGCAAAGGCAGCTCCTGCGACTCTGTATGACATGTCTTTCCGCAACGCTCAGGACAGTTGGAAATATGGTGTTAGAGAAGCTGACTCCCTGGGCCGTTTGGATCACACTTTGATACCATTTTTAATGGTCAAGATTGTTAGGGTGCTGAGCATTGCGGTACATGCCTGTGATCCCAGGGAGGCTGAGGCAGGAGGATGTTTTGAGGCCAGCCTGGGCCACTCATTGAGACTCTATCTCAAAAAAAGGTTGTTAGAGAATTTGACTTCTGCCTAAATCATTTTGGATTAGGTTTCTGCTAAACGACTGCAGCAGCCAGGTGGATGTGATCTAATGGACTCCGTGTTTGGAGTGGTTGCGAGTCATTTCCCCCTTGTCTGTGCTTAGTGACATCAGCTGTTTTGGAGGTCATCATAAAAAATCCTGAGAGGCTGGCATGTTGGTACATACTTGTCATTCCAGCACTTGGGGGAATTGCAATCGGGGCTGTCCTGCAAGACCCCATCGCACAAAAAAAAACCAGTGGCTGAGTTTGTGGCTCAGCAGGGTACTGCTGGCCTAGGATACACAAGGTCCTGGGTTGATCTCCAGAACAAATGAGCAAACAAACAGAATTCCTTCCATTTCCAGGTCTGCAGGACACATGGACAGGGTAATGAAGGGTTGAAAGTTAAGCTCAGCTCTGGCGCATGTAAATAGCTAGTTCGTTTGGGCCTACCATTCATTTGCTCATGAGAAACACCTCCTGAGTGCCAGGCTTTGCCCTCTGTGCTGGGGCGATGAAGCGTGTGCCCCAGGACTGCATTAGAGACACCAGGAGACACCAGGGCGGAGCGGTGCGTTTGGAGCACAGGCAGCTCGTGAGAGCACTCTTCCCAGCGTGATTTATTTGCCCAGTGGCTGACACTCGCCTGCTTCCCCTACTGCATTTGAGCAGCAAGAGCCCTTTCAAGTGGGTGGGTGGCAGTGCGCTGGGCTGAGTGCTTGAGGTCTCAGGCTGTGGATGTGGAGCCGGGGGAGGATGCGGGATGCTGGGCCTCTGTCGCTGAGGACGCTGCCGGGGGAGTTCTAGTAGATTCTGAAAGAGTGCACTCAGATGGGCTTTACCGATACACCTGGTTTAGAGTAAAGAGAGCAGATAGCTGTCTTGGCAATAGTTTATCCACCTGGACTCATTGATCCAGGACCCAGCTGAGCACACCATGAACTTTTAAAAAGTGATCGAAGCAGCCACGCCTTTACACACAGAGGCATCCACTCGGGGCTGTGTACACCGACCCAGCAGAGCTGGACATCTGGTTTCTAAACTGATCTGTGGGGTTTGAAAGCTGAAAATCAAAAGAGGAAGAGGAATGAAGTATAAGAGGACTGGCGCAGTAACAGTGCCATAAAATGACAGCTTATGCTTTTAAAGAGAGGAAGAAAGATGACAGGAAACAGAGAAGAGGAGATGGAATTACTCAAAGTATCGCCATCTGTTTCACTTAGAGTCGAGTGCGTTGGCCTCATTGCAGGAGGGCTTCTAGGCTTTCTAGGAGGTGGCGTTGGAATCTGAACGCTTCAACTGTTTACTGATTTCATGCATTTGAGGGTGAGTGTTTTCGTGCCCCACTAGGGGCAGCTGACGACCCCGTAATGACCTCCCGTCATCAGGACTTTCAGGAGAATAAAGAAGGATGTACTCGCTCTTAAAATAGCCCCAGTCAAAATGTTGAAGGTTCATCGTTTGATGGCTTAAGTATCAAGTCCTCAGCTCTTTGAGAAATTTGACTCTTCAGAGTCTTACTCACTGAAAGATTGACATTTTACTGCATGGAAAAAGAACAAGGGTAGAAAATATTAATCCGTATTATAAAAAAGTCACAGTTACTTTATTAAGCAGTAAGTTCTTATAGCACTTTATAAATAACACTTTATGTATATTACTCGGTTGTAAAAAATCGACTCTCAGCTCTACAGAAACACATCTGAACATCTGTAGCACTTTGTATCTCTGCCTCCCCTTTGTGGTTTATTATGTTATCATTTCATTTGTTATAGCTCATCTTCCTGGACATAAAGTATATTCTTATGTTTCCAGGTCCTTGTACATAGTGGATCTAAATACGTGTTTATTGAATGACTAATGATGAAACAAGTCACACTGAGTTTTCTAATTAATCCTTTACTAACCATATAAATACTCTTCATAATCTCCCATCCTCCAGTTTTTGATTACACACTAAAATCTTTATGGCATTTGAACTGCATTTGATGACTAGAATTGTGAAAACCCTTGAGTTGCCTCTCTCCGTCTTTGCTTTTCCCTCACTGGATTGAAGGTGGAGGCACCACGAGCTGTCATGGTGTGGCAACAGGTTGTGGGCTCCAGAGGAAGCACCCACGTGCGTTTTCCTGGCAGGCATGCCCTGGGTGGACCACTGTGATGAGACTGGGGGGCCTCAGATAGCACGCAGCGCTGCCTGGAGGCAGTGCTCACCTGTGCACATGCTGTCTTTGGCCCCAGGTGACCGTGGAGGAGGTCATGACCACCACGGCGTACCTGGACCTTTTTCTGCGCAGCATCACCGAGCCCGCTCTCCTTGAGATTTTCCTGCGTTTCATCCTGCTGCACCAGCACGAGAATGTCCACATCCTGGACACTCTGACTAGCCGAATCAACACCCCGTTTCGGGTAAGGAGAGCCCCCGAGGAAGGGAACTGACCGCTCAGAATCCAGGAGCGCTTGTCTTGGGGAGGAGGTTGTGAATATTTCCCCTCCCCCCTTTTGCCTTTGCAGCCATGACCTTCTTTCTGTTGGAGAAGAGCTGAGAGGAGCTAGATAACTTTTACTTTTCTAGCAAGGGTCCTGTCCGGGAGGTGGCACTACCTCTGATGGGACATTTCTCTCAGTTCCTCCATCTTGGCACTAAATTCTATACAATTAGCGGAATGCACTTCTAAAGGGACAAGATTCCGGGGAACTTAAGGACATAGGTGCAGATAAAGCTGAGCAGCCAGTGTGGATCGGGTCTGGGTATTAGAGACCATATTTCTGCCCGTGGTGTTTGGAAATGAAAGTCTGGAAAGTTGTGAATCTAAGTGCTCATTCCTTAGTTTGGAGCTCTGCCTAACCTTGAAAATCCTCTTAATACTTCATGTGCCACCCATTAAAACCCGTCAAAGACTGTCTTGATTTAATTGCAATTATTGTTTTAAAAACAAAAGAATAGTAATTTAACAAAAGAACGATTTAACAATTATCTCTGAATCTGTATCATATGTAGATGTCACATGTTTAGCAGTAATAGTACAAAGAGAAGAAAGAGCTATATAGGCATAATATTTCTGTATTTCTATTTCACTGAAACTGACTTAGCACAAATATGAAGTAGTATCTAATAAGTATATTGGAAGATCCAGAACAACCACAAAGAAAATTAATTTCAAAAAATATAATCAGAAGCTGAGCATGGTGGTGGATGCCTGTAAACTCAGCACTCGGGAGGCTAAAGCAAGAGGATTGCAGATTTGAGGCCAGCCTACGCTATATAGCAAGACCCTCTCTTAAAAAAAGAAAATGAAAAAGTCATTAAAGGAATTAAAATACTAGAAAAAACATTCACTAAACACTCTCCCTAATAGTAGCATAGCAGGATCTAATCTTCTCAAGTGCACATGGGGGATTCTCCAGGACAGACCACCTGCTTGGCCATATAGCAAGCCTTTGCCAGTTTAAAAGGATAGAAGTCATGCAAAGTATATTCTCTGGTTACAGTGGATTGAAATTAAAAATTATTGACAGAAATTTGGGAAATCCAAAAATACAGACATTAAATGACATACTTCTGAATAACCACTAGGTCAAATAAAAAATCATAAGGGAAATGAGAATTTAATTTGCTATAAGAAAATGAACCTTGAGGATGTAATACTAAGTAAAATAAATTGATTCCACTCATCTGAGATACTGAAAGCAGTCAAATTTATAGAAACAGAGTAGCATGGTAAGTGCTAGGGGTTGTGTGGTGGGGAAAAATGAGGAATGGCTACTCAGTTGTTACTGAGTTTCAGTATTTTAGAGATATGTTACATGACGATATGAATATATTCAACACTACTAAATTATACACTTAAAAATCATCAAGATGTTAAATTTCAGGGAATTTTTTTTTTTAACCACAATTTTTTGTTTATTTTTTTGAGATAGGGTCTTACTTTAGAGTCCAAGCTGGCCTAGAACTCACTGTGTAGCCCAGGCTGGCCTTGAACACTCAATCCTCTCTGTCTTCTGAGTGCTGGGATTATAGGTATGTGCCACCATCCCTGCTTTATGATACTTTTTGAAAAAGAATATTTAATGTCAGTCCTTCACAAAATCTTCCAAAAATAGGAGAGCATATGTCTCAGTTCAATCTATAAGGCCAGCGTTCTCCTGATTCCCACACCAGACAAAGACATTACAAGAAAACCAGAGACTAATAGCTATTATGTATATAGGCCCAGAAATTCTAATAAAACACTAGCACATGGAATCTAAAATATATAAAAAGCATTTTATATTCTGACAAGTGGGATTTATCACACCAGAATTTCAAAGCTCATTTAAAATCTGAAAATCAGTGAATGTAATGCATTGTATCACAAGATAATGGGGGGAAAATTGTATAATTTTCTCAGTAGATAAAGAAAAAGCAATTAACAGCATTCAGCATGATAAACATACTTAACCAACTAGGGATAGAAGGGAACTTCCTCAATTTGAGATAGGGCATCTATCAAAATTTCAGAGCTAACATCAAACTTAATGGTGAAGAAAGTTTTCCCCCCTAAGAAAAGGAATAAGATAAGAATGTCTGTGCTCACGAATTGTATTCAGCATAGTACTTGAAGTTAGAGCCAGGAAAAATAAATGAGAAAACAATATAAAAGCCATTCAGATTAGAAATGAAAACATCTGCATTTGTAGATCCCATGATATTATATGCAAAAAACCAAGGAATATGTTGAAAACCCAGTAGAACACATAATGAGTTTAGTAAGGTTACAAGATACAAGATTAATGCACAAAAATAAATTTTATTTTTATGTTACAGGAATAAGCAATCAAAAAATCAAGAACATAATCCTATTTGCAGTAACATCAAAAAGAGTAAAATATTTAGGAAGAAATTTCACAAAAGTGTAAAACTTACATTGTGAAAACTACAAAACTTGTTGAAAGAAATTAAAGAAGACCTAAATAATTGGGAAAACACCTTGTGCTCATAGACTGGAAGAGCTGACATTGTTAATATTAAGAATACTTCCCAAATTGATTTGTAGATTTAATACATTCCCTATAAAACTCCTAGCTGACCTCTTTATTGAAATTGATAAGCTGATTCTAAAGTTCATATGGAAGCTGGGCATGGAAGTGCCCACCAGAGACAGCCTGTGTAACTTACACCCTGTCTCAAAAAGTACAAACTGGGCTGGCAGTGAGGCTCAATGGCAGAGCACTTGGAAAGCATGTGTGAGGTCTTGGGTTCACCTTCCTAGTACTGCATCATCATCATCATCATCATCATCATCATCATCAAAAATAAATAAATAAATAAATTCATATAGAAATATAGAGGACCCAGAATAGTCAACACAAACTTGAGAAAGAATTGGATGCCTACGTACAAAAGAATGAAACTGCACTCCTGCCATACCCTATGTACAATCCTTAACTCAAAGCAGACCGATGACCTAAATATAAGAGCTAAAAGAAACATAGGAGTGATTTCTTAGATATGACACCAAAAGCACAAGGAACAAAAGAAAAAATACATTAGAGAGGCAGGAAAGGCATTCCAGGTAAAGTAGCAGCAGTAGGGAGTGACTTGGAATGGGACAAGGTATGTTGCCTGGCTAACTACAAGTATATGACCTGCCCTTAGCAAAAGGGATGTTTTGGGGCAGGTCAAGTACGGCTATTTCTTTACAACACCATTGTGGATTTCATTGATCAGGTTTTCAGCCCATCCTGCCTAGAAGACAAACTAGCACTTACCCTCCTGCACAAAGAACGAGAGGCTAATTACTTAAGTGGCATGGTAGATTGATAAAAACTTACCCTCAAAAGGGTACAGTGATTTTATAATATACCTTTGGCTATCTCCCCTATTTGAGAGTTTGATTTAGAAATCAGAAATTGAAAGAATTTGTGTTTTTAAAATGAAGTTCTTAGGAAAGTTCATTATCACATTCTCAGCACTACAGGAAATGGAACCAAGGAAAATATTTGCCCCAAAGCCAAGGGAGTTGCTGAGGCTTGGGATTGAGAACTCTAACGAGAGCTGGTCGTGTTATGTGTAATTTTCTGTGGGCCCTCTTTTGTTAATAACCAATGTCATGTTTGAAAATAACTTAGGAAAAGAAATGACCTACAGAGGAGATTTCTGGAGGGGTCGGGTGTGGGTGCATGCACTGACCGATTGTGGAGGCACGTTTACCTGGACCTTTAAAAGCTGGAAGTGCAAGCATAGGCATCTTTGTAGGAGGATAATTCTATAAAATGGCAAAGTTCTAGACATTGGCTTTCTAGCCAACTCTTACTGGAGAACCGATATCCTGGATACACATTCTCTGGGGGAGCAGATGCCTTATATCAAAAGTGCTAAGGGAAGAAGGGGGCCACTTTATTTTGTAATTCTGGCTTATTTACCATCTGTAGGGAGCGGAATTATTCTAGTATCTGAAATGGAATGTGCGTTGACTGTGTTTCAGCTTTGTGTGGTGTCCCTGGCGTTATTCAGAACTCTTATCGGTTTACACTGTGAAGATGTGATGTTACAACTAGTTTTAAGGTGAGTTATATTTTTTTGTTCTCTTTAAGGAAAATTTCACTCCATCGTATCACCATTTTATTTTGCTTTAGTAATAGGAGCTAAATATGGGGCATACTTCTAAGAAGAATATCATCAATTTATTTCTACGTTCTTTCCCAAGGTTAATGTTAGTTTTGTTATGGAAAGCTCTTTATTGGGGGGCACGTGCATTATGTTATACATATGTGTGTGGAAACAGTAGGTAGCCTGTTGGAAATTTTTGGAACTATTATGACAACAGGAGAAGGACGCGGCAATCCACTCCCAAAAATCAATCTGCCATTAAAAACCCTATGAATGACAGAGAAGCACAGACAATAGTGTTTTGCCTGTTGTAAGTAGGGCCGCTATGAGTCGGATACTGACTCGAGGGTACCTAACAACAACAACATTATGACAACACTTCAGGATTGTCTGTGAACTTCTTTGTCCTGAAGTGCGTTTATCAGGGACTTTTGTTATTGAAAGTAACTTTTCCAGCTATGAAAAGCTGTTGAGGATAGTTTCTTAAACTTTTTCTCTGGCATGGGTGCCCATGTCGCGCGCACTGTCTGATCTGTGTGTTTCAGTTAAGTTCGTTAGACGTCTAAGGGGCACACTGAGTGTGCGGTTCAGAAGGGAGTGAGGCGCGAGGCAGATGAGCTGAAGGTGGCAAAGCTGTATCCTCGAGAAGCGGTTCGCAAAGCGGCTGGTGATTAAAGACAAGTGTTGGGAATCAAAGTGCAGTGCTGTTAAGGTGACCTCAGTGTGGTAGAGCTTGGAGACCCAGCAGCACCGAATCTTGCCTCGGCCCAGCTGAGCCTCCTCGTCCCTGACTCCTGAGCAAAGCGCCTGCTTTCTTGAAGGAAGGTGGCGGAGCACCGTCGTCAGCTCACCATCTGGCCCTGAGGCCCAGAGCAGAGCTCTAGGAACACGGGCCTGGGCCATGGTGGGCTTCTCCTTCTTACCGGACCTTTGCAAATCCTGAATCTTGGAATTGACTCCTCCAGTGAGACCCACCAGCCATTGCCAGAAATGGAGCAGGTGGAACGGTTGGCCCAAAGCGGGCATGTAGAGGGGCCCAGGAATCGCTTCATGCTGGGCGTGAAAATGGAGAGCCTGGTATCAGAAGAAAGACTCATCTTCTTGGCTCTGGTAACTGGGGTCCACAGCTACGTCTGCATATATGTATTTCCTGGCTGCTGTTGTGTCTTTTCTGTGAGTTGTAACTCTTCTATGGGCAAGATGGAGACAAATGGAGAATTTCTGTTTCCTCAGTCTTGGCCAAAATTGTCAATGCATTTTTGCCCACACAGCCCCAGCCTCCCCCAGCACCCTCCTGCCGTCCTCAGTAAGAACAGGTGGGTGGCTGAAGCTGAGCGCAGGGGAAGAGGGAGGGCACCTTAGCTTTCCCTAGTCCACCTCAGGGTTTTGACCACATTTTGAGTAGAGATAGTGGAAGAGAAGACATTCCAGGTGGATGTAATAGCATTTCCAACAGGCAGTTCTGGAAAAGTCCGGAGGGATCTGAGTGCCCTCCTGGGCATAGCAACAGCCTCACCTGGGAGCTGGTCAGAAATGTAGATTCCAGCCCCCGCCCACAACCTCCTGTGTCAGAAGCTCTGGAGGTGGGGCCCCTGGACTCTGAAGCACCACCAAGTTTGGGAATCCCTGGAGTGAAGGATGGTGCAGCGTAAGCGTTGTTGTTAGGTGCCACTGAGTAGAGTCAGACTCGTAGCAATCCTCATAGGGTTTTCAGTGGCTGATTGCTTCAGGATTGCTTTGCAGTGGATGGCCATGTCCTTTCCCCGTGGTGTAAGTGCAGCATCCCAGAAAAGGGCACGAGTAAAAGAGAGTCTGGAAAACATGACGGCATGTGGCAGGGCCTCACGGGACCTGTGGGATGGCTAAGTAGGACAGAGGTTTTGAATTTGGGGGGGTTTGGATCAGGACCTCAGTGGCTCGTCTTGAGGCATCAGCAGAGAACAAATCTGATTGTAGAGAAGCATGCTGGGCGGTCAGCCCTGAAAAGGTTGTGTTGGCTCCCTGACGAGATGGACTGCGTCACCGAAGCGATGGGAGCCAGCAGGACAACTTGACGAAGCTCTTTATTGCCCAGTACCAGGCTTTTACTCCAAGGAGGGCACAACCTGACTGTTTCAGTGTTAGACATGTAAATGCTGCTGTGCTGATGGCAGAAAAAACGGCTGTGCTCTCGGTGTGTGCCCGGAAGCCTGGCCGTGGTTGGAGGTGCAGATCTCCCCCACTGGGGGTCACAAGGCAAGTTTAGCTTTGGCCGTGGCAGGTTTGCTTGCTGGCTGGTCAGAGACCTTTACAAGGGAAGCTCAGGATGCTGCTCTTTGCTCCCAAAGCAGTGCCTCTTGTGTTAAAAACTGTCCTCAGAAATGGCATTAATGATGCTGGGCGTGGTGGCACATGTCTGTAATCCCAGCAACTTGGGAGGCAGAGGCAGGAGGATCTCAAGTTCGAGACTAGAGGCAGTCTGCATAATTTAGTGAGACCCTGTCTCGCTAAGTAAAATAATGGGCTGAGGGCGCAGCGCAGTGGTCCAGCACTTAAAAACAAAGCATGCAAGCGCGAGGCCCTGGGTTCAACCCCCAGTACCACAAAAAAAAAAAAAAAAGGAAAGAAAAAAAGAAATGGCATTAATGATGCCTCCTTCTGAGACCCAGACCAGTACCTTATGAAGATGGAGAAATCAGCTTGTGTCACTTCCCTAGTGGACAGGGACTGAGAATTCCCAGAAGGTACCTTGCGGGGCACATTATCGTGGGTTCTGAATGGAATCATGGGAAAACCCTGGACCTGAGGTTAGAAGATGCGCCCGGCTCTCTGGGACCTTTGGTTTCTTTCCTTCGCGAGGGCGATGGTGCTGATAATACACAATGCGTTGCTGTTTATTGAATGCTCGCTCTGCTTCTAATGCTCCTGCACTGCCCGGGGAAATCCAGGAGAAGAGCAAATGAGACTTAGGTGAGAGCCTGCCAGTTCCTGGTCTCCTGTGAGCCGCAGGTGGTACCTGAGCTGTTCGGGTTTGGACCGTGCTGCCTCACAAGGTGGCTGGGAGGACCCGGTGCAGTGATAGCTGTGAACATGGTTTGAAATGGTGCATAAATGTTGCACAAATGTAAGGGGGAGGACCTTTCTAGAAAATGTATTTTAAGCTCATGAAAACTACGTCTTTTCTCATTTAGAATCTTGTCTCTGAAGCAAGGGCAATGAAAAACTTTATTCTTCTCATCATTTAAACGTTATTTTAAAGAACATAAAAATAGACTTTGGGAGAAGGACCTGACAACCCCCTCCCAAAAATCAATCTGCCATTGAAAACCCTATGAACAGCAGAGAAGCACTGACAATAGTGTTTCCCCTGTTGTACAGAGGGTCGCTATGAGTCGGATACTGACTCGACGGCACCTAACAACAACAACAAAGATAGACTTATAATGCATTCTTTTTTTAATTCCCTCCACTATCATCATTTCAACATGCATGATAAACCTGTAGGCCTGAGAGGCCACAGAGCACCGAAAGTTATGTGAAAGTTTTTTTAATGAAGTTGTTTGTTATGTAATAAATAGTAGTCACATGTCAGTTTCTTTTGCAATTAAAATGTTCTTAAATATTGACATTTCAAAGTGATATTTATTTATTTATTTATTTAGCAGTACAGGGGGTTGAACCCAGGGCCTCACGCTTGCATGCTTTGCAAGTGCTGGGCCACTGAGCTGCACTGTCAGCCCATTTTTTCACTTTTTGAGACAGGGTCTCACTAAGTTACGCAGGCTGCCTCTGGTCTTGAACTTGCCATCCTCGTGCCTCTGCCTCCTGAGCCGCTGGGATGACAGGTGCGCATCACCGCGCCGGGCAGGGATACTTTATTTGTAACTGGTATGTTTCTTTCATTTGGCAAAATACCAAAAAAGCACGTTGAGACAAGCTACCCCCAAAGGGAAGGTATTCCAGTGAGCAGAGGATGGAGGGCAGGTTGCCTGCCTCCACGGATGTGACACACTAAGGGCCAGGGGCAGGTGAGGAATACAAACTAGCAGGCAGTAGGGCTACAAATCACCCCCGCTCCTGGAGCTTCCCAGTTTAGGAGTGACCGTGGTGGCTGGTGTGACAAGTTGATTGAGAGTAGGGAGAGGACGTGTCCACCCGCGGTCCCAACACATTGTGGTTCTGGCGGAGGCCCCTGCAGGAAACTGAGCGCCACCTTGCTGTTGTTCCAGGTATCTGATACCCTGCAATCACATGATGCTGAGTCAGAGGTGGGCTGTGAAGGAGCTCGACTGTTACTCCGTGTCGGCGGCCAAGCTGCTGGCCTTGACGCCTGTCTGTTGCGCCAGTGGGATCACCTTGACGCTTGGGAACCAGGAGAGGGACTACATCCTCTGGTCCAAGTGTACGTACGATGGCTCAGGTGGGGACTCGCCGGGGCGGTCCTCGGGACACAGGGGATGGTGTGGAGTCCTGTTTCTTTAGCCAGCCACTAACTGGGGCCCTTTACTACTACTACTACTACTACTACTACTTGTTCTTCTTCTTCCTCCTCCTCCTCCTCTTCCTCCTCCTCCTCCTCCTCCTCTTCTTCTTCTCCTCCTTTTCCTCCTTCCCCTCCTCCTCCTCCTCCTTTTGGTGGGTTGAACCCAGGGCCTCGCGCTTGCATGCTTTGTAAGTACTGGACCACTGAGCTGCACCCCCAGCCCATTTATTTTACTTTTTGAGACAGGGTCTCATTAAATTATGTACACTGCCTCTGGTCTCGAACTTGGCGGTCCCTCTGCCTCTCTGCCTCCCAAGGTGCTGGGATTGCAGGCATGCGCCACTGCGCCTGGCCCCTTACTGCTTCTTAAGGAGTTGTGGACACTGTCACCCGTGTTCATTGAAGTGCCCAGATGCCACCCTAGTCAGTTGTCCCCAGCCTCTGTTCTGTGTGGCCTTTCTAGTGGTGTCCTCAGAGTCCATATGCAGGAGTGTCTGCTGGTATGACTTCTCGAACAGAAGGAGAGTGATTGGTGTGGAGATGCTATAGATAAGACAGAATTAGCCTTTATTTTAGTTTCCAGAGTGACTCATTCATAGACTGTTTGCCTGTCAATAACATATCATAAAACTCAAAATCTGCAATATGGCAGCAGTATCTGATTGATCTGGCGTAGTGTAGGAGGTGGTTCGTAAATACTCCTCCTTCTCGACGGTTCTTGTATGTACTTTTTGCCAGCCACCATTGACCTCATATAAGTTGGATTTAAGTGGCCAAGTCAGTCAACCTCACCCTCTGGCAGGCAGGTAGCAGGAGCCCAGGGGCAAAGGCAAATATGTGTCTCTGATGGTCACAGACTGTTTTGGGTCAGGAACATTCTGTCTGTCCTGCAGTCTCTAGGAAAAGGCCCAGTGCTGGTGTGGACATGACTCTTTCTAATCTGCATTCTGATATTCCCTTCAATAATTCTGTCCACACAACTGCAGTCCTCTCAGATAAAATATGTTTAAGAGCCAGGCTACTTGACTAAGAAAATAACATCATATTTGATATACATGTAGATTTGAGAAATTGAAGTTGTCTTTGGGCTGGGATTTAGCTCAGTTGGCAGAGCACTGTGCTGCAGTCTCTAAGGTCCCGAGTTCAATTCCCAGTACTGCAAAAATGGGAGAAGGGCCTGGCAATCCACTCCCAAGGCAATCCCGAAACAATCAGCCATTGAGAACCCTATGAGGGTCACTATGAGTCAGATACCAACTCGAGGGCACCTAACAACAACAACAACATGGAGTCTTGGTCTTTAGGTAAAGGTACAATGTATGCATGGAAATTACCAATTTATTGACTATATTTTAAATATATTTTCCTATTAGGCAAACTGAGTATGGGTATCTTACATTTTCTCATTCAAAAGTTATTTTTTAAAAGCATTTGAAAGTTGATTCTTTCTAAATTTACTGTGAAAGTTGCTTCGAGAATGATTCTGTGGCTAAACTTGCTTCAGCATTTGAAATTCAAACATGATTGACCAAAGCTTGCCTACTTCTTTCTGTGTATGATTGCATTCAATGCTTTGGAGAAAATAGCATTCTCATTTTACAGATGAAGAAATGAACCCAGAGAGGGAGAGGAAATGACTTGCTCATAGGTTATATGTTGTTGTTCGTAGGTGCTGTCTAGTAGGTGTCCGACTCATAGCGACCCTGTGTACAACAGGCAAAACAGTATATTGTCAGTGCTTCTCTGCTACTCATAGGATTTTCAATGGTTGATTGTTTTTTGGGAGAGGATTGCTGGGTCCTTCTCCCAAGCCTACATCACCTAGTGTTCCTAGGCAGTCTCCCATCCAGGCCTGACCCTGCTTAGCTTCCGAAACCTGATGCCACAGTGCTATGGCTTCAGGCATAGGTTATATAACTGGTAGATTCTCTAATTCATATTTACTGTCTTTTCTACATCCTGTTTCATGGGTTTCCTTACACTAAATGCCCTAGTGGGTAGATTATATACCTAACTTGTTGTTGTTGTTAGGTGCCGTCGAGTTGGTATCCAACTCATAGCGACCCTTTGTACAATGGAAAACACTATTGTCAGTGCTTCTCTGCTGTGCATAGGGTTTTCAATGGCAGATTGATTTTTGGGAGGGGGTTGCCAGGTCCTTCTCCCAAGCCTACAGCTTCTGGTTTTCCCGGGCGGTCTGCCATCCAAGTACTTGCCAGGCCCGACCCTGCTTAGCTTCCAAGATCTGATGGGATCGGATGCCACAGGGCTATGGCTGCAGGTGTCCTAAGGATAAGAAGGTAAAAATATCTAAAACTCTTAGAAGACTGCCTGGCATGTAGTTAGTGCTTGATAAATATTGCTAGTAATAGTGTTTGATGCATTTTTGTTTAAAGTAAATAAAGAAATACTAGTCTTTTTGCAGTTGAGTAGTAAAAAATGAATGATGTCTACCCTAATGGCCTAGAAATGTGAACTCTTGAAGGCTCAGTCCTGACCAGTCGGGTAGAGAGTCGAATCATGAAGGAGCACAGGGCCCACAAAGGTGTGAAGTGAGCGTAAGAGTTGACCTGAGACAGCCTGAGGTTGCATCACGCCTCAGCCAGCGGCCTTGGGTGTTCCTCCACCTCTGAGTGGAGAAGCAGTGTCTACATAGGGGATCGCTGCATATCTAGCTTCAGCAGCATTGACAGAGCGTCCGCCACATTCTAGATGTTCAAGAAATGGCAGAATGTGTATTTTTTCCTTTCTGAGCCTTGGAATTTTCCTTTGAGGGAAAATGTAAACTTAAATGCAGATGTTTGCACAACTATTTTACTTATGAGGTTGGAACTTGTAACATCAAAGGCAGCCATCTGGTAACACAGGACTCGTTCTCAGGTTAAAATGACTGGGTGTGAATACTACTCAAGTTTAAGAGACCATTTGGTACATACCAGCATCCTGCCAGACTCCAGGAAGGCAGAATGAGTTAATTAGGTCTTTTGGAAACCCAGAGTTTTTCTATAGAAAACCCGGTTCTCAAATTCTTGGGTTACTAGCCTTCTACTTTTTCCTTTGTCAACCTTTCTTTTTCTTTTTTCTTTTCTTTTTTTCCTGGTACTTGCGGGATGAACCCAGGGCTTTCTACAAATCTTGCAAGTGCTTTACCAGTGGCCTGCAGTCCAAGCCCATTTTTAGTTTCTTTTTATCTTGAGTCAGGGTCTTGCCAACTTACACAGGCTGCCTCTGCTCTGGAACCTGTGATCCTCCTGCCTCCACCTCCCGAGTCACTGGGGTTCCAGGCAAGAGCCACCACGCCTGGCCTCACCTTCCACTTTAGAGCCCAGATAAACCTTCTGATTATCACGCACGCCGTGGCAGGCTGTGCGGTGGGTTAATGGCCCGATGTGGTCCTGTGGTCCTGTGAAGTGGCCGTGACTGGCTCCTACTCCCCTGGTATCTGGTGTCCCGCAGGCATTTCCGCAGGTGGCAGCCAGCAGCTGGCCACCTTGGGCTTCTGTCTTGCATGAGGCTGGAGTCCGGCCCCCTTGTGGACCCTGTGAGGCCCCTGCCCCCAACGCTGACCGCTCCGCCTCTGCCCCACAGGGCCCATGGAGCCGCGGCCCGGGGGCCCGCCGGCCGCGTGCATAGTGGAGCGCGGGCGCGCACTGGACGTGGGCTACCTGCAGTACCTGTGGGAGGCGCACGCGCGTATCCTGCGCTGCACGCGCGACTGCCGCGTCTGGTCCGCGCTCTACGATGGAGACTCGCCGGACCCCGACGCCGCGCGCCGCAGCCTGGCCGAGGACGTGCGCCCCGCGCCCGGGCCCCCACCGCCATGTCCCGCCAAGGACCGGGTCCCCACGGAACTGGAGTGGGACGACAGCTACGACACGGGCATCTCCCCGGGGGCCGACGCGGGCTCCCCCGCACCCCCCGCCGCGCCCGCCCCGCCGGCGCCCCCCAGGCACCTGCAGGAGATGCGGCGCTCGGCGCTGCTGCGCTTCCGTGGCGCCTACATCGAGGAGGCCGACTTCCAGGACGACGTGGTCGTCTACCGGCTCTGCGCGCAGCGCGACCTGCCCGACGACGCACCTGGGGAGGCCCAAGGCGAGGACCTCATGGCCCACTGCGACCAGGTTATCCGGGAGCTGGACGCAGGGCCCGCGGCCTCCAGGGACCCCGGCGAGCCGGAGCCTCAGCCCCCGCTCCTCGCACAGGAGGACGGAGAGGGGCAGGGAGCGAGCGCGGGGGCAGAGGAGGAGGCCGAGGAACCCGAGGAACCCGAGGAGGCGCAGGAGGCCAGTGAGGACAACCTGGAGGAGGAGGACGAGGACGACTTCGAGTCGCTCATCGCAGAGACTCCTGCCCTGGAGGCTGCGCTGTCCCCATTTGGGGCGAGAGAGGATACTGGCCCGGGCGGTGACCACCCTGCGAGGACTCAGAGCACCCCGTTCACAGGTGATCGTCTTAAGTTGCTTTTGGGGTTCGGCTTTTCCGAGCGCTTGTGCGCGCGGGAGCAGGAAGGCCAGGTAGGTGGAGGTAAGAGCGCGCCCTTTATAGCGGAGCCCCGACAACAGTGTTGTCAAGAGGGGAGCGCAGTGGTGCATGCCTGTAATCCCAGCGGCTCCGGAGGTGGAGGCAGGAGGATCGCAAGTTCCAGACCAGAGGCAGTCTGCGTAATTTAGCGAGACCCTGTCTCAAAAAGTTAAAAAATGGGCTGATGGTGTAGCTCAGTGGTCCCGGGCTTGCGGAACATGCAGGCACAAGGCCCTGGGTTCAACCCCAGTACCACAAAAAAAAAAAAAAAAAAAAAGAGTAGAGTATGATGGTACTTTGACCTTGTCATCCTTGCAGTGATTTTCCTGTTCATGCAGCAAGTCAGGGTTCAACTTTGCTGTTCGGTGACTTCCTGTTTGTCGAGGGAAAAGTCAGAGGACAGTCAAACCCCACAGGAGTCCGGTCCTCCTAGGTCGTAACCTCATTTCCTTTAGTCTAATTTACTTTCCTCCCTGGCACTTATTTGTATGCGTGTTTTCAAAATGACTGTCGCCCCCACTACAGTGCGTGAGACAGGTGTGTGTTTCGCTCTGACCTCTGCGGAGCCCGCAGCAGGCGCTCAGAGCCCTTGTGCAGCGGCACGGGCTGTGTACCCAGGGCAGAGGCCGCTCATGTCAGCTGTGCCTCGGCCTGGGCGCTCATACTGATAATTACAGAATCCAACCCCCAACATAAGGAGAGTCCACCTGTGTCAACTCGTCACCCTCCAGGTGAATGGAGGGGGCGGGGAGTTAGGATAGAAAATGTGAACGTTAAGCAGTGAAATCTGAATCCTAAATGGTGCGGAGTGGACTTGTACAGGGGAGAGGGTCAGGTAAGCTCAGGGACACTGGGGCGTGACCCCTCAGTGGTGCTGGGCAGTAAACAGGGGTGCTGGGAGAAGATAGTGACCCACAGGGACAGGCCTGTGAGTGGATTCTGGCTCCAGCCACGTACCAGCCATGTGGCCTTGGCATCCCGGGACCCCCCTCTGCCCCTGTGAGGGCGCTGTCCCTGTGCCTGCGGGTGGCCCCTGCAGCCTCAGTTGAGGCCTGTTCTTCCCTGGCAGTAGGGAGCAGCATGGTGTAGAAGGCTTGTCCCCACCTCCTGGGGCTGCCGGGGACAGATGAAAGCAGTTACCCTTTGGCCCAGCCACGTAGGCTTAATGTGGTTTCCAGGGGCTCTTCTGCCCTCCTCCCCCAATATTTATTCATCTATTTACTGATGCCTGAAGATTTATTTAAACAGGGAGAAAGCTTTTAATTCCACAATTACAGGGCTCGAGGTTCTAGTTGAGATAACATTTCAGTGTGAACAAGTTTTAATTAAAATTCAATCAGTCTGTCAATCATAAGTACAAAGGATTAGATCACGTTATGTTTCCCAGTTGACGAGAGGGGGACAGAGTCAGGGAGCTGAGTCAGGGAAAGGGGCAGAAATACCCTGCACACCTCCCCATCTTGCCTGAGGCCTGCCCCATCCACTCTCACCCCACGGGAAATCCTGTTTGTGGGACATCAGGGCTATTCGTGCTTAATGAAGGCTGTCCTTCAGAATGCCAGCTTCCTGACACAGGAGCTCCATCCATGGAAAATGTGCAAGGTGAGGAAACAAATTATAGTTTGGGAGGGAAAAAGCCTGATATGACACCTTCTTAAATAACATCAGCACTTTACATATGATGCTCCTGAGGACCGATAAAACCTAATCTGAGTTCTTTGATACATCTGGGTAATTGTAATTAAAACCTTGTGTTCTTCTTCCTTCCTCCTTCGGAACTTGTGAACAGCTTCAGGAAACGTTCTTTTTCTTTCCACATATGTAACCTTTGTTTTGCCAAACTTGTATGTTCTGAGGCTTTAGGCTTAACTTCCCTCTCTCTAGGGAATCCTCAGCTCTGCTGAAATGAATTTGCACCCCAGCAAAGTTACAGCATCCAGTTTATCCAATTTTGTTTATTCATGTATTCAGCATTTTTAAATTGATCCTGTAGCATTGGCAGGTTCTGTGCTTAGGCGCTAAAGACACAAAATGAAAAGAATTGCATCTTTCAGGGGGGACACCCAAAAAGAATATGCCGTCAGTGGGAAATGCTCTCAGGCATTGTGTGCCAAGTCTCAGTGTTCACAGAGCAGGGTGCTGATGGGAGCAGAGACCCCAGGGAACAATAGTCAAGGACTCTAGCATGGGCTGAGGAAATGACACGTATAAAGGAGCCCAGGTAACAGCATGGATCTGTGGGGCTAGAAGCCCAGGCTTGGACACTATCCATTCATAGGGGAGCCTTTGGCCAAGCTGAAGAATCGGGGGCCATGTGTCCCAGCCCAAGTGTTAAAGTTGGGGTGTGATTTGGCTAGGTCTGAAGGAGCCAGCCCTGGTATTGCTAAGGAGAGAGCTAGGGGTGGGGGAGGTCAGTGCAGGAAGAACAAGTGGGAGACTCATGTTATTGCATCAGAATTCAGGGTGTGCTGTTGCTTTGACCTGGCTATTCTGTTTCTAGGACCATAATATGGCTGTATGCACACTTCTGCATTATGTACAAGGATGTTCACTACAGCCTAGTTTATAGTAGAAAGAGACTGGAAACAAGCCAAATGCCCACAGGAGCAGCTGACTGACTTATGCAGCATTCTGAACAATCATATATTTTGAGGCACTGAGATAACTGAGACATCTCTCTCTGTGCTCATGTGGGTCAGTCTCCAGGATATAGTGTTAAGTAGAAAAGCAAGCTGCAGAGGCGTGCACAGAGAATATTGTCATTTGTTTAAAAAAATGCACACACATACATATAGCACACATCTGAGAGGCAAGATAAAATGTTGCTAAGTGCACTAGAAGCAGGTGGTCTGATTTGAAATTCTGACTCCACTGCTCGTTGTTGTTAGGTGCTGTTGAGTCATTTCTGACTCATAGGGACCATCATAGGGTTTTAAATGGCTGATTGTTTCAAGATTGCCTTGGGAGTGGATTGCCACATCCTTCTCTCATTTTTGTGGTGCTGGGACTTGAATCTGGGACCTCAGAGACTACAGAGCTGCACTCTACTAACTGAGCTAAATCCCAGCCCCCACCACTCACTAGTGGTATGCATTTAGCATTCTGCTATATCTTTAAATGGGATAAATTATAAACATCCTTCCTAGGTAGGTTGTATTAAGTGAATCAGTAAGTGAAAAGTACTTGGAACAAAGACTGGCACGTAAGATATGCTTAATAAATATTTCCAATAATGACTCCACTATTACTGCTTTATTATGTACAGAAAAAATTCTGGAAGAATAAACCAGAATTTGTTAACAGGGGTTTCATCCAGGGAGTGACCTGTTTTTCACTTATATATATTTCATTTTCATTTATGTATTTGATCATTTAGATTTCTATTATAATAGAAAAATTGCTGCTTGGAATCCAGGCAGGAAATAATGAGACTCTGACCTAAGGCAGGGCTGGCAGGGGAGGGGGATGTGAAGGTGAGGGCCACATTCAGGACATGTCTCCAAGGTAGAATTTGCAGAGCTGAAGCACAGAATTGATGGCACCTCTGTTCTTGGAACTGGGAAATGCAGGAAGCAGGAGTAGGGTCTCTTGAGGCAGGATTCGGGCATGTGGAAGGGAGAGAAGTGAATTGACAGGGAAGGGCAGCGGAAATGGTCTCAGTCATTCTGAAAATTTAAATATTTTATGTATGGTCTATTAGCTTTCCATTGCTGTGCCAAAGTACCTGAGACAACCAGCTTATATCAAGGAAAAGTTTATTTTGTTCACGGTTTCAGAGGGTCCAGCCCGTGGTCACTTGGTCCTGTTGCCTTTGGGCCTGTGGTGAGGCAGAGAGCATGTGCCAGAGGCAGTTGCTCCTCTCCTGGTGGCCAGGAAGCAAAAAGGAGCCAGAGGAGGGGCCCAGGTCCCAGCCTCTTTGAAAGCATGCCCCCAGTGCCTGACTTCCTTGACTAGCCCCACTTCCTGGAGGTTTCAGCATCTCCTCATAGCGCCACCGAGCCTTGAACACGTAGGTCTTTGGGGGGCATTTGGGATCCAACCCATATCAGATGGGGAGTTTATCTGTCCTGCCAGGAGAACTGGGAAAAAATGTATCATTTTCCCACCACGCCCACCCGTGACATTCTGAGTTCTAGCTCAGTCTTTGGATTTTCAGCTGGTTACCAGTTCCCTAGCAATTGCTTTTTACTAAGCAGGCCGTGTGTGTGTGTGTGTGTGTGTGTGTGTGTATGTGTGTGTGTGTGTGTGTGTGTGTGTGTGTGCGCGTGTGCAGGCCGTGCGTGTGTGCGTGTGCGTGTGTGTGTACGTGTATGCACTAGAGACCAGCTAAGAATGAAGTAGGGATTTGAAGGGTTTAATATGTATTTTTTATTGCCCATGCCAGTGAGTTGTTACCATTGGTGGATTACGATGGCCGTGACCTCATGCTCTGCCATTCAAGTGAGACACTCATGACCCAATCTTACCCTCCATTGCTCATGGGATTTGAGCAATTTTCTCCTCTTGTAGTGGTGATGGACTAGTGATGGCCTTTCCTGGTCACTGATGGTCAGTCATTTTCATGTCTGCAGGATGCTGGATGAGGGCAAGAACATTCTGGAACCAGGAAGGGGAAGTGAGCAATCACATTAGGGACACAGGTTTTATAGAAGACTGGACCCACCTGAGCTTTTTTTTTTTTTTAATTTTAAGACAGGATCTCACCAAGTTGCACAGGCTGCCTCTGGCCTTGAACTCCCGATCCTCCTGCCTCAGCCTCCCATGCAGCTAGGATTATAGGCGTGAGCCATTGTGCCCTGCCCGGGTATGTCTTCATTACACTGTTTTTGCCTTGTGTGGAAGGAAACAGATACGGAAGCAGGCGAGAAGGGGCAGGGAGAGACTGATTTAGAGAGAGGAGGGTGAGGGTTGTAGCCTCCCCTAGACCTATCAGAAAGCCAGAACTGGGCTGTGCTGCCTCCTGAAGAGCACCGGCGACATTTTTGGGGTTCTCCGTAACAAAATCGCGAGTTGCTTTCCCACTGGGTTCCGGCCTGGTGTTTCTGAGTGTTTGGCAGCCCCCCAGTCTGCATTTGTGAACCCCGGCACGACCTCATCAGCCCCGTGCATGAACAGTGACCAAGGGGCTCTGCCTCCCATCCCGGGGGTGTGACCTCCTCTGCCCTCTGAGCTCTCCTGGGGGAGTCCTTGGCCTTCCTAGAGACAGGATGTTGTAGTTGCCCTGTTACTCTGTGTGGTACAAGGCTTAGGTTTGGTGATCCCATTTCTCACAGAAACCAAATTATTTTCTTGCAAAGAATTTTACTCTAGGATGCTATCAGGCTTCTTGAGATGAATTGTGTTTTTGTTAAGCCCACATTAATGGTGCTGAAGTCTTCATAAGGCCTGTTTATTTATCAAGGGTTATGCACCTTTAGTATAAATCTGCCATGGTTTAGTGGCATCATCAATAGCTCCACTGGGGAAATACAAAATTATCATTGATCTTGCTTAATGGAACATTCTTACAGTGAAAATTTAGGACATCTTCAAATAATTTCATTAATGCGAGATTTATTATTTTTCATTTTTCCTGCCCTCAGTGAGCTCAGACATAAAGCATACTCCTTTTTAGTGACCCTGGATAAGGGAAGCTCCTGTTTTGCTTGTTTTTGTTTTAGAAACTGCTTTAGTACTCAAATGGATTTTCCTGAGAACTCTGAGACACCCCAGGCTATGTACCTCAAGACTGAGTCCCTTCTTTCCTCGTCTGTAAACCAAAGTGTGGTTACAGAGCTGCCAGGGCTTCCAGTGCCACAGCTCAGGGCCTTGCTCACCCCTCGTCTGCCCCTTTTTCCTCTCAGATGTCCTGACACTCAGGCTGTTTCTCAGGGTCCATTGCAGGTTCAGGACAGGCCATCCCTGTTGCTGTTTGGTAAGAGCACAGTTTGTATGCATTTGGGATTCTCTGAGAACACAGAAATTTCTCATTACTGGAACGTCTAGTGGCCTCTGACGCTTGCCTGCGTCCACCGCCCCATTAGCGGGTGGGTATCCTGCCTGCAGTACTGGCAGCTGCAAGGATTACAGAAGCTATGTTAAAAGCATGTTTTCATTTTCTAAAGTCATGGAATGTCTGATTTTTTCCAAGGTCCTGGATAGGTTTCAAAGCATGAAAACTGCTGGAAGAGTCCGAGCATCAGTTCCCCTGTGTATTTTCCTGCCCCCTCTCGGTGGTGATGCTCTGTCTCCTGTGTGGGCTGGAGGCAGGGGAAGCTCGGCACCCGGTGGGCCTGTGGTGGTCTGGCTGCGGCCTCAGTGGCTGCACAGCTGGTGCGCAGACACCCCTGTGTCCCGCCACCCCTGAGGCCTGGCGTTCCTCCCACAGGCCCGTTCATGAGCGTGGTGCTGTCGAAGCTGGAGAACATGCTGGAGAACTCCCTGCACGTTAACCTGCTGCTCATTGGGATCATCACGCAGCTGGCCAGCTACCCGCAGCCCCTGCTGCGCTCCTTTCTGCTCAACACCAACATGGTCTTCCAGCCTAGCGTCCGCTCTCTCTACCAGGTACGTCAGTGGCACTGCACCTGCCTCTCTTTCTGGGTGCTGATGGGCAGGGCTCCTTCTTCCCTTCCTGTGCTTTTGTCATTTTCTGGAAATCCCACCGTCCTCGTTAATTGGCCCTCCTTCCCTGTCCTGTTGAGCTGGCCGTGGAGATTATCCTAGACAAAGCAGAGAGCTTCATGTCGCCTGATGTTTTGAGGGCGCCCTACCAAGCACACCCAGGCAGTCACAGATGAGCAGGCGCCTGGGACCCTCATGTTCCTGTAAACGGCCTGTCCCTGGAGCTCCGCTGCGGAGCCGTAACATCATCAGTGTTGCTTTTGGCAGGTCCTCGCATCTGTGAAAAACAAGATCGAGCAGTTTGCTTCTGGGGAGAGAGACTTCCCGGGCCTCCTCATCCAAGCCCAGCAGTACCTGCTCTTCCGGGTGGACATGTCTGACGTCACGCCTGTGGCGCTAACCAAAGGTCAGCTTTCTCCACCACTCCCCTGCTGCTTTGCCCTGGCAGATGCTGTGTCCGCACCTGGTCCTAGAAGCACCTGGATGTTTCCATCCCTACCCAACAGGGGCAGCCTAGTCTCAGGGTCCTCAGACCTAAAGGCAGCTCTGCCAGCCCGGCCTTGGCCTGGGCCCTGAGCAGAGGGCTGACGGGATGTGTTTTCCCAGCTGAGAGCGGATAGGGGAAGGAGCGGGTGTGGGGGTTGTTGTCAGGCAGCTCACGTGGCCAGAGAGGCACCCCGTGCCCCCCTGATCCCTTCTTTGGCCAGCCCTGCCTGAGGGCGTCTGTTCTCTTTTGTTAGGTTTTCAGAGGTCTGGAGCCAAAACATAAATATGCTGTAGGACTCGGGCAGGGGAAAACGGTTTGTTAGGACCTGAGAAGGAAAGTTTACGCCCAGCCTGGCTCCTGACAGTGCCTTCATATCAGCTCTGGGGGAGGTGATAGGCTGGGGCTCCGGCAGAGCCCACAGGGGCCGTTGGTGGTGCGGAGGAGGAGAGCCCAGCTCAGGGAACACTCGGGGGGCCTGGCCCTGTTGCTCTGCCTGGTTTCGGCTCTGGCTGGGCAGGTTTGATGACAGTTGTGAGTAGGTCTCGGGGTGCGCAAAGGAAGCCATGCCCGGTACTGCTCCAGCTTTGACCTCCCCTGCTGACCCTGGGTGGCACCCGTGTCCCTAGGGCAAGGGAATGATAGAATTGGCCCTGGCTCCCGGGCTAAGGCAAGTGATCAGAAACAAGGTGGAGAGGGGCAGAGAAGAGATGCGGGACAATTTCTGAGTCTTTTAGAGAAGCTGAACCAGGCCTGTGTGTGGCTGTTGGACACTGCCTCCATGCAGCTATTTGATCTTGGTCACTGGGCCCCATGTCCCTGGCACCCTTTCCCCTTGGTGCTGGAGATGGAACCCAGGGCCTTGGGCATGCTGGGTGTGATAAAAGATGACACAATTTGTTTTTCTAATATTGGGGGTTGAACCCAGGGCCTCGCGCTTACATGCTTTGCAAGTGCTGTGCCACTGAGCTGCACCCCCAGCCTGTTATTATTTTACTTTTTGAGACAGGGTCTGTCTTAATTACACAGACTGCCTGTGGTCTCGAACTTGGGATCCTCCTACCTCTGCCTTCTGAGTTTCTGGGATTACAGGTGTGTGCCACTGCGCCTGGCTGTTGACTCAACTTCCAAAAAACGGGTTTGTTCTCCACCTGTCAGCCAGAACTCTGGCTGCGATGAGTCAGTCCTTGGAGTGCAGCAGGGTTGATTTGGAAGGAAAGGTGGGCCATGGCTGGCCCTGTGGACTGAGGGGTGAGACTTCAAGCTGGGGGACTTCGGGAAGAGCAGGGAAGGTACAGTGCCCCCACGTTGGTGGGAAGGTGGGCGTCAGCCACGTGCACAGCTGGTCCATGAGCCGCGTTCTTCCTGAGCAGGTGCTGAGGCCCACCTGGGAGAGACGGAGCCTCACTTAGCACTGGGTATCACAAACCACGATCGGAACCCAGGGCTTCATGCCATCTGCCGTTGCGCACGCCTGGGTGCGGTCACTGGAGTGGGCCCTGACCTCGGCCAGCTTGGCTGGTTTTGCCTGGACTCCCTCGTGGGGGCTCAGAGGGTAGCTGGATGTCCTGGTGACTTCACACCACTGTGACTGTGGGCAGGGGTCAGGGTGTTTCTCACCACCCTGCAGGGTGGCCCAGGCGTGGCAGGTTCACAGCTGTCGGGTTCCAGAGCAAGGCAAGAGCCCAGGGATGTCCTGAGGCTCGGGCTCCGCGCTCGCACAGTGAGTCCTGGGGCCAGCGCAGATTGGACCTCTTGATGGGAAGAGCTGCAGAGTACTGTGGCCCCTTTGCAGCTCACTGGGCGGAAGGTGGCTGCAGGCTCCTTCCTGTCCCCCGTCTCCGGCTGAGTCTTCATTTGTGTTTACAGTTTGCCCGGTGCTGTCCCAGGCAGGCGATTTTTATTGTCACCCAGTCCTGTGGAGGGCACCATGAGTGCCATTTTCACACAGGAAGCTGGATTAGAGGCCCAGGCAGTCGGCCAGGGTTGTGAAGCTCGCGTCCAAGACTGCCCTGCCTCCTTCCTGGAGACCAGCGTGCCCCCACCAGACTCCACAGTGAGCTGCTGCCCGGAGCCTCACCTGCACGGAAGGGGTGGGTGGAGCGGGCATTACCTACTCCTTGGCTTCTTCCTGGCTCCACCCTGTCTGGTGGAAATTTGCTGGGTGGGGGAACTTCTCCCCACAGTTGTTGTTTGGTGCTGTGTAGTCGGTCCAACTCCTAGCGACCCTGTGTACAACAGAACGAAAACACTCCCTGCCACTGAGCCCCGCCCAGCACTATGCCAGCGCTTCTCTGCTGTTCATAGGGCTTTCGGTGGCGGACTGTTTGGGGCATGGGCTGCCGGTCCTTCTCCCTCTCACCACAGTAGGTCATCAGCTTAGTCAGCTGGGGTGGAGGCTTTGAAGGTCTGTGATACTCAGGACCTCGGCTTGTAGGAAGCTTCTCTGGGTGTGCTAGGCTCCCTTTAGAGTTCTTCACGTTGAGTTTCCTGCTGCTCTTGCGTGGTCGAGGTGGCGCCCTGCCCCACACCTCTAGAAAGCCCTCCACTCCCTGGGGAAGTAGCTTCCTGTCGAGTGTCAGAGCTGACTCTGGAGAGGCTTTGGGCCATGGCCGCCAAGTCGGGTCTGGGGCTCCTGTTCCCACGGCACAGAGCCCCAGAGTGTCCATGTAGAATCCCGGCCACAGCCTCACCTATGGGCTTCCTGTGTCCTGACGCACCCTGGCGCTGGCTGAGCCCTGGTCCCTGCCAGGGGAGGGTGGCAGCACGTCTCCCCACGCCAGCCCTGAGCACCTTCGTGCAGCCTTCCATCCCAGCCCCGTTTCCCAAGCAGCCATTCATTTCCCCTCCCTGCGCCCCGTCTTGAGGGTGGGCCTCCCACACCTGCAGCCACGCAGGCCTGCCTGCCCTTTGCCTCCCGGCAGCCCCGCAGTACCAGTCCTGACGCTGCGGGCCTGGCGTCCAGCCCCCCGCCAGGCTTTTCTTCCCCACCCGAATACAGCAGACCCACGGAGCATTGGCTCCATGACGTTCCTTACACGCAGGGCCCTTTTGCTAACCTCTGATTCCAGGTCAGGCAGGCATCACCCCGTTTTACAGAGGAGGAATCGGGGATGTTCGGGGTGAGCCAACCTGGGACCCCTGCCCGCATCTGCTCACTTTCAGATGGAGAGCTCGAGGGTGCCTTGTGCGCCAGGGGAGGCCACTGCTCTGGTGGGGCCACGTGGGTCTGTGAGGGCACTGGTGGGGCCGCTCTGAGGGTGCCCTCACGGCTCCCCTGCCTTCAGTGAAGACAGTTTCCACTCTGGGATTCAAGCTGGGAAGATGAGCCTCCCATGACACTGTGCGCTCACGGATCAATGCAGATAAATGAGCCACAGAACCTTCTGAGGGGAACAGGAGGGCGTGGCCGTGAGAAGAGGGTGTGAGCGAGCGCCAGGGCGCGTCAGGAGCAAGGAGGCCCGGAGCTGGTCATCTGCTTTGCGCCTTCACGTGGCCAGTGGTATTGCTGCTGTGAACAGTCGTGGTGGAGGTTGGGAAAGACACTGTCAGCTGGGGGCTCAGAGGCACAGGCAGGGACCAACTTCGGCGGAGGGCACTGGACGTGCTTTGTGGAGTCAGTGGCCGCAGAGCGGGTGATGTGATGGTCCCACGGATTTGGTGGTGCCCGTGGACCCGATGATTCTGGACTCATTAAATCCTTCTAGTAACCCCCTGAGCTTCTGACAGGTCAGGAAATGAAAGCACAGAGAGGTAAAGCCACTTGCCTGGAGAGACCCAGCCAATAGGTGACAGTCCATGCATAGCCATGGCGCCAGTGCCCCCAAAGCCTGGTAAGTCACAGGGGAGCCGAGATGCAGGGGCAACAGACTCCAGGGGGGAGGCAGCACACATCTGGCTCTGCTCTGGGACTCACGCCCACGAGGGTCCCAGGCCCCAGCACTGGCCAGGCCGGCGTTCTTCAGGGGCTTTGCTGGCCGGGCCTGGGTCTCCAGGGTTCCCCAGGGGCCTCAGCAAGGTCCACACTGTGGTCCCCACCGTGGTCAGAGCCTGTCGGGCATTCCTGCTGAAAGGCAGAGGGAGACAGCTTCTAGGTGGCTTTTCCAGGGCTTTATGGTGCTGAGCGTGATGAGCTTTAATCTGAAAGGATATTTAAAGCAGTAATGTGGAGTGTTTTTTTTCCTAACACTAAAGACTATAGTAGTGAGATGTGGAAAGGACTATAAATGTCAAGAATTTTTAGCACTGTAGTTAAGCAACACTCTCAGAAGAGTGTTGAAAAATGGGGCTGAATTCTAAAACGCAGCCAAAATAATGAACAGCAAGAATATAATGATTTAGAAGAAGTAATGAGACTTTTTCTTGGGGAGGCAGAAGCAGCATAAATAATCTCTAAGTCTGAGAGGGCTGCGGTGCTCAGGAATTAGTCAGGGAAGCTGAACTCTCTTAATCAGTAAAACTGACGTGGTAGGAAAATGCAAATCACTTGAATGTGTTAGTGCTTGGGCGTGTGTCATCTTGAAGCTGTGGTATTGAGACTGGATGGAAGCCTCTGGAAACCTTCCTTACGTGTCAGCTTCCAAGCGCTTTGTCCCGATGGCTGCAGGAAGTTCTTAGTTTGCCCTTTCCCTCATCCCAGTGTCCTCTCCATCATTTCTGGTGATCTCCTTATACACTGAAGGCTGGACATCCAGGTCAGAGGAGATGAGGGGTCACCAGGAAGCCCTGGAGGCCAGAGCAACAGCTGCAGAGCGCACAGAACTCCAGTGCTAGAGCTGCACCTGGTGTATGAGGCCCCTGGAGCCACATCTGGTAGATGGGGCCCCTGGAGCTGGACCTAGTGGCTGGGGCCCCTAGAGCTACACCTGGTGCCCAGGGCCCTGACCTGGTGGATGAGGCCTCTGGAGCTGCCCCTGGTGGACAGGGCCCCTAGAGCCGCACCTGGTGGACAGGGCCTCTGGCAGTGGTGGAGCTGTCAGCTCAGTGCTGGACAGTGTGAGCGCTGGGGAGACCCTGGCGTTCCTGACAAACATCCTGTGAGTCAGGTCTTCGGCGGCTGCTGCCAGTGGCAGGACGTGCCCTTCTCCCTCCTCCCTTCCCTGTGTTCTGGACGTGGAAGTTTGCTCCTTCCATCTTTGTTTCTTCCTGGGCGCAGGCGATCCTCCCACCTCAGCCTCCCAGGTCGCAGGTAGCTGGGATTGCAGGTGCAAGCCTGAGGTTTCTTGACAGACTTGTATTCGTGCCACAGCTTGTGCACAAGGTTCCTTGCACGTGGCTTTGGATAACAGCTGCTTCGTGTCTTTGTGTTGGCTCATCTGCGGGCACGTGTCAGGGTCCCAGGGCACTTGAGGGCCAGGCTCGGGGTCTAGTCAGCGGGGGACCCACACCCATGACTGGACCCTCCACGCCACCACACACAATTCAGTGAAGAGGGACAGGGAAGGCTACAGAGAGGCCCCATGACAATCTTCTTTCTGGTTTCAGATCCCACTCAGGAGGCCTCCAGGCCAGGAAGTGGCAAGGACCTTTTGGATGGGCCTCCGAGAGTGCTCCAGCCCTTCCTGACCAACAAAGCCAAGGCTGCTGGGGCGCCCCCGAACCTGCCTCTGCCGGTGAGGAACACCATGCTGGCCGCCGCCCTCTTCCCGGAGTTCCTGAAGGAACTGGCAGCCTTGGCCCAAGAACACTCCATCCTGTGCTACAAGATCCTGGGTGACTTTGAGGACTCCTGTTGTTAGCTTTTTCTACTATTATATTTTAATAGAGATTCTTGTTTTATGAGGGTATAGTGTCTCGACTGAATGTTAAACGAAAAGCTGCTTATCATCAACTTCTACTTTGATATTTCCTGACAATACTTGATTTGCGCGGAGGCGGCGTTCTGTGCACTTCTTCCCCTTCCGTCCTGTAGAACGTCAGTCTCCTGAGCGGGATGCTCCCTTGGCATGTTCGTTTTGCTCAGTTTTTCCTCTTCTTGTTTTGGTGGTTATTCTCCATTCCTTGGAGTCACTCAGGTTGCAGCTCAGGTGGCACCAGGCAGGTAGTGGGGCTCAGTGATTTC
Organism: Pedetes capensis; assembly: GCA_007922755.1. Taxonomy (NCBI): domain Eukaryota; kingdom Metazoa; phylum Chordata; class Mammalia; order Rodentia; family Pedetidae; genus Pedetes; species Pedetes capensis. The sequence goes on along the minus strand of VMDO01000898.1, from coordinate 193,428 downwards.
TGGATGTGCCCTGGGCAAAGGCTGGCTCTCCACCAGCACAGGAAGAAGGCGCATCTGCAGCTCTGCACACGTCCTGCTGCACCTCAGCCTCCTTCTGTAAAAGGGCAGAAGGAAGGCGGACTCCTCTAGCCTCCCCACACATGACCCATCCCTCTGAATTCTACTTCCAGGCCTTGTACTCTTCAGCCTGGATTGCCTTACAGTGTGGGGAAGCCTCCTAGGCTCAGCTGTCTGTCTGGGGAGTCCCACATGGTCAGAGAATTTGAAATGCAGGGAATGACTTCTCGTTGCTTGAGACTTTTATCAGTGCTACCTAAGCCCTGAAAATAGCCTTATTTCAGTAAAATTTGCACAAATTTAAGTGTTCCTCTGAAAACTGTTACTTTGGTTTCTAGGAGTTTTATCAGATGAACAAAGCATGGCGTCATATACTTAGGCAAAAAGATAGCCATCCTTATTTTTTTTTAAGTGTTGTATGAAAACTGACAAGCTACTCTATGGCTGGATTTTGTGGGAGTTTGGAGTGGGGGCAAAAGACAGAGGCAAGCTAACTGCAACTGTAAAAACACTGGCTGTTAAGTTGTTGGCTTTTGCTGCTGCATTGCACTTTATAGGGAAATGAGTGCTGTGCAGCCCACTTTGGGAGCTGGGCTGCAAATCCAACAGGTCACAGGGAGCCCTGCAAAGCCAAGTGCCTGCTGCTGACCTACTGCACAGACTTGCTGCCTTCCTGGTATCAGGCGTCACTGGAGGCAGAGTTGGGATGTGTGTGTGCGTCTTGCTGCTTTTCAGCCTGCTCCAAGGGGCACGATTTTACCTGGAGCCACAGCCATCTCAAACCGCCGTCCAGCAGGGAGACACCCCAAATAACCGTGGGCTAGGAGTCAGACCATAAGCACGTGACATTGATGCGTCTTAAACTCCATTCTCCTGCCTCAGGCCCACTTCTGCAGGTGAGGAACAAGGGACAGGGAGGAAGCCTCCATGTCTGGAGGGAGCTGGAAGCCCAGTCCCTGTCATCTTTCTGGGTGTCTGCTGAACCCCGAGAGCACTACCAGAGCTGCTGGTTGTGCCTCAGGAGCACCAGGATTTTTTTTTTTCTTGTTTTTTCTTTTTCGGGGGGAGGGGAGCAGGGTCTTACTATGAAGCCTTAAGCTGGCCTTGAACCCATGATCCTTCTGGTTCGGCCTCCAAAGTGCTGGGGTTACAGACATGTGCCACCAAGGCTGGCCGCTAGTTTGTCTTAATCCGGCCCCTGGTACAAGAGGGGAGTGGAGGGAAGAGTCACCCTGGAGGCCCTGCAGAGCCAAGGCAGCCCTTTGCGTTTCTGGATCTTTCACCGGCTTTGTATTGAGAGAGCAGGACAGCAGAGATCTGGCCTGGCCTGGGGAGCAGGTAGGAGCCGCCATTGGTGTTTCATGGCCTTAGCTGGAACCCGGACACCTGCTCGAGGCACATTTCTGGTTTCACAGTTGCCTTGAAGACAATTTGCCCATTGGTGGTGCAGCAGGCAGAATGAGGCGCCCTGAGGGTAGAATGAGGTGCCCTGAGGGTGCAAGGAGGCAGCTCCAGGTGGGGCAAGAGGAACAGGCAGAGGTGGAACGTACGCTGTAACTTAGCACCTTCAAACTTGGTTTCGCTCGAGTATTCATCTGATTGCTTGGAGTTTCTGGGTCACAAGAAGCTGAAGCCACATCCGCAAGGGTCTTCCTTAACGTCTTGGTTTGATTTACATCCCTCCCCATCTCTCCATTATCTGGTAGCGATGTTGATTCTTCTGGAGTCTTTTCTTTTTTTCCCCCAGCATTAGAGATTAGACCCGGGGCCTTGCTCATGTTAGGGAAGTGCTCTGCCACTGAGCTGCACCCGTAGCCTTCGTGTTTCCTCATGAAGAACACCAGGGCCCCCCGTGGAAGAGGCCCATTGGGAAGGAGGTTGACTTTGTGCCTCTTACTGATTTTTTCTTTTCTATTATGTCCCGAAGATAACTTAAAGGAGCACAGAGGTGACTAAAATCTGGGGTAACAGGAAACCCTGACTTCCCAGAGTGGGGGTGGGGGCACCCTCCACTGGTAACTCTTCCCTAACTCTCCATTTGGAACTGGAATTTGGCTCAGGTTTCTGAATTCTTGAAGTCTCTACAGGGCACTGTGTCCACAGTTGACAGAAGGGGGTCAGGAGACTGACCTGGAAATACAGCACCGCGAGCCAGAAAGCCCTGTGCTTCAGTGAAGTAACCGAGCAGGGGCTCTTGAGGAAGCGATGTGCTCGTGAACGGAGAGAACAGCGGGGGCCCGAGCTGTAGACAGGGGAGCACATCCTGAGGGTCTAGAGGAGGAACACCGTTCCAGGCAGAGATGAAGACACCGGGTAGGTGGGCGCCGACGGGAGCGCCTGGGCGGGGTGAAAACGGTTATGATGAAGTAGAATATTGCAGTTCTAAAGGAGACAGGTGAGGCCCTCAGAAATACGTGTGTGTGTGTGTGTGTGTGTGTGTGTGTGTGTGTGTGTGTGTGTGTGTAGTTTTTGGGGAAAAAAAAGATCTGATATGCTTAAAATGTGGCCCAAGAGAACAGGTCCTCGTCCCTGGGACAGGCCCCCGGTCGGCTGTCATGCTGTTTGTTGGTGTAGCCCTGAGGCTGTTGTCACTGTGTCCAGCCTGATGTCCTGGGCAGGGAAGGGGAGCCAGGGGTTCCTGGAACATCACATTAGCCTCAGTTCATAAATCAGAGTTAACGGTCTAGACCGAGTGAATTTTATGGTTCAAAATATATGAGAACACTGGGGTATGTGAAATCGATTTTTGAAAATGTCCAGGTAACTGTTTGTAAAATTCTGAACAAAGAAATTCCAGCTTAGGTTCAGCTTAAAACACAATTTCATGGGGATAAGTGAGAGTCTCCCAGCCATGAAGCGGTGACGCTAGAGTATGTACAGACGGGGTTTTCTTTATCGTTAAGTACTTCCTTTCTCTGGTATTTAGAGTCATTGTGAAATTGTCCCCATTTGCTTTGGCACCGTTTTGGAAAACACTCTGACATGCCGAGAGCGGCTTGACGTCGGTTATGTGTTGGGGAGAGGCCTTCAGTATGCCCTAGGCCCTCCGTGGTGGCTTCCACTTCGGTCAGATACAGTGGTTGATTTTCAGTCCGTTACGATGACACCATGGGTCAGGGTGTCGTCAGGAAAGCGTCTCCTGTGAATAACAGAAACAGGCTGTGTGCGTGTCGGGCTGCCCATCTAGTCTGGGCAGCCGGCGGCACTCAGGGTTGGAAGCTGTTTGCAGAGACAGTTGGAAGCTGTCTCTGAATCTTCGTGGCCCCAGTGATCACGTGGGTTGATTTCCAGCTGTCTTTGGAGGCCTCTGGCTGTGGCTGGGCTGACTTCCTGGGTCAGTGTGCAGGCTGCTGTCAGCGGAGAAGCGGCCAGCAGGGCGGGCGGGATGTCTGTATGTGCTCCCGCTCCCGCTGAAGGGCAGTCCACCCTAATTGCTAATTACCAGCCGTGTTTACTGAAATGGCTGTCAACACTTGCCATTTTTATGAAACACTCTATTGCTGGACAGCTATCATTGCACATGCTCCTTCAAGTCACTGGCCTGGGCCAGTGTAACGGACGGTTTGCTGTGAACAGCAGCCAGCTCAGCAGCACTAGCTTTTCCTGAAGGCAGTGGAGGCCACATCAGCTTTAAGCCAACCAGAAGACCTCCTAGCCCCTTCTCGCTCCATCAGCCTTTAAATCACACCACACTCACTCCCCATCAGTAACAGCTTAGAACAACACTTGAAGCCGGTTTCTACTCCACCCTGAAGCCCCATCAGGGAGGATGCATTTTAAGAGAATGGAGTTGACCTTTTTCTTGAATGACCATCGTAAACCCGATGTTTAGAAAATACTCTTGGAAGACTAAGAGTGGTTTGTGGGATAATTTTACCTCAGTAAATCCTCCCCACATTTAGGCATTTATTAGGCCATAACTTGTTTTCAAGACAGATTATCCTCGCAGCTCATTAACCGGATAAACAGGGCTTTTGCAAAAGACTTTCCTTGGGGCTGTTTGGGGAGAGACCAGGACAGGGTGGGGGAGGCCTTCCCATCTTTGTCCTTTTGCCCTCAGAACCCTCAAATTAGTGATCTTAGTGAGGGTTGACCTTTCCTAGCCTGCTGGGTCACGGTGAACTTTCTTCCTGTCTTTCAAGATGTGGGTGACCCCCCTCATTGTGGCCCACCCACGTGCCAAGGCTGACAAGAGTGCCCCCCACCCTCGTGTGTTGTGCATCTCGGGCATGTGCTGTGGAGTTCAGGTTCTCTGTGCCGCTTCAGAGCCTGAGGAAAGTGAGGGAAGCTCTGATGGCAGACGGTGAACTTCCCAGAGCTCAGGCTGCCGGAGTCTGCGCTGCACAGTACGTCGAGTGCCGTCTTCCTGGGCCAGCCGACAACCAGGCCCCTGCAGATGCCTTGCAGGAGGGAACTTGGTGTCACCAGACTTCCTTTGATGGTTTTCACGGAGCCTGTGGCTGAGGGAGGCAGTGAGAGGGTTCACAGAAGTGCCCGTCCACAGCCCAGCGGCCACTGCCATGCTGCCTGTGGTGGCCTTCAGACAGGGTCAGTGCCATCCTCCAGTGTCACCATGTAGAGTCCTTCAAGCGCTGCCCATAAATTCACTTGGAGCGGATTGAAGTGGAAAATAAACATAAATGGTGGACCAGGACTGCCAGCTAGGTTCCAAGCCAACCTCCTGAAACTGAAGGAAAATGCGTGCTTCTAAGAAATTTTTGGTGCTGGGGGTTGAACTCATGCCAGGCAAGTGCTCTGCCTCGGAGCTGCACCCTAGCCCAGCCCTTTCAGATCTTTCACAGCCTTCTTCCAGATTAGCAGGATTTACTTAAAAGGAGGGGAGGGGTGCTCAGCTAACGCCTCCCTCCCGTGGTGCAGTACTGATCTGCGTTTCTTCCATCTGAACCTTGAGAGCGAGCGACAGAAATTCAGTTCCTTGGGGCTGTTTGGGGAGCCCGGACAGGCCTGAGCCCGGACAGGGGCAAAAAGCTGTTTTCTAGACCCAAATGCCCCAGAACTTAAAGTCCTAGTGGTTGGCAGCCCCTCTTATAAAGATGACCCACAAAAGACTGTTAATTTGTTTCCTAAGTCAGGTGCACTTTAACTGAATACTCTCTGCCAGTAGTGTGTCTAGCGCCAGGGCTGGCCTTCCCTCCTTCCCACCAGAACCACCCACGAGCCTCCTTACGCAGAGCAGCACAGCACGAGGTTTGGGCCGGACCAGGCAGGGCTGGTTCTGGTTGGCCTGGGGGACAGCCAGTTTTCCAGCGTATTCCCCGCCTGGCCAGCGCCTCAGCTTTACGTGCCCAGCCACAGGTGTGTGGATCGCAGGGACAGATGGCAGTGGCTTCAGCTCTGGTGCCAGTGCCTACATTTTAATGAGATTTCCCCAAAGTAGTACAAACAGAACCAGGGTAAATTAACACTCATGCAAAAATCGTACTTCACGGAGGCCCATGCCTGAGCAGAGCCGCACTCTGAAATCTCTCAGGGTGTTACGTAAACACAGCTCTTGTATATATAGTCAGGTTCCGATCAGAGCTGGGCTGTGATTTTTTTTTTTCCCCCCATTAGCCACTGCTACCAGAATCTTGGTTTTCAGAATTTCAAAAGTTGACACTGAAGAGAAGAGGCAGTTGGCAGAGCAGGGTGGGGCATTAACATCAGAGTTTTAATGATGGCATTTCCTCTGGGAGTAATCAGTGCAGACGCTATCTTCATTTGGTAGAAATTTTCTATCTGGCTGCAGCCTCATCTGGGTAAGCCCTTGATGTGAAGTAGTCTAGACATGGCTTTCAGTGCATTTGGCAGGGCTTGATGACCAAGAAGCTAGAACTTCTGGTGAAAATGGAGTTTATAAAATCAAACGTTATTTCTTATAAAGGTCCTGCCAGGCTCAAATGTCAGCCCCTTTGTCCGTTTGCACTGCAGAGGGACTCTCCCTTTCTTTCTTGTAGAAAGGGTAACGTCACTTTATTTTTAGATCCAGCAGTTTTCAGTACTGCAACAAAATGTGGGGCTCACGGCCCCTGGGCAAGGGAACATACTCTCTTATGTTCTAAGTCGCTGATTTGTTCAAAAGTTATTTTTTAAAAATGTCATCTCCTCCTGCTTGTCTGAAATAAACCACCCAACTGGTTTCTTCTCTTTTTTTTGGCTGCGCAAAAGGGGTGCTTTCGTCCTCATGGGTAGTCCTGAGCTCACTTTGTCTGCAGGGCAGGGACTGGTGCCAGTGGGGTTGGGGGGACCAGTGTGCCCCACAAACCTCCTTACCCAAGGAATCCGTTAAAATCGGGGCTTCAAGGATTCTGTCGCGACCCCCTTCCTCATACCACAGGTTGACAGAGAGTAAGCAACAGCCTTTGCTGAACTGGTCTCTAGAGGGAGCGCTGGAGTGGGAGGTGCCCAGGTGTGAGGGGCCAGAGAGAAGGGATAACTGTCATGAGAGTGGGGCACAGGCCTTCAGGATGCTGTCAGCTGCACCTTGGTTAGCGCTAAAGAGCAAGACTCTGATCTCCTAGTTCATCATCTGATTCTTTCCCGGCAAAACAAACCAACTGAATGTTACAGCTTTTATCTTTTTCTTTTGGCTTGAGGGGGTGTGGGGGAGTCGTCAACGCTACAATCTTTGAAGTGTAAGTTCCTTTTTATGTGATGTTTCAGTATGTATTTTATTCATTAAATGTACTTGAAAATGTCTGTGGTCGTTTTAATTCACTGACTCTCAGATCCAGGCCTTCAGATCCCTAAGGAGCCACCTGGGCACCTTCGCTTTTCCTCACGGATGCCTGGTTACTGCTAGTGTTAATACCCTCCTTCCTCATCTTTCCAAGACCACCCTCAACATACGTGTTTGCACCTCGCCAATTAATTTTGATCTGCTTTCATGTTCATTAGCCTATTTTAGGTCTAAATGTACATCGTGAAAATTACAGTCCCTCCTGATCACTGTTAACCTCCAGAACCTGGAATGGTGCCCAGCCCTCAGGCAGAGCCCGCGAACATTTCTGAGAGGAGCTGCACTGTGAAAAGCTGCCATGGACGGTCAGTCTTCGGCACACATTTTATTCCACCAGAGTCACTCCGCGGCAGGCGCGCTAGTGAGTTCCCAACCTCTACGCTGAGGTCGCCAAGTGAGTGCGATGTCAGTGATGCAGACGACGTGGCTGCTGGGCTGCATGGAGGCCACGAGGTCTCAGGAGGAGCACATGCGGGAACCATCACCTCGCAGGGGGGCGTGGCTCGGCTGGGACCTGAAAGACCTCATTCGTGGCACGTGGACCTCAGCTCCGAGGGGCCCCCAGCAGCTCACGATGAGAGCTGCTCTTCCAGAATCTGCTTTATCAGGGTCGGCTCGGCCCGGCTCAGGCTTGCCTTCCGGACCAGACCGATCAGCTTGTTGATAGCTCGGGGGTTTCCTTTCTTCACGTCCATTACCTTCAGAGAGAAGAGGTGAGAGGGAAATAAGGGGCCTCATATTAAATATCCTCAGCCAGCGCTTCAGGCTACTGCAAATTAAATGCAGTTTTTCCTTAATGTAAGACATAGGCTGGACATGGTGGGGCCCGCCTGTCATCCCCATGACCTGGTAGGCGGAGGCAGGAGGATGGTGAGTTTGAGACCAGAGACAGCCTGTGCAACTCAGTGAGACCCTGTCTCAAACTAGCTCAGTGGCAGAGAACTTGGAAAACATGCCTGAGCCCTTGGTTCAAACCCCCCAGTATGGAAAGGAAAAAGAGTAAGATATAAAATGAGGAAAGGAAAAAGAAAGGGGATTAACTCCTGGGGAGTTTCCAGCCTGTGTCAGAGGAGGGCGCAGCTCCTCTGCCTTCTGAGGGCCGTGCTGCGAGAGGGACTGCCTGCCGTTGGGTGGCCAACCTGCGCGCAGGTCCCGTCAGGGAGTCGCCCTGGCTGGAGCTCCACGGCTCACAGAGCGTGGCCTCACTCTCCAGGGCCTCAGCGGCTTTGCCCGGCTTTCCGGCTGCCCTGCTCCTTGCCCAGGAGGAAACCAGACACGCCAGGCCCTGTGAGCCCACTGTGTCCCTAGTAGCCAGGGCAGAGGGGTGGGAGGCTGGAGGTGGCCGGGCAGTGCTGGCCCGCGTTCCTGTCGAGGGTCTTTAGGGAGCTGCCGGTGCCTGCACACCGATGCTGACACCAGGGTGGTGAGCGCTATCCTGAAGGAGGTGCTGGCCGTCTCTGTCCCCGCTGGCCGGTCTCTCTGGACAGTGTGGAGAGACACGGGGAGCAAGGGCTGCAATGCCCACGGCTGTTCTGCCTTGCGCTAAGGCACAAAATGACTGGGTTTTCAGCCAGGTACCCGGCCAAGGATTTTTTTCCCCTTAATTTATAAAGAATTCTCCTTTTTTTCCTGCTGCTTAACATAGAAGCTGAGGTGTCTGTTGTCCTCCCCCTGCAGCAGTTCCTCCTCAGGGAGCGGAGCTGCCACCCGCATGGGAAATGCCAGCTCCAGGGGACGTAGGCCTGGGGAGCGCGATGACGCCCCTTAGACGCTGACTCCGCGGAGCATGAACCCCAGCGGGGCCGTTTCCTCCCAGGAAAGAGAGGTGCTGTTCCCTCCTCACCCAGTCCCTCAGCTGAGGAGCTGACGAGTAACTAGGGAGCTGCAGGTGGGCCTGGCCGGCCCCTAGGAGGAGGACCCTTGGGAAGCCCAGGCCCCGAGACAGTCACCACTTGTGGATGCCCCTCCATGGTGGCATGGCAGAGCTGCTCCAAGGCCTCACGGTCCTGCATCGGTTCCAGCTGCTGCTCCGTGACGATCTGCGTGGCCGTCTTCCCTGCCCCCCGCCACAGTTCCTCGAACACCTGTGGGCATGGAGGAGGGAAGGGGACAAGACATTTCATTCCCACCTGCAGCCCCGCAGGCGTGGGAACAGGGCAGGGCTCAGAGGGCCAGTGGCTGCTAAACTAACGGAGGTGACACTTAGCAAAGGATGGGGCCATGTGGGCTGTGCATACAGCCCAGCACAGCCTGCTCGGAAGTAGGTTTAGGGGAGCAGAAAAGCAGTCCCATAGTGATGACTGGGAATGGAGGTAGAACATAAATCTCCCCCTTCCCGGGGCCCTGGCCTCCCACATCCCTCCATGCCAGAGCCCGGCCAGTGTGACCAGGGTGATAACCCCAACCAGTCTGCGCATTTTCCCACTCAAAAAAACGATGACAACACCAGGTCCCCACCCGCCACCCTGCAAGGCAACAGTCCCTGAGGGAGCTTCCAAGGGGCGGTTCCTCCAGTGTGAGCCAGGCTAGGGTGAGGGCAGTGCAAGGTCAGCCACAGCAAAGCAGAGCCCTGCTCTCTCCTCTCGGAAAGTGGCTCCTGCTGATTGGCACAGGCAACAAAGCCACAGGAGAGTTTCCCTGTATGAATGTAAACAAGCCACAGATCTGTGCCTTGGCCCCAGGGGACACCGCACCTTGGCTGCTCAGGGAAACCCCTAGGGTGGCCTAGGATGGAGTCAAGCTGTGAGTGTGGGGCCTGAGCAGGAAGGCGGCCAAGAGGCCCTGTCTGTGGGGAAGGACAAGGGCTGGGCTGAGGCGTGCCCTGCCCATGTAAGGGCCTTTCAGGTTTAACACACTGAGCCTACTTGCCTGTGACCTGAGGCACACCCCCTCGCACAGGCCCACGTGATGGGATGGCACCACTGCCTACCTTGTTTGTCCGCATGTACTCTCCGGCCTGTTTCTTCCTTTCACGGGCTTGCCTAGGGCATGCCCCAGCTTTATAGGGTGATCTAATTCAATAAGCACACTGATTGGTGCTGGCTGTATAGTGTGATTCTGATGCAATACCTTCTTTCTTTCGCTTTCCACCCATTGCTATATAAGCTGAGCCTCTCCTTAATAAACAGATTTGACTCACTGAAGCTGTCCTCTGAGGGTGTCCCTGAGAGCCTCCATGCTGCGCCCTCTTGCGCTGTTTGCAGCCCCGCCTCCAGTGGAGGCCCGACACCTGTCCTCTGTGCCTTGGCGGGCCTCTGGCTAGCAGAGGCTGGCAGCACAAGAATCTGAGGCCAGGAGGGTGTCTGATGACGGGGGCGGGAGCGGCCCACAGCGACCCCAAGGAGCTCCCTGCCCCAGCCCTGATGTGTTTTTCTTGAATTAAGTTTTAAATTATTATTATTTTTTCTAATTACAAAAGTTAGAATGCACTCATTGTGTATAATATGGAAATACAGAAAAGTATAAGCCCACCGGCCTTTTATCTCCTGTAGATAACCAGTGTTAACGCGGTGGCGCTGGCCAAGCCGGTCAGCTCTAGTGCCAAGCACGTTTTCCCATCAGAAGTGATGTAAATGTGTTCGTTGGTCCCAACACCTCACTGACACATGTGCCACCCACATACTTAGCCAGTTCTTTTTAAACTCAGTTGTTCCTTCTGTTTCCCTTTCCTTCACCTTTAGCGCTGACAAGTTCAGATGCCCTCAGGACAGGAGGGTCCCGTGTGCAGGAGCCAGTCACACAGTCGGCCTTCTTCCTCACCCCATCATCTAATCACTGCTGGGACCTCTGGTGCTGTCAAAGGCAACACCAGTAACCAGGAGGACTGAGTCATTCTGTTCTGGCTCACAGTGCTCTAAAACCCAAGGGACAGTGGGACCCGCTGGTTGCACTCAGAGAATCAGCGGGAACGCCTTGCTTCTTTCCAAAAGGGCGCACTGAAGATAAGGCACAAAGATGCTCAGGGTAACCAGTCACTGCAGAGCGCAAATCAAATCCACAGTGAGACACCACCTCCCAAACTCTAGGATGGCTACAATAAAGATGATGAGAAGCCAGGCACGGTGGCTCACACCTGTAATCCCAGGGACTCAGGAGGCTGAGACAGGATTCCAGAAAAGAAAAGAAAAAAAGAAAAAGAAACAGGCTGAGTGGATTAAAAAAGCCCAGCAATATACTGCCTACATGAAACTCACTTCACAAAGACAATGCAGAGACTGAAAATGAAAGGAAGGAAAATGATGTTCCAAGCACATGGAAGCCTGAAGTATCCAGGAGTAGCTACACATATAGTTGGTAAAATAGACTTTAAAACAAGAACTGTAAGAAGATATAAAGAGAGTCAGTGAATGAAAATCAAAAGATCAACTCATCAGAAAATACAACAACTGTAAACCTATATTCACTGAATGTCAGAACATTCCGTGTTAGAAAACAAACACTACTAGACCTGAAGGGAAAGACAAGCTCCAATGTAATAATGTGGGATTTCAATACCCGACGCCGTCAAGGGACAAAATTACCCAGTCGAAACATCAACAAAGAAAATTCAGAATTAAACTACACTACAGAGCAAGTGGACTTAACAGACACTGACACAATATTCTATACAATAGCTGCAGAATGCATATTCTTTTCCTCACTGTGTGGAACTTTCTCTGCTGTTGTTAGGTGCTGTTGAGTTGAGTCCGACTCATAGTGACCCTCTTAGGGTTTTCAATAGCTGACTGTTTTGAGATTGCTTCGGGAGTGGATTGCCACGTCCTTCTCCTGTAGGAACTTTCTCTAGAACAGCCCATATATAGGACCATAAAACAAAGTCTGGGCTGGGGTTTAGCTCAGTTGGTGGAGTGCTGCTCTGAGCTCTCTGAGGACCTGGGTTTGATCCCCAGAACTGCAAAAATGGGAGAAGGATGTGGCAATCATTCTAAAAGCAATCCTGAAAACAATCAGCCATCGAAAACCCTTTGAGGGTCACTATGAGTCAGACCTGACTCGACAGCACCTAACAACAATAACCAAGTCTCAACAAATTCAAGGTTAGGATTTAGCCCAGTGGCAGGGCACTTGTCTAGCATGAGTGAGGCCCTAGTTCAATCCCCAGCACTACAAAACAAACAACCAGAAAACACATTTAAGATTTAAGACAGTGGAGGGTGCAGGCGTGAGGGAGGGATAGCTCAGTGGTAGAGCATTTGCCTAGCATGAATGAGGCTCTGGATTTGATCCCCAGCACCTCAAAAGAAAACAAAATGAGAAAACAAAAAGCCAATTCAAAAAAACAAATCATCCTATATCTTTTCTGATCACAAGAGAATGAAACCAGGAGTCAATAGCAAGAGAAACTTTGGAAATGATACAAACACACAGAGCCAGAACAACATATTCTTGAACAAACAGTGGGGCATTGAGGAAATCAGAAGGGAAATTAAAAAATGTCTTAAGCAAAAATGGAAACACAGCATACCAAAGCCTGGGGGATGCAGTAAAAGCAGTACGAAGAGGGAAGTTTATAGAAATGAGGGACTGTATCAAAAAAGGAAAGACTTCAAATAAACCAAGTGATGTATCTCAAGGACTTAGAAAAGTAAGAGCAAACCAACCTCTAAATTAGTATAATGAAAAAGATGAAGATCTAACAAAAATGAAATAAAAAGACAAAAAAATGCAAATGAATGGAAACAGCTGGTTCTTTGAAAAGACAAAATTGACAAGACTTTAGGTAGACTAACCAAGAAAATTAGAAGATTCAAATTAAAAAAAAAAGACCATTAAGCATGGTGATTCACATCTGTATTCCCAGCACTCAGGAGGACCAGCCTGGGCTAACTAGTAAGACTGTGTCTATAAAAACAAAACAAAATAACCAGAAATAAAAAAGGCGACATTGGGCCAGGTGTGGTGGCTCATACCTGTACTCCCAGTGACTCAGGTGGCAGTGGATGGAGGATTGCGAGATGGAAGCTACAGGCAGCCTCTGTAACTATTTCTCCCAGAAAATCAGAAGATTCTCATACAAGCAAAAAGCGCAAAGTAGGAAATGAAAGCTCCAACCCCCCACGGCAGGGACCTGTAGGGAGCTTCCCGCCCCTGGCGCACACTGAACGCCTTTCCAGCCAGGTCAGGCCCGCATCTTCACTCGATGGCCTCGCACAGCCAGGATTCACCCACCTCCTTTAAACGTGCGGGAAGCTGATAAAATGCAAACGTGTCGCTGTGGCTGAACACAGCTGTCAGCACATTCCGGTGTTTTCTGTTTCTCCCCACAGGGACTGTCTTATTCCCTGCACCAGGGCAGGGTGGGTAGGAAGGAGAAGGGGAAGAATTTTTTCTCTTTATTTCAAATGCAACAATTCATCTGCTCTTGTGTGTGTGTAATTTTCTCCAGCCTCAGGCCATCGAATCTTCCTACAGATGCCGAGCACTGTCACAGACATTTGTGTTCCTCTGACATCACACAACCAGAAGCAGCCCTGCAGTGGCAGGTGGGTCCCCATAGCTGACAGCCCCACTCAAGGGCTTAACAGAGCCTTTATCGGCGCCTGTCCCCCGTTTCCCAGCTAAGAGCCCAGTGTCTGCTCCAGGGCACCTCATAATTTAGCCGGAGCAGCTGCCTCCCCAAAGCCTAACCTTGCAACCCACTGCTACTGTCGGCGCATAAAGCATGAACCGCGAAGGGTGCCGAGAACCTAACGCTAGGTTTTGGCTGAAGCCAGGATGGCTGCGTGGCCTCTGGCCAGGCGAGGCAATGGCTGACCTGGGAGAGTTTGCCCGCCCAGAACTCCTGGAGCCCTGTGAGGAGGTAGGGGGATGAGGCTGCTCCTCTTGAGTTCTCACCTGCTGGGCGCACGTGTCGGTTTCATCTCCCACGTGTGCAAGGCAGCCCTGCGCAAGAGGCCACCTTTGTCCTGGGGAAGCCGCGCTGCTGGCAGCCCATGAGCAGCAGGGCCCTAGTCCTGGACATAAAGGGACGCGCAGGGCAAAGGCAGATGTAACTGTTTCCCCCAGGGAGCAGCCAGCCTGGGCTGACAGGCTGGCCTCTGATCCCTGCCCAATGAAGCCTTTCAGCATCAACCCTGTGACAAGTGCGTGACACTTCAACCACGAAACACACTTACTGGGATGATGGTGCCGTGAGAAGCTTCTGGAAGCGGGCACATACCTGCTTAGCTGCTGCCGAAGAAACTGCTTTGCTGTCCAGCAGGTTAAGGAGCTCGGCAAGGGCGGAGGGGGTGACAGGACTAGGGACCCAGAAGGAGAGAGAAAGGCTGGAGGTCAACATCTCACTCTAGGAGGCAGCCAGGCAGCGGGCAGGAGCCAGACTCTCACAGGCTGACTCCGTAAGCATGACCACACCCTGGCCCGCTGAGCTCTATTTTATTTTACTGATTTCATTTTGTATTTTAGGATATGACAAGTTTTCTGACATTTTTTCCCCCACCCAACAGTATCAGCTGCTTGGCAGAAGCTGTCGCAACAGACAAGTACTTGGTGCAATTAGTCAGAAAAAGGAGGCAGCTGTAAAATTCATGAACCATGGAAAGGAGAAAAATATCCAGTAATTAAATATTTTCAACAGAAAGATCAGCCTAAAAATTACCTCAGACAAAGCAGCTACCAGAGCCACCTTCCCAAGTGTTTCTACGCCTTTTCATTGTAAGGGACTTCGCGTGAGGGAGCAGGAGGCCTGCTCGCCCTGTCCTTGCCTGCCCTTGGGGCCCTCTACCCACTCTGCTCTCTTCTACAGACCCACAGCCGCTCTCTGACGACCCAGAGCCACTGCATCTACGGCTCTGTGACATGACTTATCTGCCAAGATCACATGACACAAAAGGTCAGGGGACGCTAAACAGGGCAAAGTGTCATTAATTCACCTTCGGGGCAAGGGAAGATGTCCACCTAGATGACTGAGAGGACAACACTGAATACCGGCTGTTTCTTTACAAATACCCAGTTTAGCTGCCTTGAGATAGACACAGAAAGTAGGCTAAAGAAATGCGGTCTATCGAGGTCATTGGGGGACTAGTTTAAAATAGAACAGCTTAAAATAGCACATAGGCGTGTCTGGAAAAGGCGGCTTCTGAAACGCTCGGTGCCTCTTGAAAAACACCTTCTGGATAAGTCTTGGTTCCCATCATTCACTATGACTTTCTCTGGAAGCATGCAGATAATCAAGAGAGACGTAAGCTCCACCCCGCGCCAGTTTCCATGACCTGCAGGCTGATGGCATGCAAGTTAGCTAGGCAGGGCTCCCGTGCCTGAGGACACTGGAGTCTCATTACGAACACAGGCGGCCCATCATCCGTGAAGCGTCTCCTTATCCCAAAGTAGGAACACGAGGTAATTCCAAGTGGAGGTTTGGTTTGGGGAGCATCTGGTGTTACTAAACTGGTATTTAGAAGGTCTGTGAACCACCTTGATTAAATCCCAAAAGGAAGAGGGGTGCAGGGCTACAAAATAAAACAACCTGCGTTGCCAACCTCCCATCTTTACAAGTCACCAGGAGTCAAGTTTTTCTAAAAGTGGAGGTGGCCGTGATGTCCTGTGACCTAGAAAATACACCAGCCCATTGTCTTATAGTGTAGACTGTGTGCAGGACCCATAATAAGCACGAAGGTTGTGTGAGGTTTCCAGAGCATGTGAAAGATAGGGTCCCTACTCCACGTGACATGAAAATTGTCCTGGTCCGCTTGTGGTGCTATGACAGACCACCACAGCCTGAGTGGCTTATAAACAACAGAAATTTATTTCTCACTGTTCTGGAGGCTGGGAAGTTCCAGATCAAGGTGCCAGCCAATTTCGTGCCTTCTCACTGGTGGCCCCTTCTCACTGTGTCCTTACCTGGAGTGAGGGGAGAGCTGACTCTGGGACTTTTGTGTGAGGGCACAATCCTGTTCCTGAGGCTCCACCCTCATGACCTAACCACCCCCAAAGGCCCTACTTCTTAACACCACCATCCTGGGAATAGGATTTCAACGTATGCATTTGGGGCACACAGACCCCAGCAATGACGATGTGGGGGTGGAGTGCCACAGGAATGTACTTCACTGTGGAGACATTCATCTACTGATCTGATCTACTGATCAGCTTATCAATTCTCACTATACATCTCTCTGCTGCTGAGCACACCTGGGATTTCTCAGTTCCACTTCTTTCACAGAAGGTCCCTAATCTCTGTCTCAGGATTCCTCCTACCACACGGAGATCTGGTATACCGCGCATACAGCTGTCCTTTAGGACCCGCGAGGGACTGGTTCCGGAACCCTCCACCGCAAGGATACTAAAAGCTGGGGATGCTCAAGTCCCTTGTACAGGATGGCGTAATGCTTGCCTGGAACCTATGCCTGTCCTCTGGTACACTTTAAATCAACTCTCGATTACTTACACGTAAGTAGTGCAAGCAATAAAGACAAGAAAAGAGTCTCTATGTGTTCGGCACAGATGCAGTTTTCTTTTTCAAATATTTTTGATCTGCAGCTGGTTGCACCTATGGTTATGGAAGGTTGACCATAAATTCCAGATACACCCGGGCTAAACTTGAGTAGGACAATGACAATATCAGTACCCGTGACACAACCCTGAAAGATCGCCACACCCCACACTCAGATTTCAAGTACAACAGCACCACAAGCACAAGCTGCTCATCTACTGCTGTCACACAGGCCTGGGTTGTGAGCCACTAAAGTGCCTTCCCTGCAAGGCCAAGGGGTCTTCAGTGTAAACAGCAAAGTTTCTGAATGGCAAGGTCGTACCCGGGAGGATGGGGATGAAAGATAAAATGACAAAGATGCCATAGGAGTCCAGGAGCCTGAGGGTGGCCAAGGTCCTGGTTCCTACTATACCAGTGGGGCAAAGAGGAGACCGGGCCCACTGGGGCCTGGAACGTGCCAGGCATGGCGTGTAATCTCTATGCCCTCAGTGGCAGCTATGGTCATGTTCATTTCACAGTGAGGACACGGGGTCAGAGGTGCAGGCTGTCCAAGGCCAGGCTGGAAGTGAGCTGACCCCACTCAGCCACGCTCCTCCCTGGATGTGCATGGCACCAGCAGAGGGCGATGCTGGGCAGGGTGAACCTATGCACAGACAACCTTTGGGATTTGTGGATCCATTGACATCCACCTTCCCTCTGCTTCTCCAGGGCCGGGAGATGTGTGAGGTGATGTCACAGCCTGTCCTACCAGGAGCTCCAGCTCGCCGTGTCCAAAGGCAAGGTGGTTCCCTCCCCACCCCCCCTGAACCTAGGACTGAATGAGAAGGACTCCTATCCACTCTGCCTCGGTGCTGTGAGAGGGAACACTGCCTCCCCGGTCCCCTCACTTCAGCCGCACTCCACTGTCAGTGGCATGGATCAGCAGCAACCCCTACGAGATGTCCCGTGGTGGCCACCCTACCTCTGGTCTGTTCTACCCTGGGAAGGACTGAATCATGGCCGCTCAACACACACTGAAGCGCGGGCCCCCTGGTGTGATGGTACTGGGGGTGGAGCCTGGGGAGTGACCAGAGTTAGATGAGGACATGCGGGTGGGGTCCCCATGAAGGCATCCATGTCTGTATAAGAGACCACAGCGTGCTCTCCCTCCCCCAGCACTCCACCAAGAGAGGGCACAGCAAGATGGCGGCCATCTGTAAACCTTGACCTTGGACTTCTCAGTCACCACAACTGTGGGAGATAAAGGTCTGTTGAAGCCTCTCCCTCAGGTTGACTGACACACCTCACACTTCCCTAGTGTGAAACTGGAGCAGGTGTGTGGTCTAGGGCTTGGCATGAAAGTCCTCCTGGCGGTCCTGGGTCACCTCCTCAGCCCCGTCCCCATCATCCCTGCCTGCCGACCTCCGCACCCTGTGCTTTCTGGGTTCCTGGGCCACGGTGCCTCCTTGTCTCTGAGCACAGCATGATGGCTTCCTTTGTCACATGCCCTTGCCCCTCCCCGACTCAGCAGTTCTTGGGCTCAGCTCAAGGGTCACCTCTCGAGGGAAGCCTGGCTCCCACCCAGGTCCATTTCTGAGCATCTCTGGTGCGCGTGTTCTCTTTGGTGTCCCTAGCACAGCAGGATTGCACTGTGGTGACCAGCATGTTCTCTCTGGTGTCTGGATCTCCACAAGCGTGTGGGCGCCTCGTCTTCCTTATCAGCAAGCCTCGAGCCCCTAGCGCGGTACAGGGCACAGAGGACCCAGCCCGACTTGGACAGACAAAGGCCTTTTCAGTGGGACGGAGGCTATTTTTAGAATCTGGAGCGTTTAGGGGATGTCGGCTGTCTTACTAGGAGACGCCAAGGGAGAACAGTGGAGCAAAGCCTTGCCCTGCCCTACTTCCCCTGCTTCTGGACACGGAGCTCACGATAAGGGAAGAAAGAAACCACGGCCCTCACTCACCTCTCACTGACGGCGAGGTTCTGCTGCTTTAAATAGCCCAGGAAGGTGTTGAGGACCCAGTTTGTCACCTTTTTTGGCTCTGCCCTAGTTTCTTTTATCACATTTTGGAAGAACTCCAGTAGGCCAACTTCATTCTGTTAACAACAACAAAAAAATTACATAAAGCCTCCCCCAAAACGAAAGCTCGACATTCTGACAGCAAATCTGAAAGGGCCACCGTCCATAACACGTTCGCCCTTTCTCTGCAAAACACCCAGATGTCGCCAGAAAATTCTGGTCATTTTCATGGGGCAGCAAGGACTCTACTTCTACTACTGCTCCGCCATTTACATAGCATTTCTTTGAAGGAATGAGCACATTCTGGCCTCCCTGACTGCATGGAGCTGGGGACAGTGAAATGTGTCGTCCCCCCAACCCGCCTCCCCTGCCAATGTCACTCGGGCACCCGTGGCCTTTCCCCCTGAGCTGTGAACTGGGCCCTCCGCGGCTGGCTGAGCTTCATATTCTAGCTCTGAAAAAGTCAGAAGTGGACCCTAACTGTCTCCGTCCACCTTCATGTCATCTGCACAGGAATAAGTCTGCAATGCTTTCTTTTTTTGTTCACTGAAGGGCTGAACCCAGGGCCTTGTGCATGCCAGGCAAGCTATCTACCAATGAGCTGTACCCCCAACCCCTTTTTAGTTTTTTTTAATTTTGAAACAAGGTCTCACTAAGTTGCTCAGGCTGTCTCGGGCCTTGAACCTGTGATCCTCCTCCCAAGTCACTGGGATTAGAGGAGGGAGCCATGGCACCCAGCTAGAAAAGCAATCTTTCCCCCCACCCCCATTTTGCTGTGCTGGGGATGGAACTCAGGGCCTTGTGAATGCTAGGCAAGTGCTCTACCACTGAGTCACATCCCCAGCCCTTGAGATGTTTGCAAAACTGGGGCACAAGTGATGCTGTTAGACCAGGTGCGTAACGGGGGAGGGGGCTGCGGGCTTCAGAGCCTTCTGAGCCGTAGGTGCAGGCGGCCCTGCCTCTCGCCCTGCTCCATGAGATGAGCAGCTGGGATGCTTCAAGGGGGGACTTGTTTCATGGAGACTTTACTGTGTGTCGCCCTCTGGACTGCAAGCAGTGAGTTGTGACTGTGCTATTCTTGTTCACTCTATAAACAGAACCAAGCCAGGGCTTGGTAAGAACTGCTAGATGGCATCAGGGTCCCCTGCCACCACATGCCTGCTGTAAGTCATGTGCGAGCACTCATTCTTTGTCACACTATGTTCACCTTTAAATACTGTTGTTGCTGCAACTCTGCATGACAATGACTGGGGCCACTTACCATGCTCTGTGCTGGGGGTAAAGGCCAGCTCAGAGTGCTTTGGTAGAAGCCAGAAATTTAGCTAACACCTAGTATTCCAGTATGAAAAATCAAAATATTCTCATTTAGGGGAGGCTAAAATTTCCAAAGGCAAAGGGTATACAAGTTGAGTGGCAGATCTCCCTCACTGCTCAAATCCAATCAAACCTCGCTTTCCTTGACATATTCTTTTCACATTCACACTGCAGCCAGTGTTCCCTTCCTTGCCCCTTTCAGACAATCCTTCATTAACAGAAAGAACTTTCTGGAAAAATAAGATACTGGAAGAAGACACACTAACAAAAATGCTCTCAAAGTTTAGCTCTTGCAGAAGCTGCAATGTATATACACAGGCACACAGGGGCTGAGGAGAAATTTCATAATAAAAGAATCTACATGCCCTTTGTAACAGATAAATTCTCTGGTGACAAGCCTGCTGAATAATCCCGTCATCATCTCTTGAATCTCCTTTCGAGCCAGTGCTATTATTCTGCTCATGTAAAATCAGGGCAGAGGCCACTCTAGCAGCCCAAGCTCGACTACAGATAAAGGCAAATCCAGGCAACATGAAGAGGAAGCGTCGCTTAACTTCCAGGAAAGTCATCCAAGTCACAAAGACACATAAATCGCCAGGGAAGGGAGAAGCGCTGTCCGGGCCTCACGGGCTGGGCACAGCGCCCTTTGTTTTCACCCAGCTGGGCTGGCCCTGGGTGAAAGGAGCTGTCAGGAGAACTGCTTTGCCGAGGGAAAGTTCCCGCAGTCCACCTGGAAACACTGCGCTGGGCTGCTGGGCTCCTGGATGCGGGGCGTGCTGGGCTGTGACGAATCTCTAGTCCTCTCCCCTTGGGTGGTTTTGTTATCGGATGGATAACACAGTGAGTCAGATTTCTGTTTGTCTTTTCATGTCAGTGCTCTGATGAAGCATCTCCGAGCTGGAGCTGCACCTCACTGGGGGATGTGTGATTTCAGAGCACGATTTAATGCAGACGTGAAAGCCAGCGATGGTGATGAGGTGGGCCTCGGGGAGCGGCTGCCTGGAGGATGGCGGATCAATAAGCATTGCACAGGGGCTGCCTGGTCTGCTCTTTAGAGCAGAAGGCCAGCCCCTGGGAGCTCACACACGCGTTCTGCTTTTTTAGTTTCTTCATCCTTCTATGAGACTGGCAGGTGCCACTAAGCCTGGCACAAGTCTCAGAAGTCTCTGCTGAACGTGGCAGTGCAGCTGTCAGGTTTTCTCAAAGAAACAGTGGACTGGTAATTCCCTCACATAGAAACCCTATGAAGAGCAATGTGAAAGGCCACTGCGTAGGGGCCTTCCACACCCTCCTCCAGAGCGACAAGCATGGACCAACCCCACAGGACAGAACACAAACGGGCTGCACAATGAGTTGAGTCTCCTGGCTGATGTGACTCCAGCGGTTCCTTCAGAGATGGCTAATGCAGCAGGGACAATGGGTCCTGTCTTCTGTACGATACCAGATAGCTTGCAGCTGCGACTGGAAAGCACTTCCACATTTTAATCAGATTTCCCAAAGCGTTCCATTATACCCAGAGCCAATATCAGGTCAGCCTCTTAGACGCTAACCGTAGCGCCCACCTCCTAATGGACTTGTCAGCTGATCAGTGCTGGTCTGAGACAGAGCAGAGGGATGGCCTTGCCTCTACTGCTCCCTCCAGGAAGGAGCCTCGGTTTACCCTTGCCTCTGGCCCTGGAAGCGATCTCTGCCCCTGAACTCTCTTTGTATTCTACTCTTAGAGATGATGACGTGTCAGGAGCCTGGCCGGCTGCAACAGGATGACGCGCTCGCAGATTTCTCAACTGCAGTTCCCGCTCTAAGTGAGACTCCATGTGAACCTGACACCAGTCCCGAAATGCCCTGGACGGTCCTGGACGGTAGCACGAAGCCTGCTGGAGACCAGCCGAGAGGCCCAGGACACTGCAGGTGAGGCCCAGCAGGTTCCAGGACAGGGGGTGCCCGGCAGCTTCAAGGGACCCTAGATTAGCAATCTGGGGCTGCTCAGTGGTTCCCAAGAGTATCTAGTAAATACAGGAGTCCCCCTGGGTCCACAGGAATATGTCCCAAGACCCCAGGGGATGCCCAGAGTCTCGGATCATACCAAGCCCTGTGATTTCCCCACGCGTGCACACCTAGGGCAAAGTTTAAGTGCTAAATTAGGCGCCGTGGGAGACTAACAACGGGCAACACTGAGCAGCGGTGGTATGCAGTGGCATTATCATGCTGTAATCGGCTTTTAATTCTTATGACTTGTTTATCTCTGGGATTTTGGACCGTGGTTGAAGTGAGTAGCTGAAACCTTGAAAACAAGAACCAGAGAGGCCCACAGAACCAGCCAGACCTGGACACCAGCCGTCTGCCAGTGGGCAGCTGCACACGGCGGCTGCTGCGAATGACAGTGACAGGGCTGACAGTGACAATTACGGATGCCCCCCACTGTCCCAAGGGCCTTCTCTATGTTAACTCATCTGCCTCCAACAGCAGCCCTGTCGGCCCTTCCGGATGAGGACACCGAGGCGCTCCTGTACTTGGGGTCACACAGACATCAGCGAGGCAGGCGGGACCTCTGCAGGCTGTGCTCCTCGCCTGTGTGACGCTGCCTCAGAGGAAAGAGAGGGTACGCTGCTGCCTCTTGGGGGACGAAACCGAGCACTGAGCGCCAGGCACACTGTGGGGCTCATCGAAGGCAAGCACATTCCCCTTCCAGTTTTTAGTTGATATCTGCCAGCTGTTCAGACCTCACATGTCTGTCAGCTTGTGCTATGGAGGCTTGTATGCTGCTGTGACGCTAAAAGCTGTGCCACTAGTGTTTCAGACACCAGCAGGGCCACCCATGGTGGACAGGTTTCAGCTGAGCTTCCAGACTAAGACAGACTAGGGAGAAGGACCCTGTAGCCCACTCCTGAAACAATTAGCCATTGAAAACCCTATGAATAGCAGAGAAGCACTGCCTAATACAGTGCTAGAAAATAAGACCCCCAGGCATTCAATAAACAACTGGGGAAGATTTGCGTTATCAAAGTAAAGTCGACCATAATGACAGGAGTAGAGTCGAGTCCCTGGGACCTCCAGTTGCTGATGTGGCACGACTCAAAATGAGAAGAAACACAGTGACTGCAACAATAGGCTCAGACATAAAAAGATCGTGTGCATGGCACAGCGTCGGGGAGTGTTTCATTCTGCTGTACTTGGGGCTGATATGAGTTGGACTTGACTGGATGGCACCGAACAACAAAAATGCTGTCGAGATGCTCCTAACATATTAAAGATGTGGCAGAGGCCCCCAGTAATTGCCTCATAGATCAGAAGGAGAAAATGGCAGGCTTGCTCTCTGCCTTTGCCAAGGTCCACCCAGGCCACGTGGCAGAGCAGACACCTGTCCCAGGTGAGGGAGGAAGACAACCTCAGGCCCACCACCCTTGCTACCTGGGCTTCAGGGGGCTGGGGGGGCCAGACGTCCCCTGGGTCTCTCTTCTGCAACCTCGCCACATCAGAGGTGCTACTGGTTGCTCCCCGAGACCAGACCCTGCTCGGCCCTCACGCACCTCTGACACACATGACAAATCCCACCCTTAACTCCGATATTAAGCACACTCTGTTGTAGTTCTCACGCTGGAATTCTGCTGACAAGGGGGACGCGAGTGGCAGGCTTATGGGGCGGCTCACACCTGTGACCTGTGTGGCTGTCAGTCCAGGAGGCCTGGTGTCTTGCAGCTGTACCCTGGGCCACAGCCTCTGAGCACGTGTGCAGACATGTAAGGGCCCATCTGCACATCAGCGGGGGCTCCGCCGTCCCCTCATTATACTTGAGAATTGGTCATGTGCACAAAGTGAGAAACCAAAACTCAGACCCAACGCTGTTGGTAGACCATGGTCCTGGGAATAAAATCAGTGCTAGTGCTGGGCACGGAAATGAGCGGAAGAGGCCTTGAGAGGGCAATGGCTGCAGGCCAGCAAGGGGGCATGACAGCAAGACAGAAGCCTGCGGTGTGAGTGAGCCCCCTGGCAGTGAGACCCTCTCAGTGAGGACCAAGGGCTCCTGTGAACTGTCCTCTTCTGGTCACTACAGATCTCCCACCCTGGCCCTTCCCTAGCAGGACCTGGGAGCCTCGCAAATAATTTCACTTGTGGGTGTTCCCGGCAAAGCCAGGGAGTACACACACCCTGAGCTCAACCCAGGGTACCAGAGACCGGTGTGAAGTAGGCTTGGGTTCTCGGAGGGGCACCCGCTCTAGGACGGAAGTGGAGGAAGTCCACCACGAATAAGAATTCCTCTTGGACAATCAAACTACAAGTAATTAAGGTAAGAGAAGCTGGCAGCAGCATGGCGGAGTAAGATGGCAAGACTGGACCCATGAAGGATGTTGCCAAGAACCCAGTTCTGCCTGTGATCACTCTTCCGCTAGAACAAACCCAAGACGACTTGCTCACTGCCTAGCAGCTTTCTGGCTGCAGCTTAAAATCAGCAACCGGCGTCTGGGCAACGTGGATCTGCACATCTCTAGGCTCTGGCTGAAACCTGAAATGACGGATTTCATTTCTCCTGAAAAGTAAATTGTTCCACAGATAGGAAATCAGGTGCAGGATGGGCTGGGGACAGAACCCTCTGTGGGTTTCCAAGGCTGGGCACTAGGACTTCTGTTCCCCCTCATTTTCTCCCCAACAGGCAGGCTCCCGAGGAGTCAAATGGCCGGGAGCCCACAGCATCCTCCCCCTGAAGGCCTCTTGTCACTTGCAGGAATGAAGCACTGTTTTCTCTCCTTCCCCTTTCTTTCCTTTCCTTTCCCTCCCTCCCTCCCTCCTTCTCCCTTCACTTTTCCTCCCTCTCTTCTGCCTTCCCTCCCTCCCTCCTTTCCTTCGTTCCTTCTGGGGTAGACCTAGAAGAAGCCTCTTTTATCACAAAATTCTGGTTATTTTTCCAGTGCATAGAATAATCGGAAGAGCACTCCTTAAGCTGGTAAGCCCCAGATGCAATTTATAAAATAAAGAATAAAATCAATTTTGAAAATTGCATGGAGCTGAAATATGGCACGCGACGATGCTGGCCACGTGGATTTTCCTTCAACAGTAGTTAGAAGGTGACTGCTTTGTACCTCAGTGAGTCTGGACAATCTAAAACCAGTCAATATGGTTGCAGATACTACTTCAAACTATGAGCTTTAGCGCAGCCCCACATATGGGACACACAGGCAATTATCATGGGAAACTGTTTTACAGGCAATTTGTCCAAAAAGCAAACCAGGCCATTTCTAGCTTACTGGAGACGTAAAGTGAAATTCTTGAAAAGCAATTCATTTAACAACCAGCTTCAGTCATGATAGCTTTCCTGTTTCTTTGTCCCCTAGAGACACCTTAACCTTCTCTGCGATGTCAGAAACAAAGGATTAGAAGTTTCAATGCAGAAGCAGCAGCTGGAGAATATGAAGCTGTTGAAATGAGACGCCAGGTCCCGAGGCTGGATGCGCGGACAGCCAGCCTACAGGAGCATGGTTCCTGACTGCGGTCACAACCACATTTCCCCATAGTCTCATGGGGCCAGGTGGAGTTTTCTAAAATCCCGCCTGGCATGGCTTGTCGCTTAGTGTCACTGCCCTTCTCCCCCGCTGCACACTCTTGGGAGTCTGCCTGACTGTCTCAGTTTCTTTCAAGTCGGTGAAGATCTGCTGTGTCGACCATCTTTGGGGTGAGTTATCCAGCTGGGGAAACAGCGCCCTGTGTCAGAGGGAGGGCCAGCACCTGGCAGGTCTGTCCCTCGGTCAGTGTTTTAGCTCACTGCCCAGGCTGCTGCTCAGAAAACGTTCAGAGCCGCATGCTAGGTCGCAGTGCATAGTGGGACAACAGCAAGGGCACCATGGCAAGTGCAGCGAGCCGGCACCGACCACCATGCTGTAGCTGCGCCTCCCCGCGCCTCCCGAGGGAGACGAGACTGAAACCTTTCCACCCGTGATTCTGTCCACAGCCCGCTCCCCGGGGAGCTCCCACCTGATCCTTACCAAGTGTCTGTCGTGTGCCCAGCTGAATGACAACAGGCAGCAGGCGACAATAACAGCAACAACACTGTAGCGCATTATATGTGCACGCAGGGAGCAGCGCTTAGAAACAGAGCTGGGTCCCTGGAGTCACTCTCATGTGAACTTCAGTCCAATGGAGGCACAGCAAAGTTCTTTAACCAGAAAGGTTACAGCTCCTCACCTACTTCACGAAGAAAGCAACAATGCCCCTCAGAAGGCTGGCATAAGGAGCCAAGACACAGTGGTACAAAGGCAACTGCAGGGCAGGCTGGAAGCCGGCAGCCTTTTCAATGTGCTGCTTAGGCAAATAGCTACGATTCCTTCACATTCCCTGGCTGAAATAAGACACGGGTTAGCCAGGGATGCCCCATGGAAAGAGTTGGTGACGACTCTTCCAAGAAAAATGCAGAGGGCCAGGTGCGGTGGTGCCTGCCTGTAATCCCAGTGGCTCGGGAGGCGGAGGCAGGAGGATCACAAGTTCGAGACCAGAGGCAGTCTGCGTAACTTAGTGAGACCCTATCTCAAACAGTAAAAAAATGGGCTGAGGGTGTAGCTCAGTGGTCCAGCCCTTGCAAAGCATGTAGGCACGAGGCCCTGGGTTCAACCCCCAGTACCGGAAAAAAAAAAGAAAAAAAGAAGAAAAGAAAAACGCAGAGGCAGACAACCCTGACCATCCTAATAATTACTCCCAGACCCACTGGCTCCCAGAATCTCTGTTTTAAGAATCCTGCTACCTGGATCTCAGCGTTCACATTTCTATTCCATAATTTTTACAAATGAGGTCAGAAAGCATGATGGTTTGGCCCAAGCAAGGTTAGCTAAATAGGCTGAAGTCTTAGGTGGGGCAAGATATTTGTGTGGCCAGAGTAAACTAGTAATACAGGTTTTCTTTTGGCATGGGGTTCTCAGTAGGGTCTAGGAGAGAAAATCAGAATGTAGATTTGATTAAAGGTCCTAATAAAACCAGCCTGGAATGCAAGAGATAGAGACCAAGTGACTTGCACACAGGCCTAGGATGCGGTGTAGCTGAAGCGGGCATCCAGGTCTTCTCGCCCAGAGTTCAATGACACGCGTGTCATCCCACAGTTTGCTGGGTTATCAAAGGTGCTTTATGTATCTGACCTTTGGAAACTAAGCTTTTATCGGAATACACTTCTCCCGGGGTTTTCATGTCTACCGCTGTGCCGTCCCACTTATTCACACATCTGTCCACCTAGACTCTGAGGGCCTACTATGTGCCTCATAGCCTCCTGGACATTAAGGTATGCTATTGAGAGTTCTGTCTATATCAAGGATGATGCTAACAATGCACAAGACCAGGACAAGATAAATTAAAGGTGAGTTAAAATCTGAAACTTGTTTGTTATTTACAGGGAAGGCATGTGGGGGGTGGGGTGTGCACGTGCACACTGCTTAATTAAATAAGCAGTCCAAAGCACGGAGCACAGAGAGAAAGCTGGGTGAGGCACACCTCTGCCGCTGCGATTTATTTAATGAATGCTCCTGGGTACTCTTTAAATTGAAAGATGGTTCATTAGATTTGTGCATCTGCCCTTCTCAGCAATCTGTTGTGTTTCTGATGAAGGCAGGGAAAACATGAACATATCATTTTTGGGAATGTTATGAGTAGCTCAGCTTCCAATGATTACAAAGTCATAAAGGGCTCAGGCTGCCTAATTCCGGGAGAACAATTTGCCTGAATCATTCTTGTCTGCTCTTATCTCCTTCTGTTCTCATTCATTTTGGAGATTTCAAGTACTAGCCCTTTGATTTTACTCTTTTAAAAAACTAATCACCCAATAAATTATCTGCAAGCTATAAATATAAGCATGTTTTTAAGGTATCAAAACATGTCTTTTCAAGAGTGGCCAAAAAAAAAAATCTCCTCCTTGCACTGTTCCCCTGGCCTCATGGAGTCAGTTCCTGACCCCTCCCACCTCCACCTATCGCCATCAGCCCTGGGGCTCAGCTGTAGTGTCGCAAATGTTCAGAAACTCAAAGGCAAAGACCCAAACCTTTTAGAAACAATCTTTGTCCTGTCTCAGTACCTGCTACATAAGAGAGACTAATAAAAGTGCTGAATGAAATAGTAAAGTCAGGCTTCCCTGAACAGGACCTTGAAGTATTCAAACACGTTGTTGTTGTTGTTCGGTGCCATCAAGTCGACTCTGACTCATAGCAACCCTCATAGGGTTTTCAATGGCTGACTGTTTTGGGATTGCCTAGGGAGTGGGTTGCCAGGCCCTTCCCCCATTTTTGCAGTACTGGGACTTGAACCCAGGACCTCAGAGACTGCAGTGCAGCGCTCTACCAACTGAGATAAATCCCAGCCCTATTCAAACACAGATTCCCTTATTTGCCATGCCTTAGCAGACATTACTCAAGGCCTCCTGGGCTTGGGCCTGTCAAGGACATGTGGGTGCAGGCTGGGACACAAGCACAATCCGAAAGTGTCTCTGCCCTCAGAGCTTGTGCTCAGAGAGGCAGTGGAGGCTGACACCCACCCAGGGCCTACTGAGACCGTCCTCCAGGGATGCTCTCTGAAGGACACGTAGATCGTCAGACAAGGCCTTGAACAGAAATAGCCGTGTGCTGGAGAGGAGATTTCAAAAGGTCCTTTCTCTTCTCTTACAGGGAAAGCTGATACACGGGAAGGACTTTTAATGTTGTATTCAGTGGGCTCATCTCTGAAATTTGTCTTGAATGAGAAATGGCAAAGAAACCTCGGTGCATCCTACATTACCTTAAAGGGTTGGCTTTTACCCAACTATTCCAAGGCCAAATGGAAAGAGGTCACCAGTGTCTCTGTCAGAGGAGGCTGACTGCCATCTTCCTCTCCCCTACATAAACTGGAGGACAGTAATACCATGCAGGGCTGGAATTCAGTATTCATTCCAAGTGGCAAAGACAGTGGGAAAGACGCACAGACTAACACTCAGGTTTGTTACATCAATGTCAGAAAAGTACCTGAGTTGTAAGAGTCTCAGGTTAAGACGTGTTCTGTACGGGATGCTGACCACCCGATCCCTGTAAAGATCTGGCATTAAGCACTGCTGATGTGCTCAGCTGAGTAACAGAAAGACTGGGCCAGTGCTTGCCTTCAAGATACTGAACAAGATATACTAATAAATAATTCAACTGCCACGATGGACTCACTACAGAGGTATGAATGAGATCCAGCGGCAGCCTGCAAGAGGCAGCGCTCAGGTTGGCCCACAGTCTCAGAAAAGACCGAACCGGGCCCCAGCATTTGGGTAGAATAAGAGAGTTTTCCCTTGAGGCGCTCTGCATGTATCTTGAAGTAGCCAGTGTATGAAGGACAAAAAGAATCATTCACTCAGGCACCAGTTGATTGCCGGCCTTACCATAAACTGTTAGGTTGCTGCCATTCAATTGTATAAATACACATGCAAATACGCATATCCTAACACCCCTATATAGTTGTTGTTGGTCATTTAAAAAAGCAAAACTCCAGTCTCCACAGATCCTGCTGCTCTGAAGGACGACTGGGGAGTCTCTCCACACACCGAAAAAAACAGCTGCAAAACTTTCCACTTCCTCCCACAGATCAGAAGATGACGACTGCAGACGCTGCCCTCCCTCCGCTGCATCACGGTAGCGTTGCCATGGCAAAGAAAAACGGCAAAGCCCCGAGTGACTCTGAGAAGGATGGAAAATCCCTCGGCAGACCTCAGCGGTGCCAGACTCTCTGCCAGCCTGAGAGGCAGCCTCAAGCCTCAGCAGACTGAGCCGTTCAATCAGTTTTCCTGTGGAATGAATGCTTTCTTCCACGACTGATAAAAACTGGCTGGCTTCTGGGAACCTAGCACCCTGCCAACCCCTGCCATGGTTCAAAGCTGTTAGACCTCTAAAAGCCCTATACGCTGATTTTCTTTTGCCCTGAGGACACATGGGAAAACGCTCATCTGAACATCTGGGCTGGCTTCAACGTCCCCACGGCTGCTGTGAGCAGCTGTCCATTCCTACGTGGGAGAGATGACCGCCAGGAAATTCTCTTCCTTCTCTGGTGTTACGAGCACAAACTATAGAGAGCAGCGAGCAAGGGTTAGGGGGCCTTACTCCTGGCAGGGGCGCCTAGAGCGTGGAGGAACCTGCCCACTCTGTGACCTTATGGTGGTGCAGGGGCCTCCAGGGAGCCCTGCCCTGTGTGCCGGGCTGCGTGTTTCCACCCCCGCCTGATGCCTACCAGTAGCGCGAAGCTGTGCTCCGGCAGCATCCCGTACTGCTGGACGAGCCGCTCCCGGGTGGCGCGGGGGAGCTCAGGGAGCGCGTCCCGGATGCGGTCAATGTCGATCACCTGCGGAGAGTCGGCATCTGCAGGCGGAGAGGTGGCATCGTAGAGCACCAGGGGAGGCAGGTTGGGCTCTGGCATAAACCTAGCGGAGAGAGCAGACGGGGCCTGACTCTGGAGGACCTGGACTCATCAGAGGCACACACCTACCATGGACGTAAAGGTTTCTGTGCTCAGGCACCACGTCACTGGCAAATGTTTCTACATGTCCTGCTGCCCAGTAAGGTCTGCATGCAGGTGCCGAATCGCCAAACCCGCCACTCTCAGGCTCATGGAGGACAGAAGGAAGAATGTCACAGGGTGGACCACACTCGGATTTATAATGGTGGGTAAAGTACGCACACATAAAGACTTAGGCTGGAAACAGCAGGACCAAACTGAGGACAACAGACTTAGTAGGAAGATGACTTCCCCCATCTGTAAATTTCTACTAGTTTCATTTGGTGTAATAAATGAAAAGTCAAAGGACAAAAGTAACAACCCTTCCTTCTTGAGACATAGAATGACTGGATTCTGCCTAAATAAAACGTGGGAGGTTGCAGGGAGGGAAGCGGGGCTGGATAGGTGGACCCCAGGGCATTTGCAGGGCAGTGAAACTCTTCTGTCTGATCCTGTAACAGTGGATAAATGCCAACACACATACGCCAAAACCCATAAAATGTGCAACACAAGAGAACCCTAGTGTAAGCTGTGGACTTTAGTTAATAATAAAGTACCAGCTGGGCACAGGTGGCACATGCCTGTAATCCCAGCGACCTAGGAGGCTAAGACAGGAGGATTGCAAGTTTGAGGTCAGAGGCAGCCTTTGTAACTTAGTGAGACCTTGTCTCAGGATAAAAAATAAAAAATGGGCTGGGCAGTGCAGCCCAGTGGTGGAGCACTTGCAAAGCATGTGCAAGGTCCTGGGTTCAACCTCTAAGTACTGCAAAATAACAATAATAATAATATTAGTAATAAAGTACCAATATTGGTTTATTAGGGGCTGAGGTTTAGCTCAGTTGGTAGAATACTGCTCGGTGCTGATGCCCTGTGTTCGATCCCCAGCACCACAAAAATGGGAGAAGGATGTAGTAGCCCACTCCCAAAGAAATCTCGAAGCAATCAGCCATTGAAAACCCTATGAATAGCAGAGAAACACTAATTGTTCGGGCATGGCAGTGTCAGGGAGTGTTTCATTTTGCTGTATGTAGGGTCACTATGAGTTGGACCCAACTCGGTGGCATCTAACAACAACATTGGTTTATATTGTAATCAAGGGACCTCACTAATGTAAGAGATTAATAATAGGAGACTGGGGGGCAGTATAGGAAAATTCTGTACCCACTCAAGTTTCCTATAAACCTAAAACTGCTATAAAAAACAGACTTTTAAAAAACCCTGCTGGCTGTGCCACTGGCTATCATCTCCTGAAACAAAGCTGTCTGTCTTTTTGTTCTAGTCCAGCACCAGCATTTTCTCTCTGCCCGCACTTGTCAAAGGG
This sequence comes from Pedetes capensis, assembly GCA_007922755.1. Lineage (NCBI taxonomy): Eukaryota > Metazoa > Chordata > Mammalia > Rodentia > Pedetidae > Pedetes > Pedetes capensis. The sequence goes on along the minus strand of VMDO01000898.1, from coordinate 162,106 downwards.
CTTATGTGAAAGGAGAGGAATACTGAACACATGGTGGATGGAAGGGAACAGATTAGAAGTATGAGCAACTCATCAATCAATGGCAAATCTCTGCCGGGAGGCAGTCTGACTTCTGAAGCCAAGGAAACCAAAGGGAGGTTCCTGACAGCCAAAGTCTAACCTGAGGATCCAGGAGAAGCCCCCAGCTGAGTTAAAAGGCAAAGCCCATGCTCGGTAAGAAAGCAGTGTAGATACCACGGGGAGCAGCAACACCAAAGAACAAAGGAGGTTCTTGGGAAAACCCAACTGAAGCTGGAAGATCACAGTAACTGAAAGTAACCTTGACTTTGCCAGGCACCAAGGGAGTCCTTAGAGTGAAGGCTACACTTGGTCCTCGTTGGCATCAACAGCTGCATTCCTACGTCCTGCACTTCACAAAAGGAAGGTAGCTAATCCCAGCAATTCTGCTCCTTAAAACTTCCATCTCTGCTTTATTTGTGGGTCTCCTATTAAATCCAACCTTTTTTTTTTTTTTAGTGCTGAGGATGGAACCCCAGGCCTCACACACATGCTGGGCAAGTGCTCTACCACGGAGCCATACCCCCTTTCCCTAATTGTTTAATTTGTCAATGGAAAAGCAAGTCCTGAGGTTTGAAGGGAGCTTCCATTAACACATACATCTCTTTTTCCATTTCCTACCAAGGAACTTTAGTGTATTCCAGAATTTACTACAGAATGTAACAAGAATAGCCTAGGCCCAACCTTGACCACTACCCTCCTAGCTCGACCACAACACCCTTGACACACAAGTCAGTAATCATGTCTTCCAACAGCTGAGCCCCATGCAGTAAGGGACTCTGGAGCTTCCACATCAAGAAAACACCACTTCTCCCAGTATACACATAGCATGTTGTTGTTGTTGTTAGGTGTTGTCAAGTCATGTCCGACTCATAGCAACCCTTATAGGGTTTTCAATGGTTGATTGTTTCAAGATTGCTTGGGAGTGGATTGCCACATCCTTCTCCCATTTTTGCTGTGCTGGGAACCGAACTCAGAATCTCAAAGACTGCAGAGCAGCGCTACACCAACTGAGCTAAATCCCAGCCCCACACATAGCATAGGAAGTCTTGATTTCCATCATGTAACAACAAAAAGTGGTTCCTAAAAATTGTCCCAGGCTTGTGTTGACTTTTAAACGGATTTGAAATACGCCCCAAGCCCCAGACCTGGAACAGTATTCTGACATGAAGAGTAATCACCTGTAGTCCTGCTTCCCCTCCTTGTCTCTCATGGGCACGGTGCACCTGCAACAGTCAAATAAGGAAGCACTAAGCAAACCCTGCCTGCAGCACTGGCCAGCCTACACACAGAGATGGGTGCTGTGGTTCCGATGCTGGGGTCCCCCAAATGCCCATGTGTTAAAGGCTTGGTATTCACTGTGGTCCTATGGGGAGGCACGGAGACTTCGTGGGATGGGGCCTGCGGGTCGGATGGGTCACTCAAGTGTGCCACTGAAAGGGATCATGGGACCCGGGGCCTTGGTTTCTCTTTCTCTCTTCTGCTTCCTGGCCACACGGCAGCAGTTTGATCTGCCACATGCCTCCAGCCATGGTGTGCCCCATGGGCCCAAAGGAACAGGACTGACCAAGGGCTGACTGAAACCTCTAATCTGGGAGCCACAATGAACCTGAATACATTAAAACAGAATAATAAAGGAAAGAGAAGTCTAGAAAGGTAATTTAAAGGAAAAAGAAAACAACCTGCTTCAATGTTTCCTTTTTTTTTTTTTTTTTTTGGTGGCGCTGGGGATAGAACCCAGGGCCTCACGCATGCTCTGTAAGTGCACTACTACCAGTGAACTACACTCTAGCTAATGTTTCCAGCTTTTAGCCAACTCAAACTTAAGGCTTCTTAATTTTTTTCAATATTTGCCCTGAAGTATAAAATTTTCAAAATTCTGAGTAGAAGTTCAGGGTCGAAGTTACCTAAACAAATGAAAAGAGCACCCCTATAAGCAGGTTTTAGCTTTTACCTCCAGCTGGTAGAGCTCTGAGAGATTATTTAAGAGAGTAAATACTCTTGCCACAAGGCAGGTAAGCTGGAAGCAAGGGCAAGTCTAGGACCTGACACCAGGCACTTCTGCCCAAGCCTGGGTGAGTTTAAATGGCTGAAGAGCCTGACAAGGTATAGTATGTCCCTGTAGGGTTGCGGGGCCTTCTGATTTTACTAGTGCAGAGAAGCTACGGCCCTTCTTCAGGGTCACATGGTTGGTCTGTGGCTCAGCCCAGACCTCCTGTGTCCCACTGGCTGTGATCAGGATGCTGATCTACATACTCACCCCAGCCTGGAATCAAATGACCGAGTTTCATTCAGAATTTCACCTCCATTCTCAAGTTCGTTGATTTGCCTCTGGATTTCATAGTCTATAAGAGACAGAGTAGAACAGTATACTTTTATGTATCTTTCATACATTCAGGCAGTAATTAGAAACCTTTCTCAATCTTTACATAAGAAATTAATCAAGGTTGTTCACAATGACTCTTCCTTGTTGTTGTTGTTGTTGTTAGGTGCCATCAAGTCGTATCTGACTCATAGCGACCCTCATAGGGTTTTCAATGGCAGATTGTTTTGGGATTGCCTTGGGAGTGGGTTGCCACGTCCTTCTCCATTTTTTTTTTGAGGTACTGGGAATCGAACTCAGGACCTCGGAGACTGCAGAGCAGTGCTCTACCAACTGAGCTAAATCCCAGCCCCTGACCCTTCCTTAGAATGTGATATTCTCTGCTCGCCGCCATCATCTCTCTGGAAAGAGCCCAAGGAAGCATCACATCCTCTTTCTGTCTTTATTTGCTTTGAAAGACTCAGGTTCAGAAAGATGAGGCAAAGCAGCACAGATCACACAATCTGGCAGAAGCTGGGCTGGGCCCAACGTGTAGGTCTAGGGACTGCAGATGTGGGGTTGCTGCCTACCAGGTGTTCTAAACGCTGGGACCCGCAGATGGGCTGCAAGGAGCTCTGGTAGGCCCCTACAGTATACACAAAACGTGAATACAGGCTTATGTCCAGTTTTTGCAGAGAGGGTGCAGAATTTTTAACCTACTTTTGAAGGGGTGTTGAGCTCAGGTGATTAAGAACCACTGCTCCTTGGCATGCTCCCTCACCACCAAACAGGACAGCCAGGCTACAGTCATGGAAATAGAATTGCAGTTGCCAAGCTCCTTTACAAAAATAAACCTTCGCCTTAACTCTCCACCCCCCTCCACAGCCTTCCCTTGCTCATATCCAAACCCTTTGATCTGAGCTGCTAAGAAGCAGTGACCCCAAAATAGGTCCTTTTTGTTCCATCTCTCTCCAACGCTAGGGCTGTCTTTGGTTGACATGAGATGACAGCTAAAAGACCCAAGGCAGGGAGAAAAACGTGGCAGGAAAATTACAGCCTTGGAGAACTAAGCCCATGATGGCAAAGTTTTGGTTCTTGCAGTCTGCACTGCACCGCAGGTAGAATTCGCTGACTGTTGTCGGAATTCTCTGACTGTTGTTCCAAGGGCGCTTCTTAGGACGAAAGGGGGTTAGGGATGGCCAGAACCGCAGAGGGAGCTCCTTTATAACCCATTACAGAGGAATCCTCTTAAAACCTGGTTGCCTGTTTGTTTAGGTCAGCGTTGCCCCCTCTTAGATTAATGGATCCCAGAACAAAGCCACGCCCAGGGCGAAGTTGAACTTCCTTCCACTTGTTACATGCTTTCCCTTTACAAAGCTGGGTTACAAGCATGAGTTTCCTTGACCTACATTTACCCCTGAAGGCTTCAAAAAGCGGACTGTGTGCCCTTTTAGGAACGGAAGAGTTCACCCTCTTTAGTCCTCTTGTAAGCCCCTCCCTCTCCCATAAGTTATCCCACGGACCCATGTAATGCTCGTTTTCTGAAAATGTGTAGACTCAGTGTCTTCACTGAGGTTGGTGATCATTTTGGGTTCAGAATAAGGTTTTATACAAGACTACAAAAATCTGTTCCATTTTGTTTGTAATACTTTTTTTGCGGTACTGGGGGTTGAACCTGGGGGTTGCATGCTTTGCAAGTGCTGGACCACGGAGCTGCATCCTCAACCCATTTTTTTTTTTTTTTTTTTTACTTTTTTGAGACAGGGTCTTGTGAAATTATGCAGACTGCCTCTGGTCTCGAACTTGCGATCCTCCTGCCTCTGCCTCCCAAGTTGCTGGGATTACAGGTGTGCGCCACCGCACCCAGCTTGTAATACTTTTCTTCATAAGACCCAGGACTCTACTTAATTTACTTTAGCACCACTGTGACAACACATTTGGCACCACTGTGACAACACATTCAGTGGCCTTGTTCCCAGTGGACTCCTGAGGGCATGCATTTGACACTCTCCCGTCTTCTTCTCTCTCTAGGTATCTTGGCTTTGCAACATATCTTCAGTCCTCTGAGACGCCCCTCAGACCCACTGGTCAGTTTCCATGGGACTGCCCAGATGTTTCCCTTGCCAAAGTGTTCTACGTTAGTTACCACCATGCACTCATCTGCAATGCCCCGTGTGTGCACCAATGAGACCAACTTGGACTGCACCGGCATGACCAGTCCATTAGTTGCCAACAGGGAAAGCAGAACACGTCGACCAACTAGGCCAGGCCCAATCTACTGAACTTGACTTTACAAGGAGTTTAGGACATGGTAGAGCACAGCCAAGGCATTTGAGAGTCCTTCTGTAAGGAGGTAGAGTCTGTTTCCCAGCACCTCCCCCACAGGCTTCTTCAAGTTGCTTCGCATTCAACCTGCTGAGAACAGAATGTGTTGAAGTGACACTGTGCGGTGCTAAAGTGTGCGACGCCAGTGGCCCTGAGGCTTCTGCCTCCATCCTCCTGGGATGTTCCTACCAGCAAACACACAAGCCAAAGCTGGCAAAGAGCAGAGGCCACGTGGACAGAGAAGCCTCGCCGACGCCCACCACCGAGGCACCCACACGCCCCTTTGCATCTCCCACCCTGCCAGGTTCGTGCGGCCGCAGGAGTCAGCAGAGGCAGGGGTGGCCACAGAAGCCCCCAGCCCACAAACCTGTGAGAACTGAAGAGGCCACTGTGCAAGCCACTCAGTTTGGGGGGCGGGGCTGTTACCCAGTGAGAGGCGACAGACACAAGCCAGAAGGGCGGAAGAGACAACTGCCACTCACCTATGGCTCTGGCCAGGAACCTAAGGCTGTTGAGATTCTTCACTTCAGTCCGGGTGCCCAGGGGCTCGCCGGGGCGATGCACAGATACGTTGGCGTCCACTCTTAGCTGGCCCTCTGCAGGGAGAGAAGAGGGAGGACTCTGGAGGCGACACTCTCTGGGGTCTCTTCAACGTGCTCTTGTTCAGGCAGGAGGACAGGAGGGTAAGCAGCACCTAACTTTGTCTGCTGTCTGGCACAGCACCCAGCTCCATAGAGGGCAGGCTGGGCCTGAAGCACGCGGCCCACTCCAGGGCAGTCGGGGTCCTGAGGAAGCCAAGGCGTGTGCGCACATGCCCGTGTACATATGCGTACACGTGTGCACACACAGAAAAAAATTCTGGATACACCAGCGGGGAGGGGCTGAAGTAAGGACACTGCGACCACAATGGAGATTTGCTCTCGGTTTTCCTCCGCAGTTTCTTTCAAAGTGTCAGAGCTGGGCTGTGGGAAGGCCTCAGAAGTGATGATCAGAGAACCCACCGGCGCTCGCCGACAGAATGCAGATTCCTAACAGGGGTCCAGGAGATTTATGAGCCAGTCCTTGAGGATTTACAGCTCAAGGGCAGGAGCTGCAGCCTGGGTCTTTCCCCTCCTCCTCCCTCCGGTAACTGTAGTGATCTTCCTTCCAACAAACTCGAGTCAGAATCCTTCCTGACTGTCACAAAGATGTGCTGCAGCACAAAAATGCTACTGGTATGAGGTGGGGAGCTGGCGAAGGCACGAGACCCCCCCGCCCTGCCTCACACGCTGGCAGGGCCTTCTCTGCACTTCAAGCTCTTTAGGAACCATGACCCCTAACGAAGCAGGGGATCTGTGGAAAGGACTAAAGGCTTCTGAGGAAGGAAAGGAGGCAAAAATCCTAAGACAAATACATAAAGCTGAGAAATAGCCACTGTTTGCATCTTATAAAGCTCAAATTCTCTGTTTTTTGATTTCATCACAATCCTTAGAACAGAATGAGACGACACAATGTTGGGTTTTATTTTCCTAGCTTTTAAAATTTCTATTTTGAGACTGGGCCCTGCGGTGTAGCCCCAGCTGGCCTCAACTCATGGTCGTCCTGCCTCAGCCTCCTGAGTGGTGGGCTTCCAAGTATGTGCCACAGTCCCTGGCTCCCAGGTAAACGTTTAGATTAAAAAGTAATCTGTCAAAACATGAGTTTTGTGATGGGCTGGATAAATTTATTTCCCAAGCTTCTACAACAAAAGCATGTTGAAATAATAGAAAAGAATGAAGAGAGGCCCCGCCAAGAGAAGCAGCCCGCTGGCATGGGCTCTCGGTTCCTCCCCCAGGGCTGAGCCGTGGGGCTCACTCCCACACCAGGCTCAAACGCAGCGGCCATGGCTGCCACCTTCTCTCTCCCAGAGCCGCGGACAAAGGGAAGACGTCTGAGAAGCTGCCTTTCAGCTCAGGGACGACTCTGACAGTATCTCCAGCACTGCCTTCTCAACGTTTTTAGAGAAGCCCTGTGGCCTCTTCTAAAGCGGCTGTTGACAAGCTGTGCTTTTGCTGAATCCTGGAGTCCTCCTAGCTTAGGAACCTTGATGTCGTCTTATACCTCTCTGTTTTCTTTGCCCTTTATATGTTAGTTACTTTTGGGTCACTGTGACCAAATACCTGCCAGAAACAACTTCAGGGAGGAAGGCTTTATGGCTTCATTTCAGCTCAGCTTTTCTGGGGTGTCAGTCAACAGCCCACTGCTCTGCAGCTCCTGAGCCCCTGGTAAGGAAGGACATAGTGGCAGGGGGAGGGGTGTGTGGGCACCACTCACCTCACAGCAGACAGAAGCAGAGAGGGGCCTGGGAGGAGACAGAGCCCCAGGGACCCCCACACCCGTGACCTACTTCCTGCTAGGTTTCCAGGGCTTCCCTAGACAGGACCACCAGCTGGGGGCCAAGCCTGACTTACCACGGGAGCCTGTGAGGGTCATTTCCTATCTGAGCCAGAACACCTTATATCCAAACTGCCAACTAGGTCCCTCAGGCCTCCCTGCACCCCACTGCTATCACCCCTGCTGCCACCCCTGCCTGAGGCCTGGGCTCCGGGGCCGCATCCTGCCTCTCTGCATGTGACATGGCTACAAGTTCCATCCGGGTACAGTGGGGCTGCCATCATGCCCGCTGCCAACCTTTGCGGAGACAGCTCCCACAGGCTGCGCTTGGTAATGAAGCCCCCATCTGGATGCCAGGGACATGACCTATGTTTCCCAGCATCTGTCCCTTGGGAAAGCTTCCTGCACTCAGCTCCTGTCCCCTCCACTTGCACATCCTCTTTATCATGTTCCTGGCCCTCTCCTCCAGCTCTGCTCATCTTTCTAGGTCCCCCTTAAGTGCCACCACTTCTACTAGAATCCCTCATGGGTAGGTGGGCCTCCCTGATGATCAGAACACACAGTCCATGACACAGAACCCAGCCCATGACAGCTTTCCACGGTGAATCGGCCTCTCCCTGAAGCCTGGAGTAGAGGGCACCTAGAGGACAGGTCCACATTCTATTTTATTTTATTTCAGCAGGTCCAGTGGGTTGGACCCACATCCTCACGCATGCTAGGAAGGTGCTCTACCACGGAGTTCCACCCCAGTCCCTTTTTTATTTTTAGCTTGAGATAGAGTCTTGCTAAGTTATGCAGGGGGCCTCTGGCCTCCAATTTGTGATCCTCCAGTCTCTGCCTCGGGCTAGGATTTAGCTCAGTGGGTAGAGCGCTGCGCTGCAGTCTCTGAGGTCCTGAGTTCAATTCCCAGCACCGCAAAAATGGGAGAAGGGCCTGCCAATCTACTCCCAAGGCAGTCCCGAAACAGTCAGCCATTGAAAACCCTATGAGGGTCGCTATGAGTCGGATACCAACTCGACGGCACCTAACAACAAGAAGTCTCTGCCTCCCTAGTTGCTGGGATGACAGGTATATGCCACCGTGCCTGGCTGGGGCCAGATTATAAACACCCTCATGCCCTCCAAGGACATCACTCTTTCATGACCCTCTCTCCCTCATCAGCCTTCCATCTCTTTCCCAGAATCCCACTGATAGCCACACTGCAACACCACTTCTCATTCAGAAAACAAAACCCAAACACCTTCCCCCTTGAGCCCAGTCTGCACCCCTCAGCCAGGCAGCTATTGTTTCTCTGCTTTCCTTTTCCACAAATCCGCTCCCCCAGGTTCTGCTTCCTTGTGCTCATACTGTCCCCACCGCCTCATTCCAACCCACTCCAGCCCGGCTTCTGTGAAAGCACCCCTGTCAGAAGCACCAGCAGCCGCCCAGCTGCCGAAGCCAATGGTGCAGGCCATGCTGCACACCTCAGCAGCGTGCAACATTAACTCGAAACCCCTCCCCACCTCAGCTTCGGTGGCCTTGTCCACTCTTGGATTTCCTCCCCAGTCCCAGGGACTCGATTTCCATGTGCTGCTGCCTTCTCTCCTAACCAAACTCAGGCCCTTTTCTTCACGTACACCCTCCGCAGGGTACATTGTTGAACACACCACCTATGGGCGGGGCCGCCTCAATCTCTCCCTGGACCCGCCCTCTCCGCTGAGCTCCAGGCAAGGTCTCCCAGGTGCTTCGGTTCCCACACCTGAGTCCTGACTGCCCCTTCCCAGTGATGTCCTTGTCCTCCTCTTCCGAGTTCGGTGATCACTGGCACCATCCACCTTCTTAGACTCCCTGGAGGCATCCCTGCTTGCTTCCTGTCTCGGACCTTCCGCTCTAGCCCACTGCAGACCCCCTCCTTCCTGAGAGCAGCCTGGCTCTTCCCACCTTTCCACACCCCCTTCCACCTGAGCCCTGCAAGCCCCTCTCCGCTGCTCTGTGCTTTTCTTCCTGCCCTTCTAAAGCCCACTTCCTACAGAGCAGCTGGAGGCTTCTCTCAAACATTCATTAGACAATGTCATGCCTTCACTTACAATCCTTCCAGTGAATTCTCAAAGTGCCCAGACTGAAACCTAAACTTCTGGCCATTCCCTGTAACCTGTCCCCTGCCTAGCTTTCTGGTTTTCTCCAACTGCAAAGGCCTTCTCTTCCTACAGTGCCCTGGGGCCCTCTGGCTGCCTCAGGTGTGTCCTGAGCCCTTTCCCAGCTCAGGCCCTAGGCCTTAGCTGTTTCCTGGAATGCTCACCCTCTGCCTCTAGCTGGCTGGGTCCCTGCACGGTTCTGAAGGTCTTAACTAAAGTCAGCTCCTGGGAGGGCCTTCAAAAGCAACGCCGTCACCTTCCAGGCTGATTCCTACCACCACCCCTCCTTTATTTCCTGGAAGCACTTATAGTTATTCTGTTTCACATTAATGTATCTGTGTCCCGGTTCTTGGTGGCAGGGCCAAGGTCTTCAGAGCCTAGAGCTACGTCTGGCCCGCGGTGACTACTCAGTACGTTCAACTTGCTGAAGGATGAAGGCTCTCGCCCTACACGAGCAAGCAGATGTGTTCCTGTCTCTCAGCAGGCTCCTGGTAAGTTCTAAAACTCTGCCTGATAGGGCCAATCTACAGCTAGGATCCTCCGAAAGGCCCATTAGGCGCAAAGGCAAACTTCTAAAGTATGCCAACATCTGCTCAACCAAATCTCAATTCTTGGGAGACCACTTTTTTTTTTTTTTTTTTAAACTCAGGGAACCCTGAATTACTCACTTGCTTTAAAAAGGAAACCATCTTTCACAATTTGGAATTCTAATTTGGAAGAGGAATAAAAGCATGAATTCTAGTCTCTCCCAGAGAAGACCACAATATATAAATGTCTGGGAGGAATCGTTTAGTATCCTGCAGTGTTGAAAGAAAGTTCGCTAGCCTGGATTCAAATATCCTATCAAAGATTAACAAAAGGCACTCTACCCAGTGAAGACAAAATACCTTTTAAGCAAATTAAGTGAAATTGCCTCAAGTACTTGAAAGCCTTACCAGCCAGGTGTATGCCGTCTGTCCCACTGAGGGCGGCCTTCATTCACACCAAAGAGGGTTATCAAGCTCAATTTTTATCTCCTAGAAGCAGAGATTTGTAACAGCAAAACTGAAAAACCACACCACTGGGCATGGTGATAGAGTGCAGTTACTTACTGCTTTCTAAAACACATTCAAACATCAGATATAACATTGGGACAGAAAACTGTTTCTACAAACAGCAGGAGCCCAAGGCTTTGGTAGGAGGGTCTGATAGTCCAGCTCATTCCGGTTGCTGAATACTCTCTAAAACTTAAATAACAAGACTTAGGGAAAGGGGGAATGACAGACATTTTTTTTAAGGTATTGAGGATGGAGCTGAGGGTCTTATCCGTGCTGGGGAGGCACTCACTCTACCCCTGAGCTATCCCTCGGTCAAAAGCAACCAAGTTTTATTGAACATATTTCCCAGAACATATTCATCCAAATGCGGGTGCCTCTATAAAGTCAGTCCTAATTACTACCGTCAATAAAAGCACACAGCATTTACTCACATTTACCCAGTACACACTTTTTTTTCCAGTGCTGAGGGTTGGATCCAGGGCCTTGCACATACTTTGCCAATGCTCTACCACTGGGCTGCACCCCAAGCCTCATTTTTATTTTTCATCTTGGCACAGGGTCTTACTAAGTTGCATAGGCTGCTTCTGGCCTTGAACTCGCCATCCTCCTGCCCAGCCCCCCAAGTTGTTGGGATTACAGGTGTGCGCCCTGCCCAGCACAGGCCTTCTGCCAGGCCTGGTGCTTTGTAAACAGCATTCCAGACCTCCTTCCATGAATCAGTCCTGTCCCAGCCACCCCACTCCACCTGATGACCCTGGCAGCTTCCTTTCTTCCCTGGCTTCTCTTCCTTTCTGCACCCAGTCAGTTGCGGATGCCTTTAATAAGTGTGGAAACCGAGACTTAGAGAAATCACATAATCTGCGTAGGTCTCTACCTCTGGAAGTCACAGGCCAGGATTCCAACTCGCGGGGGGGGGGGGGGGGCCTCAGTGCCCGTGCTCCACTGTCTGCCTCTCTGAAAGAGCATCTGTGGTGGTCAGGACACTGCTGTAGATGCCACTGGGAAGCGGTGACACCATACGTACAGGAAGTGCTGCTAGAGTCGCACATGTGACTCAGTCCCAGCTCTGGCACTTCTGTGAGACTTAGCCAATTCCCCTAGCCTTTCCGCCCCCTGTTTCCTCTCCTGCACCACAGGCATGATAGCACCATCTCTCAGGAACGCCCTAGTATTTAAATGAGATGGTAAATCAAGCTGGAAAACACTTAGTGGGCTGAGGAGCACAGGCTAGATGTTCCCCTGGTAGATGTTCCTATTGTTGAAACACTTAGTAGGCCTACTTCTGTACACGTTCAACTCCACATTCCGAGCGGAAGATCTCAAGAGTCTGACAGTTGGCCACTGAGGAGGAAATGGCTTGGAGCCTGGGCTGAGCTGGCCCGGGCTCAACAGGAGAACTCTCAGGAACTCACTCACTCCCCGGCGCGCGGGACAACTCATGCTTCGTTCCTGAAGCACCGTGTCTGCCGGTCTTCACCGCCACCTCCTCAGGGTGGCCCCTCAGTCCCAGGCTGCAGCCTCCAGTGAGGACACAGTGGTCTACAGTGGAGGACAGGAGAACGGGCAAAGGACTCGGGGCTGATTAAAAACGTGAACGGTACCACGAACCCGGTCTCCGGCAGGCTCTAGGCAGCCTGAGCAGCTCAAGCGCTTCAGGACGACCAAAGCTGCTCGGTTGCTGTGCTAGAAGCGAAGCTGCTGGATTTGTGTTTAAAACAAAAAATGTCACAACAAATGAGATTTAATGAACGCTCTCAGCTGTCACCGACTCATGAGTTCCTGCCATTATGGTTTATCTCCTGGCGGGGACCCAGATGGGAATATTTCTCAGCTAACAGGTGGCCTGTTTATTATTCCATAGGACTCACAGGATCACAGTGATATTGAAAAATAGAATAATAAAAACTTTTTAACAGCAAGAGAATCAGTGCTTAGCACAGTAATGGACAGCCATCCAATCAGCCCATATTTCATTTCTGTTCTATGGGTTTAAAAAGTAGTATGATCAATGAGAAACACAGAATTCTCTTGCTCTGGCAGTCTCATTTCTAGAAAGGAAACGCGGAGACAGCTGACCTTTACACAGCTCAAACTCATGTGGCTGTGTTGCTCCAGTCTTGCAAATAAGCACGTTCTGTCTTCAGATTCAACTTGTGCCAGGGCTCTGATGTTACAAGTGATTGTGTGTAAGATGTCCCATATGACAAACATGGCTCTATACATTCAGAAGGCCTCTGCAACACGCCAACACATTATGTGACATAAAGGTGCTAACAGCGTTATGAGCTAGCCGAGATGAACACCACCCTCAGTGGTACTGGCTGGGTGCCTGCTGTGACCAGTGCGCTGTATGTGCCGTGGACACACACACACACACACACACACACACACACACACACACACACGTTTGTAAATTCAGGTCCTGTACTCTGTCAGGGTGGGATCGGAGGGGGATAGAAGTTTTTTAAAGCCCCTGGGAAAAGCAAATAGCAGAATAGCAGGAATGGAGATTAGCTTTTGGGGACTTAGGGAAGGCAAAGGAGCACTGGGCAAGGGGCCAAGGGAGGACAGCCAGGAAGACAGAGGACTTGACTAAAGCTACCATGGGCATACAAGATGTGCAAACATGTGAAAGGTACAGTCTGCTTGGTTCCCAAGGGTACAAGTGTTTGTTTGTTTATCTGAGTTTCCTACTGTATTTCTACTAAACTTAAGATTTTATCTCAGGATCAAGTTTTATGTAAGTATAATCCTGGCTTATTGCCAGAATAATCTGGCTTTAGCTGAATATGGATGGAAATCTTTCTAAATTTTAAAAAATACTATTATTTTAATTGTACACATTTATGGGGTACAATGTGATCATTTGATACATATATATATATATATATAGTATGAATAATCAAATCATGGTAGTTCACATCTCATGGATGAAAATTCTACAAAAGAAGGAAAAGAAACAGAATCCCTAAAAGCAGCAGCTAGCTAGCAGCACAGAACTCACAAGCTATGTGTTACTCTCAATGAACAGCGTCCTCTTTCTGAGAAAGATTACACTGTCTAAGCACATTCACAATCCTCAGTCCTGATGGACATAGCTGAGAGAAGGTATCTAGTTCTTTGGCTCCCAGATTCACATTTTTGGGCTTAACGTCTCTGTGTTGTTGTTGCTGATGTATTTATTTTTGGTTTGGGACTCAAGAGTCCAGCCAAATCCTAAGGAAAAAAGCAGTGGAGCAAAAGGATGGAAACCATCTTAACGTAAATGATGGCAGAGAACAAAACTCAGGTCGGAAGGACCCGAGAAGCAGAGGAAGAGGCCGCGAGGGGCACGGCCCTGTAGTGCCTACCTGCCATGTTGGCCTGGCTGGTCCCCAGGGCTTGGAGGATCAGCTGCAGCTCCCTCACAGCTGTGGCGGCCTCTTCTCCACAGCACAGGTCAGGCTCCAACACCACTTCCAGAAGGCCGACCCCTGCCAGAGAGAAGAGGTCAGCCGGGTGTGCCTGGCCAGTCTTACCACCTGAGAATAGGCCGGAGTGCGAGGAAAACCCTGTATCTACGAAGGACGCTCTAAGGGGCCCCAGCCTCAAAGCTGTTTCTTTTTCCTCACGTTTTGATTTTTAACTTTGGTTCATTTCTTCTATCAGTTGCTCAAGAATATCCAGCTATGGGGCCCTCGACTAGGTGGATGAGTCTGTGGGATTTTCAGGGGGAACAGCTGGTGAGCCCAGCAGTGAGTGAGCACAGTTCAAGCCATGCTCTCCCATCAGCTTGGCCAATACCAACAAAGACCTTTTGATCTCTGACTGTCAGCCCATACCAACAAGGACATTCTGATCTCTGACCGTCAGGATCCTCTGCGCGCTTCCTCAATTTGTTTGTGAAAAGTCTAGAAGGGAAAAGAGGCGCCTAATATCCAAGAACTGAGGGGGCTGGAAGAAGCAGGGCAAACATGTCCAGCCTACCCGCCCTGTTCAAATCAATGAGCGTCTGGGCGCTCAGGGTGTCATGCAGGCTTTTGCCACTGTCTTGCTCCAGCTGGATCTGCTTGACCCTCACGGTCTTGGTGGCCATCTGACTCCGCTTCTTGCCCACACAGACGCTGTACATCAAGCTCCCGCTGGCCGCGATTGGAAGCCTCTGCTGGGTGATCTGGTAGCCTGCCTGTGTGCAAACAGACGTGGGTCACACGGTCACGACTCCGGAGCCCAGAGCTGGGGTCAGTTCCCTATGCCGTCTCACGTCACACCATAAAGGGTTACTTGAAACAAAGCAAAGGACAGCAAGAGGGAGAGGAAGAAAATCTGGTTCACGCGTTGCCACCATAATTCAGCCTGGCTTCTTCTGGCTTTCCCAACAGCCCTGTGCTCTCCCCCAGCCTCCCCACTCTCCAGGAAAGATGCAATTAGCAACGCGGATACCATCTTCCTTACTGAAGTGCCATTTTGGGGAACAACAATAATGTCATTGTCCGGAGTTCCTAAGAGAAGAATTTATTGTTTCCATTTAGCTCATTAGCCTAAAGTCTGCATCTCGTTACCAGGCTCCTGACAAAGCCTTCTTATTAGGAGAAGCTGGCTAAGCATTTTGCCATCTCCTCTCAACACAGCGGACAACAACTGCCAGCGCATTTCAGTTTGTTTTGGTTCCGCTCTTTCAGCTAAGCAATCAGGCCGGCTGCCCTTCCTGACCCAGCTTCTCTGCCTCCTCTAGCCAGAGAACGCCGTGATGCTCACGCTCAGCTAATGGGAAACACACGGCCCTGAAGTACTGACAGATGTTGCGACGACTCCTGCTCCTCCTTCCAAGTGCAGAGGAGGAGCTGCTTTCGAATGCACCCGTGCATCAACGGAACTAAAGAGATGGCAGGTTGTGGGGGATCTGGAGAAGAACAGAGAACAATGGCTACGATGTCTACGGCGCTTGCTTAGGGCCTGCATGCTCTTCTCATGTAGCACACGCCTTTCGTCTCACAACTACGCAGGAAGGCAGTACGAGGCACAGAGGGGCACGGGCCTTGCCCAAAGCCACACACAGATCTAGGAAGTCCCCATGTAACTGTGTGAACCCAGGTGGCCTGGCTCCAGAGTCTGCACTCCTCATCACCAGGCCAGCCAGCGGGTTTTAAACTTTCACTGCATTGGAAATACCAGCGGGCACGTCAAACCACAGCATGCCTGGTGGCACCTCCAAGGTTTCTGATTCAGTAGGTCTGGCATGGGGCCTGAGAATTTATGTTTCCAACAAGGTACTATGACATGCAGATGCTGGTGCCTTGGGACTATACTTTGAGAAGCCTGCAGAAGGCTGACTCATTTTCTATCCTGAAAAGTTGTTGTTATTGTGAGGTGCCGTTGCATCAGGCCTGACTCATAGTGACCCTGTGTACAACAGATAAAATACCACCCGACTCTGTGCCATGCCTACCACTGTTGTCAGCGCTTCTCTGCTATTCATAGGGTTTCAACGGTTGATTGTTTTAGGAGTGGGCTGCTGGGTCCTTCTCCCAAACTTATAGCAACCGGTATTCCCAGGTGGTCTCCCATCCAAGGACTAACCAGGCCTGACCCTGCTTAGCTTCCAGAACCAGATGGATTGGACACCAGGGTGGTATGGCTTAAGGCCATCCTGAAATAGGAAGTCTCAATTTATAAAACAAAACTCTGGGTAGGATTGCTGGGTAAAATCAGGATACTATATTAAATATCTGGCAATGCCGTTTCTGGGTCAGCAAAGCTACTCAGGCCAGAAGGGAGAAAAGGCCATAGATAATCAAAACATCTCATTTCCATCCCATATTGCTAAGGCTCCCACCTCAGCCCAAACTGGTTGTCACTCTTAAAAGATGAAGAAATATGGGCTCAGGGTGTAATGAAGAAGGAGGAGGCATGCTTAGCAAGTGCAAGGCCTTGGGTTCCATGCCCAGGGTCATGAAAGAAAAAAGAAAAACAATGCAGTTTAGTATTCTTTACCACCTGCAGAGCAGGACTTGTGGGAAGATTGGTAGCCAGAGAGGGACAGAAGCTATAAGTGGAGAATTCAGGTCCTACTTTATTTTTTATGTACTTCTACTCCAGGCCTCCCCCACTGAAACCCAGCTCCCCAAATCTTCAGTTCAAGGAGAATGAGGGGAGGCAGCGTTATCACTACTGTGCTAAACCAATGAGCGCCATACTTAATACTAGAAGCTCCAATCAAATGACACATTATTTTCAGAAACCCATTCAACATTTCAGTTTTGTTTCAGCTCAGTATTATAAAATACTGGCTCTCACCCACACTGGCACTGTTTAAGGAAAAAAACTTTCTCATTTTAAGAAAAATGCAGGTAAATATTGAGTGTGCGGTTCAGCCAATTACGCTTGCTCGGCGGGCTTCTGGTGCGTGTTTCTGCTTGCTATTATCCACTTACTTGCTCCTTGGGAGATGACAGAAACGTCTCCAAAGGAGGCAGCTCTCTCACTGGGAACTCGGACGTAAGAGAGAGATACTGTGGAGTGACAGCGGACACTGGCTGCTGCACCAGCCCCAGGGTGAGTCTTTGTCCTAACAGGCAATTAGCGCCACACACCCTGGCCGCGCCGAGCCTGACAACACTGGCTTTTCTTGGTCCCCGTGCAATTACAGGCTGGCCAACCAGAAGCACAAGGTTAAGCAAGGAGTCAGCCGTCAGGACAATCACATCCAATCTAGGACGCATCGGGGCGCCTGGCTTCATCAGGCTGGACAGAGCTTCCCGCTGCGGTGACAGTGGGGCTGGAGAGGTGGGCGGCGCACTCCCTCCTGGGCTGTGCCCCCAGGAGGGCTGGCCACGGGTGGACTTACGGGGAGGTCTGCGTAGAAGTAGTGCTTCCTGTCAAACAAGGACCTCTTGTTTATCCGGCAGTTCAGCGCCAGGCCTGTCATCACCGCGGCTTCCACACACCTCCTGTTGAGCACCTGCGGAGGCCACACAAGCTCCGTTCAGAACCCAGGCGGCAGCCACCTCTCCCACCCCCATGGCCTCCGGCAGATGCAGCAGGGCCATCTGCGGGCCTTCTCTCTGGCTGTGAGGGCGGCTCTGCTTCACGTGGGCTGGCTGTGAATCAGGAAAATGACATAAGCAAGAACACACACGCGGCGACGAGTCCCACGCTGGGGACCCTTCTCCCACCACCGGGCGCTGAGGTGAACAGGAAGACCCTCAGAAAGACTGGTAACAGCGGCTGCCACATGAAACTCACCACCTCTCATGGCTCTGCAGACAGAACCAGGAGCCCGGCAGACCCCACACGAGGTCCGGGCACAGCTCAGCAAACTGCCCTGGTGAGGCCCAGCTGGGGCCCGAGAGGCTGCTGGGCTGGGCTGGCTTCACTGACAAGGAACCAGCTACTGAGAGGCGCAGGGCCCCAGCCTTGTCCTCAGGGGCTGGGGTGGGGCCAGCGTGCAGCCCTGGCCTGACCCGCTAACCAGCAGGGCTCCGTGCCTGGGCCACACCCGACCATCCCTGGGCCACTGGCTCTACAGGGACCCCTGAGCTCCTAAGAGCCTCTGCACCCAAAGAACAGTCAGGAGATGTCCCAGCCCCGAAGGACGTGAACAGCTTTTAGGAACTCTGGGGTTCTGAACTAGATAAACGGCTAACCATATAGCACGGTCGGGGAGAAAGCACAGCTCTGGAATCAGGCCTGTAGGCCACTGCTGCTCTGGATAGCCATGTGACAGCAGCCTCAGTTTCCCTACCCGAAAGAGGGATTTAATGCCTACCTTGCAGAGTGGACAAGGTAACAGCTGGAACACCTATCCTATGGTAGGGACCCAATAAATCGTTCATTTCTCCACTCCGTTTTAGAAAGACCTATGAGGATGTAGCGCTTGCAGATGAAAGACATTTCTGTATTTTATGAGGATATTTAGCACTTTTATATATTATATATGACATACAAGATCAATTTCTGTTACTTATTCAGATACGACTTTCAGTGAAGACCACTATTTTTTTTGTTCCAGCCTAATCAACAATCACTCTGTAAAGAAGAAATGAGTAACACTCCCACACTGTAGATAAAGAAAAACGAAGACTCAGTGTGACTAAGAGAACCAGGAGTGGCAGTGGATGAAGCCAGCTCTGAAGCCCACACGAGCCCTTGCTTAGGGGACAAGCTTCAGGGTCCCCAAGTTTCAGGTACTGGGCTGGGATGATGTGAACTGACTGATCAAACACACACTTAAAAACAAATTGTATGGCAAAATATCAGTCATCTCCACCCGCTATACCATACGCTCTCCCCCTACACTGACAACATCACACCCCTCTGTCACAGAACCCAGGTTACAAACGGAGCCATTTCAGACATTCTATTCCAAGTCCTTCCTTCTGGGTCTAATAATTCTACCAGCTTTGCAGTACTGGGGGTTGAATCCAGGTCTCGCGCCTGCATGCTCTGCAAGTGCTGGACCACTAAGCTGCGCCCCCAGCCCTTTTTTTCACTTTTTGAGACAGGGTCTCGCTAAGTTATGCAGACTGCCTCTGGTCTCGAACTTGTGATCCTCCTGCCTCCGCCTGCCAAGCCGCTGGGATTACAGGCATGCGCCACCATCCTGGGCTATGTGATGATGGTTTTTGAGAAAGGATGCGCATGGAGGCCAGGAGGCTCTAGTCACTGCCACTTCCCCTGCAGTGTGTGGTGTCTCTCTGACCGGTTGTTAGTGCAGTGTGAACACAGCTGGTGGAGCCCCACCCGAGCCTGGCCTGGTGCCTGGGGTCGTGAGCTGGACTGCGGTGAGGCTCGCCTGTATGCTGCCGGCCTCCCTGGTGTGTGAGTCTCGCTCGCTGTTTTTCCTCCTCCACTGTTTTTCTACCCTCTGCTCTCTCTCTCGTTTTGGCCCAATCTGCCCCGTGGGGGCTGACCCTCTTCCTCCTCTAGGCATGAAGAGAACCCAGGTCATTCTTTTCTTTCTGAGCACATACAACAAAGCGCTGTGCCTAGCACGCGGAGCTGTGGGCGGTCACAGACGCTCTCCATGCCCAAGTACACACAAGTGCACAGGCACCTGATAAGCTATCCATTTGCAAAGAATGAGAATGCGATAAAACATACAAACATTAGAGCGATACTGAATACACTTTAATCTTTTTTTGATGATTTAGGAGGTTTGAAGTACTTCAGGGTCAGAATTATAAGCATCAATCATCACCACACGGCAGTCGCGCGGAGGGGCTGGTAAACAGAGGGTGCCAGTTAAAAGAATGCCAAGAAAAGAGAATTTATGATGATCTCAGTCAAGCTGCGTGTGACAGATGGAGGGCCAGGTCAGCGTGTTCTGAAGACAGGATGCAGAAATGGGCTCTCTTGATTCCCAAACACATCTTGAACATCTATAATGTATTAAACACTAGGGATGCAGAGATAAACAGGACGCCGAATCTGCCCTCAGGGAGCTGGAGGGGGTGACACAGACCTGCCAACATCTCCGGCACCCTTTTCAAGCCCACCTTCTGCATCTGGCGGCATTCTGTAACCCAGACTCCCTCAGTGGCCCCATGACAAAGGGCAATCTCTGACAAGATCAGTTTCCTCTCCGTCATCAAGGTCATCTCCTACCAGGCACCCCCAAACGTATGCCACTTCTCCTGTATACACCCACAGAGCTGACTCTCCCTGTCCTTCTCCTCAGAATCTTCCTGAGCTGTCCTGGTCTCTGTGAAGCCCGCATCTCTGTCCTTCCTGCGCACAGCTTCTGACATTCTACACATGTCCGTAGGTGCTGTTGTCACAGTAGCCTGAGCCTGCCCACACACGTTTCCATACAATTCTAAGGCCCACGAGGGTGGGAACTGTCTGGGCATCCTGCTGTCCCTGGAGCCTCATAGAGAAGCTGAGAGAGACTGGGGCTCAGCTCACATGGTGAACTCAGGTGAGGAGGAAGAGGATGGACTTCGGCGGAAGGTTCAGAGAGGCAGTGATGCCAAGACTCCTTCAAAGTGTCACCTGCCTCTGTGGGCCTTTAAACTTGTTTGTGGAAATGCTCTAAGTGACGAGTGACCACGTGCGATGCGACCAAAGGGGCAACTTGAAAATGCGAAACTAACTTGTCTTGAAGCAAGTGTGTTCCAGAGTTTTCTCTGTCATTAACTTCAGTGGCTCCAGAAGATCACAGGCTTAGCCCTAACAGCTCTTGCTTGAAGGCAGGCAACAATCCTGGGTACTCACAGGCTCGCCCTCCTCAGCTAAGCCTTTGGAGACGCCCCTTGGCGCCAGGTACGATACCCAGCGAGTGTGTGCATGCGCTGGCGCTGGGTCAGGAGGTGTGCGGCGCACATCACAGACACTCGCTACTCAGTCCTCCCAGGTGCCCGCAGGGAGATACTGTTACGATCTTCATCTTAGGCATAATGAAGGGATACTCAGGGGTGAAGTCACTTGGCCAAGGTGACACAGAAAGTAGCACAGCCAGGAAGTTGGACCCCAGGACCCAGGCTCCTTGAATCTCCAAAGAAGGAAGTCTGTTAGTTTTGGCTCTCAAGACCGCTAACACTCCCATCAGATGGTAAGAAAGCCGTGACTGTGGACGTGGAGATGAGAGAGCACACTGTGGACGGACAACAGATTTCACGACCAGCAGAGACTGTGCGGATCCTGGCCTGGAAAGAAACCCGAGTGGGGGCGGTGAGGGAAGCCATGATGGCTTTTGAAAGAACCGCCCATTTGGCTTGCCTGCCAAACACAAGCAGCGCCGAAACCGTGACTTGTCTGGAACCTAAGTACGTCCAGCGCTTGCGGCAGTACAAACAACCCAGAAACCTGCAGGAGACCTCCAAGGAGACACTGTGACCCCAATTTCAGAAACCATTTTCTAGTTATGACATTCATTTAGCCTGACCAAACAAGCATGTTCTGCTTCCAAGTACCGCAGACTTGAAACACATCCAAGATCATCGTCAAGTCCCTCAGTGCACCTGATTCCCTCCTCCTCCCCACATCCTCCGAGATAACTCAGACCTCGGCTCAGACCCAGGGCTTTGCCCCCCAACTGCCTGGCCAGGGTGCTCGGGGCCCTAGGTCCCCTCCACGCCCCTCCAGGAGTGGCCTTTCCAATTTCTGAGCCTCAGCCTACTTGTGGACGTCCTCTGCTTAGTCCCACCTCCCTGTTCCCATGGTGAGCACCCCTCAGGGGCCAGCCCCGCCTGCCAGCCTCCTCCTCTTCCTCACCCCCTCTCCCCCTGCCAGCACGTAGCCAAGCGGAGGCATGCTTTGTACAAGCTGCCACTTGCCCCGGGGACACTCTTCCTGCCCTCTCCGTGAGTGAGGTCTTGGCATCTGGCAGGACTCTGGGATGTCCCCTGCTTTGTGAGGTCCTCCTCCCTGCCACCACCCCAGTCCACAGCCCTCCTGCAGGCCTGAGCTGTCTGAGGGCATTCAAGTCATTCTGCCGTGCTCTTCTCTGCCCCATCGCCTAAATATAATACCGAGCTGATTAAACGTGAGCTGAGGTAATGAATAATTTAACATTTCCTTTGTCAACACCCCAAAGACTATAAGCTACGAAATAAAAGCGAAATTGTTCTATAAACTGTATCAGTACGGAAAGAAAACCACTCTTAGTATGTAAAATACAAGAAATTTAGTGCAGACACTTCAGTACACAGAGGACAGAGCGGGAGACATCCAAAGAGGGCACAGCAAGGGAACTCGGGGGATTCTCCGCAGCAGGGTGCCCTCCAGAGCAGAGCTGCAGAGACAGGGAAGAGACTGGGGAACTGTGGGCGTGGGGCCACCAGAGGAGGTTGGGGACATGGTGGGCCTGTCTCCCAGAGGAGCTGCTGGCTGAAGCACAGGGCAGAAGTCCCTGGCTCTCTCCTTCCTCCTACCTCCCTCTTCCGCCAATCCTCCTGGTGGTGTTCACAGTCAGAGGCCAGCTGGCCCTGGGCACTGGGTCCGCCCAGGCAGAGCAGGGGAAGCCGAGGCACCACGCTGGCCGCCACTGCACCGCGAGGACATTGCTATGTTCATTTCTGGGGCTATTTCTTTTGATAAATAAATAATCAACAAATTGTTCCCACTCTCTAGTCTGGCCAGTCAAAATAAAATGGCAAAAAAATCTGTGAACCTCTTTTTTACACCCAGGGAGCCAAGAATTATTAATTTATAGGGAACATTTGTGATAACTCAACCTGGCTTGAACTGGACTCTGAATCTACATTCAACACTCGGAAAGGATTTGCTAAGCAAACAGAATAAAGACGATTATATAACCTACTCAAGGATTTGAACATTTTGATGTGAAACTGTGTACTAATTACAAATAAATCTAGTCATTAAAGCCAGTCTCTGGGACCCACACTGGGAAATATTTTGAGGTATACTTTTTTCCAAACAGCCTGCAGTTCCCACCATTTCTCTGCCCTCAGCTGGGGAGCCTGCAGCGCCCAGGTGCTCGTCAGTCCAATGACCTGACACAGTGGTGGCCCCATGGCAAAACTGAGCTCTTCACTGAAAGCATTAGAGTGAAGACTGTGAGGGGTTGTTTTTCAAAAAGCCCAAATGGCAATTATTCTGTGAAATTTATGCTACATATGACAAATCTGATAATTAGGATATAGCGTGGTAAACGCTTTAATTTATGGAGGGAAAGTAATTAAAATTTATTAAGTGAAAATAAGGCAGTAAAAGGGGCCTTTATCTTACTGCTAACCATAAATTTGTCTCGAAGCATGAACTCTCCCTGATTTGTATTCGTAGCAAGTTTTCACATGATGAATTTTCGTCACCACAGAGCAAACAGTTCCCTGTTGCTTCACCCCAAAACCCTATCTCGCCATTGAGCCCTTTTTATCATCACCTGAAACAAACGGAAAACCTCTTGTGCCACAACTACTAGGCTTGCCAAAACCAGTAGGCAGGTTATTTTTAAAATGCAGTTTTATGCAGATGCTAAGTACCTACATGGATACGCCCACATAAATGATACGCATTCTTGATGTTTCAACATGGGCACTGCCTCAGGAAGAGGAGCAACAGAACACTACGCTCCCTGTCTTGCTTAAGTCCCCCTTTCACACAGGGGAAAAGTCAAACACCTACCATGCAGGCCACAACTCCTGGTCAGAAGAGAGGTGGGGATAGCCATTCCGGCTGTCCGGCACCACCGCCCCTGCTCCTCGCTCTTCCCCGCACGCTCCCTCTTCTCCTCCTACAGGGCATCAGGATCAAGAGCAAGAGTATTTTCTTGGTCTGAAGGGTTGGAAGCCCTGTTTCTCTCACCTGGGAGTCCATCTGCCTCCACCTCTGCTGACCTGGCAGGCTCAGGGGCCTACAGCCAGAGTGCACGTCACCAGCAGCCCAGGCTGGACATGGGCAGCCTGCGCAAGCCGGGTTTTGGGCCCTGGAGTGCTCTCTCCTGCTCATCCACGGACCACTGGGATACCAAGGTCTGAGACCAACCCTGTGACGCGGGAAGAAATGGCCTGTGTCAGCCGTTGGCCTGCCTCCTACCTGGGTAAAGAGAGTTCTGACCCAACACTGCTTGGTTGTTTCCGATTTTACGGTGGGGCTGGAGGTCAACGCCCAAGTCCTATGGTAGTATTCATTTGTGGAGACTCTCTCTTGGCCAGCTGGCCAGGTACGGGGTGGCTGGCAGCCAGTACGATGCAAGACCTGGTGTGCGGGCTAAGTGGTCTCCTCCTCTGCACCCCAGCACTCCCACCATCTACTCATCCGGCATTCTCAGTTGTGATTAACCTGAATCTCTGAGAAGACTTCTACACATAGACAAGCTATGGGAAACAGTGAGAGACCTCAATCTGTCACCATTCCTACTATTTAATCGCTGTGTGACTGTAGAAAGGAGCTCCTTCTGCACACCTCAGTTTCCTCGTCTGCTAAGGCAAGAACTGCTACTTTGCAAGACTGTCCTATGAATCAAATAAAAACTCTACCCTAGTAGATGGGCTGAGATTTAGCTCAGTTGGTAGAGCGCTGCGCTGCAGTCTCTGAGGTCCCGAGTTCAATTCCCAGCATTGCAAAAATGGGAGAAGGACCTGGCAATCCATTCCCAAGGCAATCCCGAAACAGCCATTGAAAACCCTATGAGGGTCACTATAAGTCGGATACCAACTCGATGGCACCTAACAACAACAACAACCCAAGTAGATATTTAGTAGGACTAGTTTCAGAATGGAAGCATTATTAATGTGAAGCGTCCACCTCCAGCAAATCCTTCCCGTGCAAACTTTCCCAGGAAGCCAGGGAATCTAATGAGAACAGCTCCATAGATCCATTAGTCTGGATTTACCATCCAAGGTAAGGCAGGACAGATGCTAGAGTTATGTATTATGTCAACATCATATTTCCCCCTTAAGTGATAACCAGCACCTCTTGTGATAATTACTATGCTATCTCCAGCGGAACAGAGACCATTATTTCCTACTGTGTCAGGAAGCTCATATTGCTTCATTTTTTCTGTTTTGCAGTGAAGCAAAATTTTCCTGCCTAACACTGTATGCTCTTATGTGGCTGGAAAAATCTCCCATTCTCAGGTGAAAGGCACAAACTTCTGACAAGGTGAACAGTTACAAACCAGTTACCCCCTCTCATGGTATCCTGTTACAAGCCTCCTATCCAAAACAAAGAGAAGGAGGGGACAGAGCCTTCAGGACACAGGAGCAATTTAAACTGATATTAACTCAAAAACCACATGTCCATCTGAAGCTTCCATTCACTGTTACTGAAAATCAGTTATAAAAAAAGCATTCTATGTATTAACTACATCTCTCTGAACTTTCCTATGCCATTGGTTCAATTGAGTTATGAGGCATATCAAGGCCCCCATGCAGGTAATAAAGTATGGTACAGCCTTCTCAGTGACACGTAAAAATCTGTTCACAGGGAATTCTGCAATATCTATAAGAAGCATATGGACCCTACGTATAGACACCATATGTGTATGTATTCAGTCAAGAACAGGAAAGGAAGATTTGTTCTTTTACCTGGTAGGAAAATAACTTTCTTCAATTATATCTTTCCCAGGTGAGAATACTTTTAGTGTCTCCCAAACTTGTATGTGTGTTCTGTTTCCTATTAATAACTTCCATTCTGTCGCCCTGCTGTGTAAATGTGCATGAGCATTTCTCAAGTTGTGCTTCTTTAAAAGAACTGATGATGGACAACTTCATATTAATTGTTACTCAGGGTGTTGTGAATCCATGCCATCTGAATTATTTCAGGAGGGTGTCACATGTTTACTCCACTCCCCCATCCAATTCTACTGGCCCCTATAAATTGGAATTATCTGTGTTAATATTTTAATGATGCAAAGTTAAGATCAGAAGTATTATAATCCCAAATAAAATTTACATGCCACTTGAGAGCTTAGGAAGTGCTTTCATATCATTCAATTTCTCTACATAGGGGTAAGAATGGAAGAGAGTAAGAAATAAGGTAAACAAGCCAGGTAGCTGCCTGTTAAACAAAGGTTACTAGTGACTACAGGCATCCTAAAGGTTTACACAAAGCTCTAAAGGAAAAATGCTGTTATGGTTTGTTGGAAATGACCAATTAGCATATATTGCAGGAGGGAACGCAGTCTGGGGTTTCATGCTAAGAACGGGCACCAGGCAATTCTCACTCCTATTTAGAGCTGGGCTCTTGACCTCCCTGTGTCCTTGAGTAAATCAGTCAAGCCCTCGGTTTCCTCACCTATCTAATGGAGGTAGAGCCTCTGACCTTGCTCACCCAGGAGGCCTGTGAGTTGGCAAATACCAGTGAAAATTCAAACTGCTATTAAAAGTCACAGATTCCTGCCTGCCTGTGTTTTCTAAGGAGGCTGCAGAGCATGACAAAGACCCCTGATTGATGATGCTTCTGGCTTCCACACATGTGCAAGGAGATTCATGCATCAAAATCTGGAACAGAATATTTTAAGGCTCCTGGGAACACTAATATATTCTAATTTCCAGTTATTGTTCCTGCCCTGGCTCCAGCCTCTGTTGCAAGGATGCACCCCACTGAGGAAGACTGGGGAGCACAAGGCTCCTTGGCAAGAGCTCTCTGCCACGAGGAACAGAATGCTCCTCTGAGGAGCCCAGCCTGCCTGCCTGTCTCTGCCAGAATCACCCAGCCCACGCGTGTCATCCCTGGGATGCCAATGGCGAAATGACATCCTGACTTTGCCAAGATTTTAAAAAGAGCTAAGGGAAAAAATTCCCCAAGATGCTGCAGTGGAGGAGACAGCCAACGCTCCCTCCACCACTGCAGTCTGAATGGGAGCAGAGAACCCAGGAAAATGAAAGTGAAGACAGGCCCAGCCCACAGGCCTCACCCACCACGGGGATGGCCTGTCTTGAGTCTTACCACACATACGGACTTGTGGCCTGAACACAGAATTCCCCAGAAGCCACCCAGAAAAGTGTCTCACATCTCCTTTCAGCCATGATGTGGACACTAAGCTGGCTTTGTGCTTTCTCTTCTTGAGAATTCAGGCAACCTCCATTCTCTAGTCCCATGTACCCACAGAGCAGGCCATCTCTCTATGCCATGCACTCTTGTCCCTGAAGAGGGGTGACTTTCTGACAAGCGACTTGGGTAAAGGAACTGAGCACACGTGAACTGGCCATTTCTGCCTGAGCATTTCCACTCTTGGCGTACAGATTGTCAGCACCAAGCCTGTGGGAGCCTCGTGACAGCAGATGCACAGAAGCGCTGTGTTCTGGTCTCCTCTGGACAGGTCTCTCTCACAAATGCAAAGGCTGCAGTGTGGGGTGGCTGAGGTCCACTCGGGTATGAAGTACCAGAAGCCATCTGGCTACCTATCAAGTTGCATTTGGCAGTCACGCAATTACCAGTAATTAAGCGGAT
The DNA here is from genome assembly GCA_007922755.1 of Pedetes capensis. Lineage (NCBI taxonomy): Eukaryota > Metazoa > Chordata > Mammalia > Rodentia > Pedetidae > Pedetes > Pedetes capensis. The sequence continues at coordinate 135,083 of VMDO01000898.1, read as the reverse complement.
ATGTTCGCCTCTGCGTGCCTGGCTTCTATTGTGATTTCTCAATTGGTTCTAACTCAAGAAGGGAAGGGAGTATTTTTATTGACCCCCTAAAACCACAGAACATCTTCCTAGACTTTTGTTTAGTGCTCATGAAACTCACCTAGAAATGTCCACAGCGTCCAGTGACACCGTGAAGATGAAACCCAAGAGAGCAGCTTCTATGGCCAGGCATGGATTTCCCGTGAGGGAGCGTGCTTCTCCAGGCCTGCTGCCATTTTTCAAGTTCTAGAACTGTCCATGGGAGAAAAATGAATGGTACCCAGATGCATGATTTCAGGCTGCATTTTATTACAGGCTTCTAGTATAAATCACCGGAACAAAGCCTGTGTGAACTACCGGAATGTCAGAGACAGAAATAGTGTCACAGAACAGTGTGAGGTGTTTTTCTTTTTCTAACTACAACATATTTGTATCAACAAAAGACCCCTCAGCTTTTGTACTCCCACAATATATTTATTTTCTACACACCTCCTCCTCCTTTACTGCTATTCCAGATGTTTTTGGGAGAAGTAGAAAAAATCCATTCTAAACAGCTACGAGTTCTAAGTATGGCACTCTCCCCTCTAAGACAGTTTGAGGGGAAAAGAAACCAAGAAGAGGACACAGAACTGGGAGCAAGGCCCTTCCCGACCCTAATACTGAAGGCTTCTTGCTCAGGAACAAACCTGGGATGAAGAGAAGGTGCGCTACAGATGTCTCATTCACAGGACAAGGGCACAGAGTTCCCAGAAGCCCCGCCAAGCCAGAGGGGCGGAGGCTCTGCAGACTCAGGAGATTCACCCAGGCTCCAAGGCCAGGAGAGGTCCCTAGGGCTCTCCAAGGTTGTGGGGAAGGGAACCTGAACTCTCAATGTCTTCAGTGGTTCCCCCCACTAGCACCAGTTTCTCCTCTCAATTCTACCGCATTTCCTCTTGTTCCTTGAGAGGGATGAGGCAGCATCATCTCCACACGGAGGTTAAAAGAATGACTCATTCAGGGTGAGCTCTTTTTTTACTGCTATAGTTCACATCTGGAATGTCCCTGAAGGTCCGTGTGTTGAAGGCTTGGGCCTCAGCTGTGATGCTGTTAGAAGCTGTGTATAGAGCTTTAAGAGGTGGTGAGAGGCCCTGGGTCACTGGGGGCATGCCCCCGAAGACAACTGTGGGATGCTGGTCTCTCCTCCCTCTCACTTCCCAGCTGTCATGAGTTGAGCTGGCTCCCTCTGTCATGAGCTCCCACCATGATGTAATGTGCAGCCAAAGGTCTAAAGCAATGGGGCCAAGTGACCACGGTCTAAAATTTCTGAAACTGAGAACCAAAATAAACCTTTCATCTTTTTAAGTTGATTACTTCAAGTGTTCTGTTACAGTACTGGAAAGCTGGCCAACGCAGTCATCTTTAAGTGCAATGGGCAAGCATGTGTATCCTTGCACCTCTACATGGAATCTGGAAAAGCTCAGTCACTTTCTTCATGTCTTTGGCGAGAGCACAGATGAGAAAGATGAGCTAGAAGGTACACAGACCTCAGCCTCAACGGGTATAAGGAACCACTATATATACATACAAAACAACAAAGAAGTGCAATGAGAGGAGACACAAAGGAAAGGGAGCTAGACAGAAGAGAAAAGATGTCTTTCCTGACTGAGTCTGAGTTTCCGAGTCATCCAGGTTCATTGTATTGGCTATAGCTCCAGCTATATGGTCAGAGCAGCAACCTTAGTAAAGTCTTAGACTTAGTATTAGCCCAAATTTTAGGCTTAGGGGAAAAAGAAAGTCTTCCCTACGAATTGATAGTCTGTTCATAGGCAACTTTGGGTGAAATTTACTAACTTTGTGGTCTAGGAATCTCCAAGTTAAAGATAAACATGAAAAATGGCTGTAGCTTAGAACTGGAGTACTGGACAAAAGCTAATGGATCAGGTCTTTGGAAAGACTCACTCTCAACCCAATTACAACAGCCCCACTAATAAATTCCTATCAAACATAACTTTATAATACAAAATTATAAAACACACAAGGAAATCATGTACTCTTAGCCAGAATCAGTAGACATAAAAAACCAGAGTAAGATCACCCAGGGCTGGGATTTAGTTCAGTTGGTAGAGCACTGCACTGCAGTCTCTGAGGTCCCGAGTTCAATTCCCAGCACCACAAAAATGGGAGAAGGACCTGGCAATCCACTCCCAAGGCAATCCCCGAAACAGTGTGCCATTGAAAACCCTATGAGGGTCGCTATAAGTCGGATACCGACTCGACAGCACCTAACAATAACTACAATAACAACAAGATCACCCAATAACTTCAGGTAGTAGAATTACTGAACACAGACTACAAATAAGTAGTCTTAAAGTTACTAAAGAAATAAAGAGCTGAGTATGGGAAAAAGGAACATGATACAAAAGAACAAAAGAGACTTAAACGTGAAAAACAGAATTTATATAAATGAGACACTCAGTGAAATAAACTCAATAGATATGCTATAAAACAGAGATACTAAAGAGAGAATTAGTGAACTAGAAGACAGTGTAGAGAAAACTACCCACATGAAGTAGAGAGCAGAATGTAAAGGAATTTTGCATTATGATCACTATTTGTGTGGTTGTGTGTACAGCTGTGAGCTGCCTAAACTCAGAGTTGCTCTCCTGATGTAAATTTGGAAATATCCAGTGCACAGGGCACCAAACTCATGACTAATTAGGTTAGTTCTTCCTTTGCTCATTTCTTTTGACTAAGTATTCTTCTTTCCTCTCTCCAGTTTTATAATTAGAGGACATCACAATACATGGCACATGTAACTGGTGTCAGTGTTGTGTAATCAATGCTTCTGTATAGGGCTATGAGCACGCATCTATAAACAGATCACATATACATCTGTTAATAGGATTCATGTTTCAACACATGTACACAGCCACAAAATAATAGCTCAGCCTTCATGCAATTCCAACTACAGCTGAACACAGATTAGAAGGTGATTATTAAATTGGGAATAAGAAACACTGGTTCTAATCTGAGTGGGGCATTAAGTAATTGTGTGACTATGGGCAAGTCACAATAGCACTTCTTTCATCTGAAAATTAAAAGGACTGAACTGAATGACTGTCTTCCTTCTCTAGTCTCCTATAGTTTATGGTTTTAAGACGCTAAACTGATTTTACATGGAGTGTGTACTTTATTTTATAGGACAGGTCTTTATGCAGAACCCTGCTCTTATTTACATTAACAAATGTAATGATCTGGGCTACAGGAGATCAGAAATGATAATTGAGAAGTGCAGAATAAGCATGAAAAGATTTCTAGAGTCAAATATACTGGCAGTAGCTTAAAAAAAAGAAGGTAGGAGATTGTAGCTGTAAACGCAAGGAGAAACACTACACTATGAAATTTAAAAAGAATGGACTATTGCTAGCATTTACTGTAGGATCAGATAGCTTTACACACCTCAATAGCCCTTCAAGGCCCCATTAGATTACACCACTAGCGGTAACTGACACTCCCGATAACCTTAAACAACAAGAAAAGGTTATCTTACGTTCTATATACTCTATTTAAGAGTAGGAAAGTATAAACCCATTTTCGAAACAGATCCATAAAGAGGTTTAGAAAATATCAGAAAGGTTTTAGATGCTTAGTAAATTCTTTCATACGGAATCCTCATGTACATGCATGGAAGTGTATATATGTAAGTAAAGAAATATTTATTAAGGATATTACGTATGTGTTCTATGCGTGGTACTAACAAGTGGTCCAAAAAAGACCCACCAACTGCTTTTTTAGAACCTTACACACAGAAAGCCTTCTAAACAACGCACACTAAAGGATGCTCAACCCACTGTATGAAACACACGTCCGTGGCATCGATACAGCTGGATAGCACGTGGAAATGCTGCTGCCAGATGGGCAGAGGTAGGACAAGGGGAAGTGGGTGTGGAAAGGGAGGCTTTCAAGAGTCCACTGAGAAAGGAGGAAAGACCCACGGCAGCGAAGGAGTCAAATGCTTCCACCACCAAGCAGGGTGAGGTCACGCTGCCTGCTAAAGGCGAAAGTCTATCGTCATCATGAGCCATCTGGGTTCACAGGACGCATCCAGTTAACAACATGAGAAAGCAAGTCTGGACCACTGGACAAGCTTAACAGCTGAGCAGGAGCCCTCCCACACGTGCAGGTGTGAGCTCAGACACACCTCTCTTACAGAGGCCCAGGGCAAAGCACTTCACCTGCGGGGCACCTCACCACAAAGGAATGGAGAAAAACTACGAGAGTGACTTAAAGAGTGGCTGGCAAAAATAAAGTCTGAGAACATAATGTTATTTATAAGTTCTACTGATTGCATTAAAGCAAATCACTGAAATGGAAAAGATTTTTAATAGGAAACTGTCACATTTTGTCTTCTTAGTCAAATAACTAAACATCATCTGAGTGAATGGACACAGAATTAAATACAGATCTGATTATAAATGTGTGCATTTAAATGCTTTTCCCTGATGATGTTTTCTTGACTTGCTGGTTCATTTCTAAGTTAAAAGCAATTTCATAACTATGCTTAAAATTAAGGACTAGGAAAGCATGTCAGCCAGTTGGTCTCTAGATCTAGTCAAGTATTTCTGAACCCATTGTTGTTGTTGTTGTTGTTGTTGTTGTTGTGTGCCATCGAGTCGGTATCCGACTCATAGCGACCCTCATGGTTTTCAATGGCTGAGTGCTTCGGGACTGCCTTGGGAGTGGATTGCCAGGCCCTTCTCCCATTTTTGCTGTGCTGGGAATTGAACTGGGGGCCTCAGGGACTGCAGCGCAGTGCTCTACCCACTGAGCTAAATCCCAGCCCCTCTCTGAACCCATAAGGTCCTCCAAAACAAAACTTAATACTAATACTGCTGTGCTCAGAGAGGAGGAATACTGCTGATTTATCTAGCTTTAAAGAAATCTATCAAAAGAAACTTGTTCTAAAAATAAATTAAGCCCAAAGTACTTTAGAAAAGCATTCAGACCTTCATTTCTTTTCTTTCTTTTCTTTTCTTTCTTAATTTTTGCAGTACTAGGGGTTGTACCCAGGGCCTCACGCCTGCATGCTTTGCAAGTACTGGACCACTGAGCTGCACCCCCAGCCCATTTATTTTTTTACTTTTTGAGACAGGGTCTTGCTAAATTACGCAGACTGCCCCTCGTCTCCAACTTGCGATCCTCCTGCCTTGGCCTCCCGAGCTGTTGGGATTATAGGTGTGCGCCACCTCGCCCGGCTCAGACCATCATTTCTTAGATAGGCAAGACTCCTTCTGTTGCAGTCTTCTGTGGGTTCGAGAGGGAAGCTGCGGCGTAAAGCACGGCATCTGCTTGTCACTGAGTCCCCGGGCCAAGCACCACATCATATGTATCCCCCTCTTCATGCTCCTCCTCCTTGCTAATAATACTGTACACTCTTGTCAGTAAAAGTTTTGTGAAATGTGGTACACAAACCATATTCCAGTTTTCATTCCATATCTGCCAGGGGCCAATTCTAAACGCCTTTGGTATGGAAAGCCCTAAATGCTTTTTTTCTTCTCTTTGCAGTGCTGGGAGGATTAAACCCAGGCCTTACACATGCTAGGCAAGTGCTCTACCACTGAGCTGCACTCCCAGCCCTATTTTAAGTTTTTATCTTGAGATAGGGTCTCACTAAGTTACACAGGCTGCCTCTGGCCTCAAACTCACTATCCTCCTGCCTCAGCCTCCAGAGATGCTGGGATTATAGGTGTGCCCCATGGTGCTGAGCCTACAGCCATACCACTATGGTATCTGATCCCATCAGATCTCGGAAGCTAAGCAGGGCTGGGCCTGGTTAGTACTTGGAGAGTAGACTATGTGGGAACAGCAGGTGCTGTAGGCTTGGGAGAAGGACCCAGCAACCCACTCCCCAAAAACAATCAGCCACTGAAAACCCTATGATTAGCAGGGAAGCACTGACAATAGCATTTTGTCTGTTGTATGTAGGGTCACTATGATCTGGACACCGACTAGATGGCACCTAACAACACCACCATGGCACCAGGATCCAAATGAATTTTTTTGGACAGGCTGTTCCTGAGAAAAGAAGAGAATGTTCTTGCACACATGCATGGAAAACAGCTTTTGTTGTCTTTTCCTCAGTCCTGGAAACAAGAGGCATTCATGGTTGCTAGGGGCTTCTGCACTACATACAGATAAGAGCGTCCAGACATGCAAAACAAGAGCAGAGTCACTGGCTTCTAATGAATCCAATTAGTATCCGGCTTGGCCTGATTATCAGGAGAAGTTATCTACTGGGCCACTCCGAGCACCCTCCCAGGCTGAGACAGTAAGAGTGACAGTGGTGTCTCCCCTTTCTCCTGCTTAGGGTTAACACCAGGATGGAAGAGGCATTTGAAATCACAGAGAATGAGTGTGCTGTGTGTGAGCTGGCAGGTTTGCACAGGCGTGAATCTCAAACAAACTTGAAGCCTTGCTGAAATCTCTCCATTCGTGGAAACATTATTTGGCCAGTCATGGGATGAAAAGACTTGTAAGTCCAATGACATTTTGGCAAATACGTACAGAGTCTTTTCTAATTTTCTTCTCATTTCACAGCCAGGGCATTTCATGTACAGAAATTGGAATGGCACTGATAAATAGGAAATAACTAACTCTAAGCAAATAGCTAGGATCCCGTCTATAGTTCTGTAGGCAAATAATTAGCAAACAAATATGAAGGGGGATCCTGCACCAGTGAGGCGCTCTACTAGATCAAAATAATGAGTGATGCTGCCTCCTTGCTCAGAACAACGAAAGCTGGCCTTAGTTTAGCTGTAATCCTGCCTGCAGGCATCAAAATGGCAGAATGACCTTTTCTGACTGAAGATTTATAATGGAACTTCATGAAGTTCTACAACTAAAGTAACATAAGAAGATAAAATGCCTGTGCTCCTCCAACTCATTCAGAAGAAGGGGCCCCAATCAGAATGAGGGGTATTTACCCAGGGGTCAGGGCGGCAGCCTCAGCCCAAGCAGACAAGGGGCAGACACGTGAACAGGCACCGAGGCAGGGGAGAGAGAAGTATTTACACACACAAGTGAGTTATAAACACGCACACGCATGACACACACAGCCACGCTCAGAGCAGGAGAGAAAATCCCCAGGGCCACACCCGTGGCGAGAGTTTTAAAGCGACATGAGGCCCGGGGAGAGGGCAGGAGGCAGCACAGCAGAGTCGTCAAGGACACGGCCTCTGAAGCCAGACTCCCAGGCTTGAATCCTGGCTTCTCTGCTGATTTCCTAATTGTGACGGCCATCGTAACAGCGTCACAAAGCTGCTGTGAGGTTCAAACCAGTCAGCCCACTGCGTAGGAAGCACTTAGTGTCGGGTGATCCCTACTGTTGGTGGGGCTCAGGAGAAACCGGCTGAGGGTGGCTGAAAGCAGCTGGGAGCAGGAGTCAGGGCTGTGTGCTCAGGAGGTGGGAAGCTCGAGGGAGCCCTGCAGAAAACTGGTCCAGCCATGGAATCTGCCACCACGGGAGGCCGACACGAAGGAGGCATCCACCTCAGGTCATCGTAGGAACGTAGGAAAAGAGCCCCGCCCCGGGAGCTGGCTGCGACTGGGTGGCAGGCAGCTCAGAAATGAACAGGGAACCTGTCCAGTCAAGAGATCCCCCATCCTGTAGAGACACCGCCACCCAAGAGCGTACAGTCCGTAGGTTAAAATCACACGAGCACAGAAGAGAACAAATAATGACAAATCACCCGGAACCACCGAGGGAGAAAACAAGTGACACCACCTACGAAGGCAGACTTCTCATCAGTGATCAGGGACGCCTGTGACAATGGAAGTGTGCCTTCAAAGGGCTGAGGGGAAATAAACATCACCTCAGAGTCCTACACTCAAGGTCAGGGAGAGGCAGGAACAGCCGGAGGCACACAATAAAGAGAGCTTAGCACCAGCAGGCCCAGAGAGCGGGAGAGGGCAGCGCCAGGAAGCAGCAGCAGGAAGGAGAGGGAGATGGAAGAAGCGGGTTTGCTGGCACAGGACAAACTCAGATGCAGCCTCTCAGCTTGCCAGGCCCAAACCTCAAAGGGCGTCCACACCTGTGGGAGGGGGACACAGTGCACGGGCTGTCTCTCCCTGTGCCCTGCATACACCCCGTGCTTCCTCGTGACACTCATGCCATTGATGACTCTCTCCTTTATCCTCATCCACTGAGGCCTACCTGCTAACTTTTAAACAAAATAGAGCATGCGCTTTAGAGTAACCGACGGGGAAAAGCAGCAGTGCCCGTGACACCCCTGTGGATATCCAGCCCCACTCCTCACAGCAACCACCTTCAGAGCTCTGAGCCGCCTGGTCTGGGATTTATCTTCCTGTTTTTAAATAATATGCTGCACCAGGAGACCTGTGGAAAATCCATCACCTGCCTGTGAAGGCCAAGACTTCTTGGCCACTTGCCATGTGACAATCCTTCCTTAATCTGGCAAAAAGACAGACTTGATAAACTGTCACAGAAGCAAAATGTCCTTGTTTTTAGAGCACAGAACCACAAGCCTTGGCTCACTCCATTCCCAAGGGGTAACGGATAACAGTTCCAAGGTGAGAGGATAACAAGGCGCGCCACTATGCAATATTTTTATATCTTACTCTGTCATCAGGATCTACTCATGTACTCATGCCTAAGCTACCTTCTTGTTGTTGTTGTTGTTGTTAGGTGCCATCAAGTCGGTATCCGACTCATAGCGACCCTCATAGGGTTTTCAATGGCTGAGTGCTTCGGGATTGCCTTGGGAGTGGATTGCCAGGCCCTTCTCCCATTTTTGTGGTGCTGGGAATTGAACTCGGGACCTCAGAGACTGCAGCGCAGCACTTTACCAACTGAGCTAAATCCCAGCCCTTGTATCTATTCAAAAATAAAATACGCCCACCCCCAAGTGCTCATCCTCACATAAGCTGGGTAACACAAAGTCCTTAGAGTCAGGTGGGCCTCTTCCCCACCCATCACATGCATGAGCTCTAGTATGGACATATCTAGAATGGGGATGAGTCTACTCCTAACATTACAGGAAGGGTGGGGATGGCAAGGCTGGAGGAAAGAAGGACATCGTCATTGCCTGGCCTCTGAGAACAAAAAAGAAAGAAATTTCACCAGCAGAAGGCTGAGAAATCAGCACTGGCAACATGAGTTAACAAATGGTAAAGTTATATTGCATATTAAAAAAAAACAACAAGAAGCCTTGCTGGAAAAAACACTTCTGTGACTAATAATCTGTCTCTTAGGAGATCCAAATCTTTTACTCATTCCCTAATTTAAAACAAACACAAAGCAAAATGATAATTCCCACTCCTCCTCCAAAAGAAACAAAACCAAACTAAACCATCTACTGACTTGGGATCTAAAAAGAGGGAAAGGGCCTCTTCTAATCAGGGGCCAAAAATGTTTCTGAAGCGTCTATCTGGTACTTAGAGTACTTTTTCTTTAGAAGATGACTTCCAATTATGGTAGCTAAGGATTTAGTTCCTTTACCTCCTAACATCCAAGCTGTATCACAGTTTTTGTTAAATCAGTAGTTGGTGCTTCTATTACTTAAATATGTCTCTTAGCTGAGCTATTAAGTACAGCATGGTTCTATTTCCTTCTTGGAACACTTGCTTTCCCTGTAGTTAATACGTCTTTCATTTTTTTATTTGCTTCAGTTTTTATGTACCTACTGCTCAGTCTTCTCAAAGCCTCCAAATTATATGTGCGATCTCTTCTCCACACATACCCCACCTCCCCGTTTTTTCCACAGCCCTGTATTGTGGAGCCATCCTTCCTACAATCCCCACAGGCTGCAGGGCTGGCGACCTGGAATTCTCCATCACGCCAAGATGAGAATGGATAACGGAAGGCAGAATTTTGAAAGGCTGCCTGCTTGAAAATATCATTATTCTGCTATCACGCTTGATTGATAGTGCAGGGTGCTGAATTCTAGTTTAGAATGATTTATTCTCCCACTAAGAACTTTTAGGACCTTGTTCCAGTCTCTTCTCCCTTTCAGTGCTACTGTTGAGAAGAAGTCTAATGTCTCTCTGATTCTAATCCTTTGCATGTGGCCTTTCATTTTCCTCTCCGTAAGCTTAAGGATCTTATCTTGATCCCTAGCATTCATAAATTTCATGATGTGCCTGTCTGTGAGACTATTTTTATTCTCTGTGCTGGGTGGTTGGCAGGCCTTTTCAATTTGGAGATATGTGTCCTTCAATTCTGGGAAATTAATCTGTGTTATTTATTTAGTAGTTTCTTTGCATCTGTTTTCTCTGTTCTCTCTTTCTGGAACTCCTATTAATCAGATATTGAACTTCCTGGATTGATTCCCTAATTTTCTGACCTTTTTCTTCTATTGTCCAATTCACTGCACATTTGTTGTACTTTTGGAAAAACTTCCTTGATTTTATCTTTGAACCCTTCTGGGGTTTCTTTGTGAGAAAGAGGGAGAGACATAATAATTTTAATTTCTAAGAGCTTATTATTGTGATGATTGTTTTCAAGAAGTAGTATTGTATTGTTTCAAGGAAGCAGCTACCTTGTATTTTTTCTAGGGCTATTTATAAAAGCTTTTAATTTTTAAGTATTCTCTTACTCTGTGCATTATCTATTATCTCCTATTTCTTCTAATTTTTTTTTTTTTTTTAATTGGGGGCTCTGTCCATAATGTTGGAGAATTTCCTCAAATGTCTGGTGAGCTGAGGCTGTCAATCTGTATTTTAAAGTGAGGTGCTAAGCTGGTGCTATGGTGCACACATCTAACCCCAGCTACTTTGGAGGCTAGGGCAGGAGGACCGTAAGTTCAAAGCTAGAGGTAGCTTCTGCAACTTAGCGAGACCTTGTCTAAGAAAATAAAATAAGTAACTAACTAACTAAAGTGAGGTACTTTACTGTTGACTAAAAGTTCTATGTGAATCTCCAGGGCTTGTTGACTGGTAGCCTTTAATCTAGGACAATCAGGTGGGCAGGCAGCTTTTTAGCTGAGAGACCCCCAAATGTCCTTATCTGAATTTCTTCCCTGGAGGACACATCATCTCCAAAGACGTTCTCATAAGGATTTGTCTGGGTGAGGAGGGAAAGAGGGGAGAGGGACATACTGAGCTTCACGCGGGCTTCTGAGAAAGGGGAGAGAAAAGGACGGGCAGCCCTGGAGCTCAGCAGGCAGACCCCGTGTGACACCTTTCGCTCAGCCTATACGTGGCCTCTGTTCTCGTTACTATAGCACGTCATGTCCTGATTTCCTTCTGGTCCTTGTATTTCCCTTTACTGTTTTACTTTGCCAGCCTCACAGATTCCTTAGTCTGTGACTGCTCCTCCTGTGTGCTCCTTTAAGGACGCTGTACTGCCGCCACCAACATGTTTATTTCCAGGGGTGACAGCAGTGTGCTTACTTGGCCATGCTCTGCAAGGGAAGACCCACACCTGCCTTCTACCTCTTTCAAAGCTGTCCCACTAATGCCAGCACTTGGGAGGTATACAGTACGTGCCAGTTAGGTGAAGGAATGGAGACAATTGACAGGGAGACTAAATACACCTGGTAATACACTATGATAATATAAGTACCAATCTTACCTTCTACTAAATCAAGAGGTAATAACACCACCTTGAAAGTACTCAGTATTTACTGACTGCTCTTGACACACTGTAAAGCACTAACACTTGTCTGGTTACTTGGGGCTCCTGCAATGGTGGGGATCTCTTGAGAAGGCTAAAAGGACAAAATAAATTGCACAGAGACCAGAAAAAGACATTTTATTCTGTAACCTAAACTCTTTCTGTTTATCTTGAGACAGGGTCCGCCTGTGTAGCCCAAGCTGGCCTCAAACTCAAGGCCATCCTTCCATTTCAGCCTCCCGAACGCTGGGATTACAGGTGTAAGCCACCACCTTGGCTAAACTAAACTCCTGGCTGCCTTTTTCTATTCTATTATTAATATCTGGAAAACAACATGTCACTACTTTTTTCACAAGAACAAAACTCTATATAATGATGCATTTTTTAAAAATGTTACCAGTCTTCTCTTTTGTGAGTGAAGTAATTATTTTTAATCCACAAGTAATTTTGTCTGCTATATCACCACTTTTGCTTACTTAATTCTCTACATATCTCAAAGGTGATGGGGGCCACAGGTTAGTTTTGTGGGCTAGACCACTTAACTAATGAAATGCAGGTAAAGGGACCAACTGTTGTGTGTAGCATTTAGTTTTGCTTTCACCAGCAGCATAACTGTGCTTGGTAACTCGGGGGTTTTTGTGAGGATGAACGCCACCAGTTGGTACATGTTATATACAAAGAGGTAAGATTTATGGCATGCTTATTATTTGCAATGACTGTTTTAAAGGCATTGATTTATTTAATTCTCACAAAATTCCAATGAGTTAAGTACATTACCCTCGTTTCACAAGTGAGAAACAGGCAAAAGATGACTGAGTAATTGATCTACATGCAAATTCTATGTCCCACTGTACAGATGTATCACAAGTTACTCAACTACTCCCCACCAGTGGGAAATTCTGGTTGCTTCTGATCTGACACTATTACAAACAGTCCGACCATAAGGTGGGTACAGTAGAGGATGCCTGTAATCCCAGTGACTTGAAAGGCAGAGGCAGGAGGATCTCGAGCTCAAGGCTACAGGCAGCCTGAGTAATTAAGCAACATTCTGACTTAAAAATAAAAAGTAAAGAAAGGGCTGAAGGTGCAGCCCAGCGGTAGAGCACTTGCAAAGGATGTGTGAAGCCCTAGGTCCAACTCCTAAATAGTGCAAAACAAAAACAACAAATAGTCTTGCTATAGACACCTCTGCAGATAAGACTTTGCTCACATTTTTAATTATTTTTCTTAGGGTAGGTTTAGCAGGTTAATAAATATTTGTTGGATGAATAAAACGCACAAATATCCATCATTTTGTCTTATGAGTTTTTCTTCTCGCTTTTATTCTTACAAAGTTTCTTTCCACTCCAAGAATGAGTATTGTTCTGTATTTTGCTCTAGGTTTAATTTTACATTTAACCTGAAAATAGTTTATTCTCAAATCTAATCTGCACCGTTTCAGCGGTTTTAGAGGGCTACAAAATCAGATGCAGATTAGAATCACTCGACCTAGCTCTTGATCTTGAACCCAGTCCACACAAAATTCCACTCTACATCTGATCTTGTTTAGCCCTCTAAAAGTGTTGAAAGAGTGCAAATTTGACTTGAGGATATATAGTATACATTTGAATTTTGTTTGGATGTATGACATGAGCTATGTATTTTTTCCTCTAAAGAGCTAACCAATTTTCCCAAAACCATCAATTGATAAGTCATCTTTTTCCCAATGATGTTCGTTCTTTGATATATGTGCGTGAACGTATATTCGTATATGTATAAACATACAAAGGGTGAGCAAAAGGTACGGTGACTGCTGAAATTTTTAAAAATTTACTATGGTAAACATTTATTACAGAACTGCTTCAGAAGGTGCTAAGAATTATGGGAGGTGTTCCAAGCCAGGAACTTTGAGGGGGATTAATGGCAATATGGGCTGGGATTTAGCTCAGTTGGTAGAGTGCTGCGCTGCAGTCTCTGAGGTCCCTAGTTCAATTCCCAGCACCACAAAAACGAGAGAAGGACCTGGAATCCACTCCCAAGGCAATCCCGAAACAGTCAGCCATCGAAAACCCTATGAAGGTCGCTATGAGTCGGATACTGACTTGACGGCACCTAACAACAACAACAATGGCAATATGTCTTTTAATGCAATTATTTTATTTAAACATTCATTGTATTTTTAACCACACCTTTTGTGTGTGTGTGTGTGTGTGTGTGTGTGTGTGTGTGTTAGGTGCTGTCAAGTTGGGTCCAACTCATACCAAACCGCATTGGGTTTTCAATGGCTGATTGTTTTGGAAGTGGGTTGCCAGATCCTTCTCCCGTTTTTGTGGTGCTGGCGATCAAACTCAGGGTCTTAGAGAGTATAAACACACACACATATACATGTATGTATATATGTATATATACCTCCCATACACACACTTTCCGCCCTAACATCCATTTCTGAGTAGATTGTTATTTTTTTCACTGGTTGGTTTATTCTTTTGTTCAGAGGCAGTGAAACTTTGGAGAGAAAGATAACAGGCTCAATACCGTAAGCACTGAATTTAAGATGCTGTTCAATCATGTGGATGGAAACACATAGCAGACTAAGGGTCCCCAACCACCAGGCTGTGCACCAGTACCGTGGTGAGTGGTGGGCGAGCAAATACAGCTTCACCTGTATTTACACGATAAATGTACTAGAATCATTCCCAAACCACCCCCTTCCTCAGACTGTGGAAAACTTGTCTTCCACAAAACTGGTCCCTAGTGCCATAAAAGTTGGGGACTGCTGCAGCAGAACTCAGAAATACAGACCTGGTACTTAGAAGAGAGACAGGTGCTCTATCTGCGAGTGAAAGACTACTCAAAAGAACATGCAGCACAGAAGTGAGAGCAAAGGAGTAGAGCAAGGGAAACCAACACATCAGGGAAGGGTGGAGGAAAGCAGCCAGGGGGGAAGGAGCAACAGTCAAGTTACAGAGAGGAGAGAAGGGACCAGGACAGACTAGGACAGCACAAACTCCAAGCATCATCGTAGAATTACACATACTTCCTGGCTTAACTGATCAAAATGACCACATAATATTTGACTACCATACTCTCACGTTCTTGGATTGTTACATGTGGTTATCAGATGCAGAGTCGGGATATCAGAACATGATACCATGTCCACGGGGGCTCACAGGACACCTGTTTAAAGGTGCTAGAACATTTTAAATCTGTTTACAGGCAAATCAGAGAGTTTTTAAATGTTTTGAGTAAAAATGTTTCATTCTGAGAGGTTTCATATAATTTTTCTCCCACACCAAAATAGATCCTTTAGACAGAAATGTTCCTGGAAAAGAGGTAGATGAGCTCTGTTGAAAGAATAACTATTTACACTGCTCAAGCCATGAGTGTTGCTTGCTGCAAAGAAGAAACAAATCCTCACTCCTGCAAAGCTATTTCTAGCCTTTGCCTGCCATTTCATTCATGTAAGCCAGGCACTCAGTGCTCACATGATCCCAGCATCCTCGCTGTTCTTCCGACACGCTTATCACTGGACAAGCACCTTCTGCTTTGGTGCATGACAAGAAGTCTTTCAAAACAGGTTGGCGAGATAGTTATTTTGAACCATCCCTAATACTTGACTATATTTAGGCACAACTGAAGAGTCTGTTGTCTGTTTACAGAAAATGCGCCTATCTGCAAATGGATCTGTTTCTAAATGTGAACTCTAAGTACCCTGCTGGATATTACATTCCCAGCTGGAAAAGCCTCGAAGGTACTCAGAGCTTATGACTAGTTTCTTGATAATGAACCCTATGGGGGAAAAATGTTTTCAATTTAGAAGGAAAAAGGTAGAGGTGTTATATAAATTGCCTACCATTTTGCTTGTCTGAATAGATATTATTTTATTTCTACTATATCTTGGTCTCCACCTCCCTAAAAAAAAACAAAACCCTCAAGTTTATAACTGAAAAACTGTCTCTTCTCAAACAACAACAACAAAAAAACCTCTCTCCAAAGACACTGAGAGAGACAGAGAGAATGCTCTCTGTCTTCCTCTACAGAGACTCAACAGCACATCAAAGGTAGCGCTGTATATTGTTGGCAGGGACAGGGCTCCTTCATGACAAAAAGCACAAAAACAGAAAAAACTCCAAGATACAGATGCTGCCCCGATACAATCAAAGCCCTGGGTAAGGAAGACATATGGGGGGCGCTGCCAAGAACCTTCCAGTCTGGGCAGTGACTTTGGGAAAGGTAGCCCTTTGCCCCTGCCAGCTTGCCAGTGCTGTTTTTCCAGGACAATCCTTGCCTGTCCTGCCCTTACTGCTACCATGTACACACATCCTCCCCAGGGATGGCAAGGTGCTCCATGCCCACTCAGTGTGACAGGGCCTGGACAGAGCTATTTATCAGCTCAAACATTTGCACTGTTTCTTCCACCCTTTCTTCAAAATCCAGCCTATGATATGAAACCAGATGCTAAAAATCCTACTGATGGTTGCACTGTGCTCAATTATTCCTTGGGGCCAAGTGAAAAGGAGAAGCTAACTCAATAGTTGGGCTGGGATTTAGCTCAGTTGGTAGAGCACTGCTCTGCAATCTCTGAGGTCCTGAGTTCAATTCCCAGCACCGCAAAAACAGGAGAAGGACGTGGTAATCCACTCCTGAGGCAGTCCCAAAACAGTCAGCCATTGAAAACTCTATGAGGGTCGCTATGAGTCTGACACGACTCAACGGCACCTAACAACAACAACAACAACTCACTAGTTAGATCACCACATGATGTGGTTCACTGCTTCCTTCATTTCAGTTTTTGTGTTTTTGTTTTGTTTTGTTTTTGGTGGGACTGGTGGGATGACCGCAGGGCCTCTTGCATGCTGGGCAAATGCTCTACCACTGAGCTAGACCCCTAGTCCTTTTTTTATTTTTCGAGACAGGGCCTCATTAAGTTGCACAGGCTGCCTCTGACCTCAGACTCTCGATCTTCTTGACTCAGCCTCCCGAGTCACTGGGAGCTCTCCATGCTCCATAGTTTTCAATAATCACAGTCGTTGATCTGAAACTGTAACATCGTGCGACACGTGCTTCTTCCTTTGACTAGACTGATTCAGCCTCCATTTGCCTAAGCCGTACCTGACTTCTCAAACAGCTCAGATAACACCTCTTCTAGCACCACTTCCTTCACCAAATTCACCCCCACAGTTTCTCATGATAGTCCTTCCTTTTACTGAACTATATCTCCCTCCTCTGGATCCCAAAACCATCCCTGCATACTGCCTTCGCAGGCATAACCATACGGTATCCTATTTGTTTATAAGACACATCCCCCCACTAGTGTTTCAATTCCTTCAAAGGCCAGTTGATAACACAGTCTGTGATATTTAACAGGCATTGTAAAAAACGTGTGAAATGAATGGATATACGAATATATTCAGACTCAGAAACAATTTTTTTTTCCTGTGGTACTAGGGGGCTGAACCCACAGCCTTGCACATACTTTGCAAGCATTCTGTCACTGAGCTGCATCCCCAGCCCCTTTCCCTTACATTTTAAATTGAGACAGGGTCTTGCTAAGTTACCCAGGCTGCCTCTAGTCTTGAACCTGTGATTCTCCTGCCTCTGCCTCCCAAGTTGCTGAAATTACAGTGGTGTGCCACCGTGCCAGGCTTCAGAGGTGAGTCTCTAGAAAACATTTGGTCCATCTTACTTTACCCAAAATTCTCTAACCAGTATTTCCTAAGAGTTGTGTCAACACATTAAAACATGGGAATCATTATCCATAGTCAATATAACATAAACATTTTCTAATGAAAACACATTAGATAAAAACCTTACCGGCAAAGTTCCAGGCAGGGATGCATCAAAAAAAGAAACCAAAGAATTTGGAGGTGCCAAAAAGCACACCTGAGATCCAGAGAAGAGTTTTGAGTTGGAGGAAATCTGGGCATGAATTTCCAATCCCACCACAGCTTCCCATGTGTGGTCACTAAATAAAAAAGAGAGAAAATGGTTAAGAAGTAGTTACATTTGTCACCATGCATGGATTTCTATAAGCCTAAACCACAAATGTTAATTTCCTATTTGTGTTTTTAACTTGCTAAAATTTTATATCCTTACATTTTAAAATGTGTCACATTTTATTAGTGACTAAGTCAAATGCAATTCATAATGAACACCTATAATGAGATTGGCGAAATAATATTTTACAACTTGGCATTAGAAGTGCATGGTACAAACAGGAAGGTGATAGAGAACAGAACAATTTGGCACCGCAAAACAATTTAGAAATGAGTATCAGGTGACAACTACTTGGCCGACTTCAGTGAAAAGAATCAATTTCTAAATTAATCACTCAGTAAATGAAGAAGGCTGATCTTCTGACTAATAGGATTAATATAAATGGCCAGATTCCACAACTAGAGAAATAATGGCTAAAAATGGAAATTCTTACCCATGTTTTGAATTCATTTTATATCAACAGCTTGTAGGTAGAATGATCAGAGTCACAGAGATACAACAGATCACTACTAAATAATCTTCCTGAAAATTTTTGCAAAGGAATAGATTAAACCACCAGAAGCAGCTTTTCCCCCCACCAAATCACTTCTAATCCCTGAGATCTAATTTCAGATTCCTTCATTTGTTCATGCATGATCGCTATCAAATCTTAACAAATTCTTAGAAGTTGTTAGATGCTGTAATACTGTTATCTGGCCATTCCTATTGTGTTGGGCCAGCACACAGGTAATTAAAAGTGCACATATTCCATGTGAAATTGACATATGTTCCTATCTTGCTCTTCTCCCAAGCAATTTTCTGTAATATACAGATTTTTGTTCACATGTATGGGGATTTGTTTCAATCATTTAGACCTGATATTCTATGTCTAACGTGAAAATATTAACTCCTTTTAAAGTTTGGAAATAAAGGCTGTGAGTGGAATTAAATGACGAATTCATCAGAAATTCTGCATTTTCTAAAGTATTATTCAAAGTGTTCTTTCAGTTTCATTACATAAGAAAAAATTACTTTCCATCCATAGGGAGACAATGTAGTTTATGAAAAGAAAAGAAACTGAATGCTTTTGTACATTTTCCCTCTGTTTCCTTGAGCAAAAAACAAAAATAATGCCAACTTCAAAGAAAAAGTAAAATATTAGAAACGTGCCTTATGTTTCTGTATTTAAAAAGAAACCATGTAGATCTCACAGTGAAACATAAACAGCTGTTCAGCAACAATCTGGCAAAATAAGCACAAGTTTTTTACATAAGCAGATCTCCTCAATTGGCTATGTCCACCTAGGCACATAGCCAGACACACCTGCTCAACATAAAGTGCCTCCAGACATGGCTGGTGTTTTTTTATGTCTGCCTGATGACATTAAGCCACCACTACCCAGTGCTTGCAGATAAATGGTCCCTTTCTACCTTAGACCACTGTGAATGCATTGCTGTCGTTAGGTACCATCAAGTTGGCTGGACTCATAGCGACCCTATGTACAACAGAAAGAAATACTTCCCAACACTGCGCCATGCCCTGCACTATGTCCGTGCTTCTCTGCAATTCATAGGGTTTTCAGTGGCTGATTGTTTCGGGATTGCTTCGGGAATGGACTGCCACGTCCTTCTCCCATTTTGGGGGTGCTGGGAACCGAACCCAGGGCCTCAGAGAGCACAGAGCCGCACTCTACCAAATGAGCCAAACCCCAGCCTTTCTGCGAGCGCGTAGTGGCGCTAAATGTGACCCCACAGCAAGGGGACTGAATCCACTCTTCGTCTATGCAGCCTTTATTTGACACCCCCAAATTTCCCAAATATGCCTGTTTCAGGACGGTGGCTTGCAAGTGGGGTCTGAGCTGACAGGTGTGTTCTGTGTTTTCATTAGGTTTCGGGGCTCCACGTGGCAGGCGAACGCCCTCCCGCCCACCAGCACGCCTCGAGGCCGGGCTGTGGCACATCCTCCTCAGCCCCGCAGCGGCACTTCACTTGGCTGGGCAGTACCGGTAGGAAAACTGTATACCCTTTCCTCGGCTTCCGGGCCGTGTGGAGGGGCTGCTGAGCCCCTGCGCTCCGTCCTCTCATCCGGCCGCACGTGGGCCCGGCAGGCGCCCCAACTCGGCCGCAGGAACCCCCGCCAACCCACGCTAGAGCCCAGCGTCTTCCAGGGAAGCCGCCACGCAGCACGGGGGCCGCCATCTTGCCGCCGAGGTCCGGGTCAGGTGACCCAGCCGCCCTCTGCCGCGAGGCCCCCTGGGAAACGGAGTTTCGGCGCTGCGCGCGCCCTCTGCGAACTCGCGCCGGAAGACTGCCACTCCCGTCGGCCATTGCGGCGCACGGCTGCCGGAAGTGCGGAGGGCAGCGTGGGAAAGAGAACGGGAGGAGCGTGTGGGCGGGCGTGAGGCTCAGGCGGGGCGGCGACTCCTGGCGGGGAGCCGGGGTAGGAGGCGCGGTGGGCGCCGGGTGCCTGCTGCGCACGCGCAGAAGCCAGCCCGGGATTTCGAAGCCAGCTTCCCCTCGAGAGCTGAAGTAAGTGACCTTGACGTCGCCGCAAAGACTCCCCGAGCGCCCGAACCCACTGTTATTTTCTCTGTCGGCTCTGACACCACGCACCGCGTTGTGCAACTTTTATTTGCGTGTCCCCTGCGCGCCACGTAGTCACAGGCACTGGTGGTAAAGCAGGCGGCAAGGCGGTCGTGGCTCTCGTGTTGTGGAGTTTACGCTCTAGGGAGAGGGACGTGCAAAAGAGAAGTTAACAAAAGAGATAATTTCATGTAGGTAATAAGTGCCGGGGCTGGGATTTAGCTCAGTTGGTAGAGCGCCGCTCTGCAGTCTCTGAGGTCCCGAGTTCGATTCCCAGCACCGCAAGAATGGGAGAAAGACGTGGCAATCCACTCTCTCGGCAATCCCGAAACAGTCAGCCATTGAAAACCCTATGAGGGTCGCTATGAGTCAGACACGACTCGACAGCACCTAACAACAACAACAAGTGCTGAGGTCTGCAGCCATAGCACCCTGGCAGCCAATCCTGCCTGATCAGGGAAGCTAAGCAGGGTCAGCCTGGTTAGTGCTTGGATGGGACTCCACCTGGGAACACCAGGTGCACCTGGCAGCCCACTCTTGAAACAGTCAACCATTGAAAACCCTGTGAGTAGCAGAGAAGCACTGTCAAATAAAGCCAGACAGAAAATGAGCGCCCCCCCCCCCAGGCTGAAAGGCATTCAAGAGATGACTGGGGAAGAGTTGCCTTCCCAAGGTAGAGTTGACCGTAATGACAGGAATAGAGTAAAGCCCCTGGGACCTCTTTTTGCTGATGCCGCCTGACTCAAAGGAGAAGAAACAGTAGCTGCAACAATGGGCTGAAACACCAAACGATCGTGTGCATAACATTGTGTTGGATGGTGCTTCCTTCTGCTGTACTTAGGGTTGCAATGAGTTGGATGTAATTCGACAGCACCTGACAACAATAAGAGATCTATATTTAATTAGAGACACTTGGAGACGAACCGACCTACATTGAACCTTTGTTTGTATTTTTAGTTATTTTCCTTTTTGTTCTGAAACATCCTTATTTACCAGGAAACCTTGGTAGCAGATACCATCATCCCAGCTTACTTCTTTTATTTTCCTACTTCAAAACTCATATCTCTTGGTAAAACTCCCACACTTTCTTTGTATTTAACCACATAGTCTAGATTGAATACCATTATCTGTTTTGTCATCCTATTTTAATTTTTCAGGGGCCGGGGTTTAGCTCATTTGGCAGAGTTATGCTCTGCACTCCCTGAGGACCTGAGTTCAATCCCCAGCACCATAAAAACGGGAGCAGGATGTGGCAATCCTGAAACAACCAGCCATTGGAAACCCTATGAGGCTTGTTGTAAGTCAGACATGACTCGAAGGCACCTAACAACATCTTAATTCTTCCTATGGTGCTTATGACTTTCTAACATATCTTCTGTGTCCACAGCTCCTTATCTGTTATTTACCACAGTATTTCCAGAGTACAAAATGGGCCCCTCCGAAGTATTTGGTGAATGAAGTAGTGGAGTGTGGAAAATGCATTTGACAAAGGACAGAGTGGATGCTGTTGAGAGTAGTAGTCGTTTAGGAGAGAGATGATGAATTGGGGTAGTGGTGGGAACAAAGAGAAATCAGTTTGAGATTTAGAAGGTAAGATTGAGGGTCTCAATGATGGATTGGATATGATGGTGGATGACAGGGGGTGTGGGCCAAGTACTTCCTGTTTTCCTGGCTTGCATAACTGGATGGCAAATGCAGTTATTTGCCAAAATAAGGAAGCCAGAGAAGGAACAGGTTTGCAGTGAAAACATTTGAATTTGTTGCCTTGGAGACATCCAAGAGGAGAAGTCAAATACACATCACTGATACCTAACCCTGAGTGAAGGGAAGGGAAAAAAAGAGGCATGTTATGTATACCTTACACTGATAGATTTTGATTATTGATCAGTAACCTATTGATTTAGACAGCTACAATTTATCATATATTTCCATTAATACACTTGTTCCATTATGGAATTATGTAATATATTCCCTCTATATGGAGGAAGGAATTCATACTTTCCTTAAAATGATCACCGTTTACTTTTTCTGTATTTTTCTGCTTTTTTATCCACTATCTCTGAGTCCAGATTGCTACACCTGAAGTATTTTCACATAACTAAGAATGAAATGAATGAAATAAAAGTAACTGGAATGTGAAGGTGGAGGGTTGTTCCAAAAATTATCTCTGATTCTCCACCTTTGTATCAGGCTGAGATCACTCTTTATATTCTGTAGAGTAGCATCTCTCCTCTAGTTCCATATTTTCCACATTTACTCTATTTGGATTTGCTTTCTCTTTCTCACTTAGCTCCTTAGGGTTTTCTGGCCCAGATAAGGAGTCAGGAGAGTTGCCTGTTAGTACAGCATGGTTTCAACTTTGAGAGAACTACAGAGGAGAAAGGAATCCTACATCTCTACCCAAAGAGATACCTTACCAATAACCAATGTAGTTAGGAGGCAGTTGACTCCCTCACACGGTGTGTTGGGAGTGTTTTAAAAACCACCATAGGGGATAGAAGCACACCCAAAGGAGACCTTAATTTTATGGGCAAAATACACGATAATAGAAACTCATCTTTGTTTATGCAGCAGTATTATGCCATGACAGGCCATCACTTCAGACGTCCCCACCCCACCACTAGAGGGAGAGAAAATCCTATGCATGCAAATGTATTTGATCCCTTTTGCAAATGGAAACTTTCCAGTGTGATGGGTCTTGTATCTAACCACTGGGCTGGGGAGTAGCTCACTTGGTAGAGTGCCACGCTGCACTCTCTGAGTCCCTGAGTTTGATCCCCAGCACTGCCAAAATCAGAGAAGGATGTGGCAACCCAGTCTGAAACAATCCTGCAAGAGCCATTGAAAACCCTGTAAGACTCTCTGTGAGTCTGACCTGACTCACTGGCACCTAACAACAACAACAATGACAACAACAACAACAACAACATGTCTAACCATGGCCTCTCAAAGTCCCCCAAACGTAATGGCAGAAATAGGAACTTGTTACCCATGTCTCTGGCTCCCCTTTCTCCCAAGATTATCTTTCATGTCAAGAAATACCTATTGGTTCCTTTTGTTTTATCTGGTGTCTAGGAGGGCATTGTTTGCCAAATGCTTCTTCTGCCTTGTTCCTTAGCTATAGAGGTTGTCCCACAGAACCTCTTTCCATGGGGCCATTTCTCACTTTTCTCCTATATGCCAAATCTAATATCTGTCAGAATTATTACTGACAGGCAACTCTGGCTGAGAGAGCTATTTTGGTTCTACTGACAAGGTGGCTGTCATTTGGAAGACACAGAGATCTTCGTTTTTAAGGAGCTCAGGAGGTAGCCAGAAAACTAACATAATAATAAATAATAAAAATTTTTAAAAGCCACATTTTCTTAGGGAGGGCTTCCTAGTTCTTACAGTACAAATAGATTTATAACAAGTTTTTTCAAAGATATGGAAGACACAGCATAATTTTTAGCTGTTACTTAGTCATGGAGCCTGCAGCCATAGCACAGTGTTGTCCGATCCCATCAGATCTCAGAAGCTAAGCAGGGTTGGGCCTGATTAGTACTTGGATGGGAGACTGCCTGAGAACACCAGATACTGTAGGCTTGGGAGAAGGACCCAGCAGCCCACTCCCAAAAAATCAATCTGCGAGCCGGGCACGGTGGTGCACGTCTGTAATCCCAACAGCTTGGGAGGCCGAGGCAGGAGGATTGCAAGTTCGAGTCTAGAGGCACCCTGCATAACTTAGCGAGACCCTGTCTCAAAAAGTAAAAAAAAAAAAAAAGTGGGGGGGCTGTTGCTGGAGGTGCAGCTCAGTGGTCCAGCACTTGCAAAGCATGCAAGGCCCTGGGTTCAAACCCCAGTACAAAACAAAAACAAAAACAAAAACTGCCATTGAAAACCGTATGAATAGCAGAAAAGCGTTGACAATAGTGTTTCCTCTGTTGTACATAGGGTCGCTGTGGGTTGGACAGCGACTCAACGGCACCTAAGAACAACAACTTATTCATGGGAGTAGTAAGGAAGTATGTCTTTTTTTTTCCCCCCTAGTAATACTTAGGGGTTGAACCCAGGGCATCACACACACTTTTGCAAATGCTCTACCACTGGGCTGCATCCCTAGCCCATTTTCAAATTTTTTATCTTGAGACAGAGTTTCACGAAGTTATACAGGCTGCCTCTTGCCTCAAATTTGGAATTTTCTTGCCTCCATCTCCTGAATTGCTGGGATTATAGGTGTGTGCCACTGCACCCAGCGTAAGGAAGCATGGCTTAAATAACACACTTGGTTTTGTTTAGTATTCTTCAGAGAGTCTTTGATTCCAGAGTTGGAATGGAGTGGCTCACCTCCATATGTGACTCAAAATCCACAGGTATCTATATAAACACATTGGTTTCTGACCACAAATTATTGTTCTCCTGAATCTAAGTCGCATTTAATTGTAATAATTTGCTTTCTCTTTCTTCTTCTCTTTCTCATTCTTCTTGGTACTTTTTAACATATAGGGAGATTGATCTCTCTGTTGGTTGTTAGTTTTTATCTGTTCTTTGGCTATAGAAATGAGCCTGTATTGAAATTTCACAACATGTAGGTAGAGAGAGAAGACAGCTAGATAGTATACGTTCTTCACAAAAATAAAACAACAATGGCAACAAAAATCCCTCAATATGATGGATATATGACAAAAATTGACAAGATCATTTTCATGTAGGAAGAACATTGGAACTAGAGTAAGTCATGTTTTGAAAAAGCATTCTTGAAACACAAAGTTCCATCTTAGAAAAACCCACATTTTAAGATCCATTTAAATGTCAGTAGGAGAAAAAGAAAGACTGGGAATACATGCCTGCTGAGCAATTGGGAGAACAGGATTCATTTCCTTTTATTTTTCCATTAAAGTCTTGATTCTGATAAAATACTGATGCAGAGGGAACAATTGCTTTCTCTAGAAGATTGCTTTGAGACGAAGAAATCTATAACTCTTTCTTCTTTTCCAAGGCAAGGAAATAGAACACCCTGTCTAGTGCCTTAGTAGAGATGAAGTGTCATCCAGGGAAGAAGAGGCTAGCACATTGATACTATTAGGCCTGGCCTAGTTTTCTTTCTCCCATCTGGGCTCGAGGTGTGGCTTGCTATCTTGCTAGGGGTTAGAAAGCTGACTAATTTCTGGGAGCAAACAAGAATTATGCATGAGAAACACTCCACCTATGTGCATCTCCTTGACTCATGACTTCCTTCAATGAAGATACTTCTGAGTTGCAAGTAATGGTGGTAGAGCATGTTAAACTCAGTGCTCCTCCAACCTGTGTTTTGTGTGAGATCAGATACCTGTGTTGGACTTTGGATGCTCCCTCTTCTGTGTTTTGGAGTTAAGTATTTGGCCTTCAGAGTTAGAGAGTCTGTACACACACACACACACACACACACACACACACACACACACACACACACACACACAGAGTAACTTAATAAGTTAAATAGCAACTTAACAAGGATCATGTACAAATAATATCCAGGTGCTTTGAGGTTTCAAAACAGGTGATGTTTTCTGTGTCAGATTTTAAGCCTAAAGATGTTGAGTAAAAGTCTGACCTTAGAGAACTACTCCACTAGGCTACATGGACTTTGATGCAAACTCTCTCCTAGTGAATGGCCTCCTACTTGATAACCAAGGGGAAAATATATCAGAGTTCACCAGGGTGCAGAAGAGAACAGAAAGGCTTCTTATCTCACACGTGCTGCCAGGTAATGGTGTCATTACCTGTGTGTATGTGAACTGGTATCTCTAACAGTGCCCTTGAAGCAAGAATGAGTGAGCTGAAGAAAGTAATAAAAGCTGAAATCTTGGTGGTGTAGAGCCTTTGGGGCTCACCACAGTTTAATATATAGCCATGGAGAGGCAATGTGGCGCTCCAGGAAGAGTGCCAGATGGAATAAAATTAAGCAGCAATCAAATGACACAACCACGGATACAAATGCAAAGAGAGAGGAAGGAGAGTCAGAAAAAAATCCCCAGTGATTCATGAATATTAATAGGGAAGGGGAAACCGGCACAGACATTAGTCATGTCCCCTTGGAATCTGACTCTAGATTCTAATTCAACAATTAGATTTGATGATGGCCCAACAATGATTTCAAGTTGATGTTGATCAAACACTTAGATCAGCTTTGCTACTAATGAGTATTTTTCACCCCTTTCAACATATAGTAAGAATAAAAAGAAACAGTGTTAAGAATGGGACTGGATACCATGTTTTTCAGAAGGCAAAAGAAAGTAAGAACATACAAAATGCCACTCCAGTAAACAACAAAAGCCCATCTAGTCTGATATTCTATCCGTTCCATTTTCATTCTCTAAAGCTATTATCTTTTTGTGACTTCCATAGTACATTGGTATGGGACCTTTGGGGATCATTCTGTAGTGATTCAGAGCCCATGGTTTTTAAATTTTTATATAGATTTATTAAATAAATTCATTATCTCTTACTTAATCACAGTGGAGCTCACACAGTCTCAAGAAATGTTCTCACAGTTTATGAAGGTCTGTTTGCCATTTCACAGTATCTCAGAGTTGAGCATCCTTAACAGATATCAAAGTGGAGTCTTGAGTTTAGGAAAGAATACATTTATCTTAGTTCTCTAGACCAAGTGCCATTTTAGATGCAAAATCCTTTCTTTGGGAACTACAAAAAGCGGAGATTACTATTATGTAACAGCCCTCCTCTTATGACAGTTGTAGTACCCAGAATAGAGTTCACTTCTCCAAGGAAGACCACAAATATTTTGCTGCTGGTTTATGTTGTTTTTCATCTTTTCTAGAAACTTCTGCTGAGCTTATCCTCTTTACCCAACAGAAATACAATTGGTCACTTATTTCATAGTGACAGTATTTGCATTGTGTCTGTTGTGTGATGGATCCCAAAACCTGTGTGCTTCATTGTATAAGTTAATAGAAGTTGTCCAAGGAATTGAAAAATAAAATCAAGTGTATGTTTTGGTTGTATTTCTGCGGCACCAGTGAATCAAATGTTGTGTTTACTCTCTCTTCTCTCAAACAATATTCTTACTCACTTTCAGTTGTCAAGAAACATCAAGCTGGGAAGTGGTGATTTTCACTCTGACATACAATGTGGCAAGACAGGCCAAATTACAGAAAATTGATTAGTTTCTGTTACAAGAGTAGTGTATACAAGATCTTCTTCTGTCTCTGGTTACTATAACAAATATCTGCACCACTACAGAGGAATTCTTAGGAGAAAACCACCCAGAGTCTTTTTCTAGAGCAAATACCTGATATCATCTGGGCATTTAATCATTGTCAATTAAGATAGAGGCAGAAATAAATTTCTTCCTTGAATTACTTTCATTTCCTATAGTTTTAAACCATGTATTATTGAAAGAAAAAGCAGTTAATAGTGAGTTGCTGAGGCCTGAAATTTGCAAATATTTCAACTTTTGAATCACCTATAATTTTTATGTAAGATAGTGAACCATAATTATTAATGGATGCTTACAGTTGTTCCTTCTCATTTTGAGTCATGCTAACATGAGTAAATGGAAGTCACTGGGGCTTTACTCCACTTCCTGTCATTAAGGTTGTCTTTGAGAAGGCAACTCTTCCCTAGTCATCTTTTGAGTGCCTTCCAATCTGGGGGACTCAATTTTCAGCACTATATATAACAGTGTTTGTCTTATGTTCATAGGGTTTTCAATGGCTAATTGTTTTGGGAATAGATTAGCCATGTCCTTCTCCCTAGTCTATCTTAGTTTGAAAGCTCAGCTGAGACCTGTCCACCATGGGTGACCCTGCTGGTATCTGTAATACCAGTCGCGGAACTTTCACCATCACCACATAATGCAAGCCCTCACAGTAGGGCAAACTAGGAAAATTAGAAATTGTCAAAAGGGAAAGGGAACACATAAACATTGACATTCTAGGCATCAGTGAGCTAAAATGGACTAGCATGGGCTATTTTGAATCAGATAATCATATGGTCTACCATGCTTGAATAACAGATTAAAGAAAAATGGAGCTGTATTCATCATCAAAAAGACATCTCAAGATCTGTCCTAAAGTATAGTACTGTCAGTGATAGAATAATATCCATACGCCTACAAGGAAGGCCAGTTAATATAAGTATTATTCATATCTACCCACCTACCACTAAGGCTACAAATGAAGATAGGGAAGATTTTTACCAGAGTCTGCAGTCTGAATTAGATTGAATATGCAATCAGGATGTACCGATAATTACTGGTGACTGGAATGCAAAAGTTAGAAATAAGAAGGCTCAGTAGTTAGAAAATATGGTCTCAGTGACAGAAATGATGCTGTAAATCACATGATAGAATCTTGTAAGACCAGTGACCTTTTCATTGCAAATACATTTTTCAACAACCTAAATGGCAGCTGTACACATAGAAGCCACCAGATGGAACATACAAGAACCAAATTGACTACATTTGTGGAAAATGATTATGGAAAAACATAATATCAAAAGTCAAAACAAGACCAGGTACTGATTGTGGAACATACCATCAACTGCTCATAGGCAGGTTCAAACTGAAACCAAAGAAAATTAGAACAAGTGTATGAGGGCTGAGGTATGACCCTGAGTATATCCTGCCTGAGTTTATAGACCACCTCAAGAACAGATTTGATCCGTTAGACACTGATGATTGAAGACCAGACAAGTTGTGGCATGACATCAAAGATATCATTCATGAGGAAAGCAAAAGGTTATTAAAAAGACAGGAAATAAAGAAAATACAAATTACATGTCAAAAGAGACTCTGAAACTTGCCCTTGAACATTGAGCAGCTAAATTAAAAGAAATATGTGATGAAGTTAAAGAACTTAGCAAAATAATTCAAAAGGCAGCTGAAGAAGAAAAAAAATCAAATAATGACATGCAAAGAGCTGGAGACAGAAAACCAAAAGGAAAGAGGCATGCTTTGTTTTCCTCATGCTTAAGAAATTGAAGAAAAAATTCAAGCCTCAAGTGACAATATCAGATTCTATAGGAAAAATATTAAATGGTGCAAGAAACATCAAAAGAAGATGGAAGGAATACACAGAGTCATTATACCAAAAAGAACTGGTAGATGACCAACCATTTCAAGAGGTTGCATATGATCAGGAACCAATGGTACTGAAGGATGAAGTGGAAGCTGCCTTGAATGAATTGGCAAAACCCAAGGTTCCAGGAATTGAAGAATACCAATAGAGATGTTTTAACAAACAGAAACAGGTACTGGAGGTCTTAACTTGTTTATGCCAAGAGATTTGGAAAACAGCTACCTGGCAGACTGGCTGGAAAAGATCATACTTGCACCTATTCCCAAGAAGGGGGATCCAACTGACTCTAGAAATTATCAAGCAATATCAGTATCACATGCAAACAAAATTTTTCTAAAGATCATTCAAAAACAACTGCAGCAGTATATAGATAGGGAACTACTGGAAAATCAAGCTGGATTCAGAAGGGGATGTGGAACCAGGGACATCATTGTTGATGTCAGATGGATAATAGCCAAAAGCAGAGACCAGAAAGATGTCTATATATGTTTTATTGCAAAGGCATTTGACTGTGTAGACCAAAATAAATTATGGATAATATTGTGAAGTATGGGAATACCAGAGAACTTAATTGTACTCATGAGGAACTGGATGTGGACCAAGAGGTAGTCATTCTAACAGAACAAGGAAACACTGGCTTGTTTAGAGTCAGGAAAGGTGTGTGTCAGGGCTGTATCATTTTGCCATATTTCTTCGATCTCTATGCTAAGTAAATAATCTGAGAAGCTGGACTTTATAAAGAAGAATGCAGCATCTTGCTTGGAGGAAGACTCACAACCTACATTATGCAGATGACACAACTGCTTTCTGACAGTGAAGAGGATTTGAAACATTTACTGATGAAGATCAAAGAACACAGCCTTCAGTATGGATTGCATCTCAGTGTTAGCAAAACAGAAATCCTTACAACTGGGTCAGTATGCAGCTTCATGATAAATGGAGAAAAGATTGAGGTTGTCCAAGACTTTGCTTTACTTGGTTCTATAGTCAACAGCTATGGAAGCAGTAGTCAAGAAGTCAAGACACATTGCACTGGGAACAGCATTGCAAAAGACCTCTTTAAAGCATTGGAAAGTAAAGATGTCACATTGAAGATAAAGGTGCACCCGACTCATGCCATGGTAGTTTCAGTCACATCATAAGGTTGTGAAAGCTGGTTGTTGAATATGGGAGACAGGAGAAGAACTGATGCTTTTGAACTATGGTGCTGGAGATGAATATTGAATCTACCATGGACTGCCAAAAGAACTAACAGATCTGTCCTAGAAGAAGTGCAACCAAAGTGCTCCTTGGAAGCTAGAATGGCTAGATTGCATCTAACGTATTTTGGACACATAGCCAAGAGAGACCAGTCCCTAGAGAAGGACATCATGTTTTAGAGAGTGGCAGGTCAATGAAAAAGGGAAAATTCTCAATATATTAATTACCACAATGGCTTTTACAATGTGCTTAAACATAGAAAAAATCATGTGCCTGGCACAGAATCGGGGAGTGTTTTGTTCTGTTGTATATAAGGTCACTATGAGTCAGACCAGACTTGTCGGCACCTAACAACAACAAGAACAACAACAACGAACCACAACGCTTCCCAAGTTTGTGGTTTCACTTAAGTCTGATCTCCGTCAAGAACTCTTCCCTGTTATTCTTTTATATAAGATCAACTAACAACAAAACAAGTCTATTTGGACAAAAGTACCTAGGCCTAGTTTTCTTTGTTCATAATGTTACTATTTCATAGATTTACATTTGAACATCCCTTTCTTGCAAGATAAACATTGCCCCTCAAATTTCCCTTGCTTTTCTCCTTTATTTGCTTGTAGGGAGACAGCTTTTGCCTCAAAGATTTCATTTTATTGTCATATAATTTCTTACATTGTTGTTAGGTGCTGTCGAGTTAGGTCCAACTCATAGTACCCTGTGTACAACAGAACCAAACATTATCCAACAGTGTGCCATGCTGGGCACTATGGTCAGTGCTTCTATACTATTTATAGGGTTTTTGGTGGCTGATTGTTTTAGGAGTGGGCTGCTAAGTCCTTCTCCCTAGCCTGCAGACCCTGGTATTCCTAGGCAGTCACCCATCAAAGGACTAACCGAGTCTGACCCTACTTAGCTTCTAAGATCAGACAGGATTGGATGTCAGTGTGGTATGGTTGCAGACTTCCTTACATTATACCTAGTGATACCCAAGAGATCTAAAAACAGAAACAGCATGATAGATAGATAGATAGATAGATAGATAGGTAGATAGATAGATAGATAGATGTTGTTAGATGCCATCAAGTTGGGTCTGACTCCTAGCAACCCTATATTCAACAGAACAAAACATTTCCTGACGCTGTGCCATGCCTGGCACTGTGTCAGTGCTTCTCTGCTATTCATAGGGCTTTCAATGGCTGATTGTTTCAGGATTGTTTGGGGAGTGGGCTGCAATGTCCTCCTTCCATTTTTGTAGTGCTGGGGATCGAACTCAGGGCCTCAGAGAGTGCAAAGCAGCACTCTACCAACTGAGCTAAACCCCAGCCCCATGATGGGTGGATAGATAAATGATATTGATCACTGGTTTCACTGTGCTGGTTCCATGATTCATGACTTCATTTTCCCCACTCTAGAACAGAGCAGCCATAGTCAACAAAATCTCCAATTAACATTGACTTGCACTTAAAATAAGACACGATGTAGAAGAATTTGTTTAAATAGTTGTTAAGCAACGCAAATGTTGTAAGTCAAGTAACAATTGTTGTGTTATTTAGGGCATATAATTAATTTTTTAAAAATCAAAACACTTTTAAAAATAGTCTCATGTGTTGAATTCCAGCGTGGTGGTGCCTTTTGTAGAGGGATTTCTGTAAAATGCAAGTTTATTTATAGACTCCAAGTGACTCAAAGATGTTACAATATAAAAAGAAAATGATACTCTAGGGTCTTTGTTTGGGCTGTTTGGGGATGTCTTGGAATGTTCCGTTCACTCCGCAGGATTGCTTTTAATCTTCTGAAGCAAAAAGAATCTCATAGATTGAAATTGTTGGCCAGATGGAACTTCCTGATTAATTTTTTAGTGTATGGTATTAAGCATAATAATGAAAAGGGGAGTTCTGAGAGTAAACCCAATTAACATTTCATAAAATTTATTGCTCTAAATATGGCTTATCCTCAATTTTATGACTTCCACTTGCTACTTCCCTAGACAACCTGATTGGACTGGAGAAACTGAGCATGGTCAACTTGCCTTCCTCATGTCTCAGCCTGCCCCTCTCTCTCTCTCTCTCTCTCTCTCTCTCTCTCTCTCTCTCTCTTCCTTTCTTCCTTTTTCTTCACTTTCTTTCCTAATTTATACTCATCCGTGGAGTCCTAACAGGGCTATGGGCATCACCAAAGACTGACTTTGTCCTATTCTTTAAGGACCTTTGTAGAGAGGATATTTTAAACAGCCATTCTTGTGCAAGAGACTCTCATTTCCGCCTGTAATCATGGACCAGCTTACGGTTTTATAAAACGAGTTTTTGTGCTGTTGGAAGCACAGATCAACATTCTCCCTATATTTTCTTTCCCTGCTTACCATTTTCTTATGGCAATTGGATGCTGCTGTTCACTCTCAAGATGAATATATTCATTTGGATTTGTGGGGATTGGAGCATCAAGTTTTGAAAAGAAAATATGTCCTACTAGACTATGAGATTGTCTGAGGACAAGAGCCTTATCTTTCGTGTCTCAGTAGCCTTTCAGATCTGAGAACCCTGCTGGTTCCATGATTCACCATCCACTCTCTGCTTCTCGGAATGATTTCCCTGTTCCCACTCACCACATGCACATGATGACACTAAACATTGCTGAACTGAGCCACTGTTCTGTGTCAGAGCTGACTACATAATTTGTGGGGTCTAATGCAAAATTACCCGCTGGGATTTAGCTCAGTTGGTAGAGCGCTGCACTGCAGTCTCTGAGGTCCCGAGTTCAATTCTCAGCACCACAAAAATGGGAGAAGGGCCTGGCAATCCACTCCCAAGGCAATCCCGAAACAGTCAGCCATTGAAAACCCTATGAGGGTCGCTATGAGCCGGATACCGACTTGAAGGCACCTAACAACAACAACAATGCAAAATTAAAATTCAGGACACCCTGTTTGATAATTATTAAAAACTTGTAAATGGAGCAGCAGAATATTAAGCTAAACGTGGGACCCTTCTAGACAAATGCAACCTAAGCTATAAGCCTGACTGTGCCTCCTCCCTGGCCATGGCTTATTGGGTCTTGCGTGAAGGGAGTACCAGACCCAAGTTTGAGCAATCAGAGTTCTTTGCTAGTTTGTTTGCTTGTACCAGAACTAAGAAAAAAGCTTGCCCCAGTTAGGTCCCCAGACCTAACATCAATTTTGTTTCCAACCACGTGAAGAAA
Source organism: Pedetes capensis (assembly GCA_007922755.1). Classification (NCBI taxonomy): domain Eukaryota; kingdom Metazoa; phylum Chordata; class Mammalia; order Rodentia; family Pedetidae; genus Pedetes; species Pedetes capensis. The sequence continues at coordinate 101,463 of VMDO01000898.1, read as the reverse complement.
GCCACAGAGGTGCAGCGCACACATCCCTCCATTCTGTCTCCGACATGTGCAGGGGAGTTTCTCATGTGCCCAAATATCATCTAAGGCCCTGACAGCTTGTTAGTCTTCCTGCTGACCTGGCCCCTTGTTGTCCACTAGCTTTGCGGCCCTGGAGGTTGGAGCAGATGACCCCTTTAGCATTTTTCAGTTCTGTCATTCTCTGAGTCTACGGCCAGGTTCCCTAAGCCTGACTTCACCCATGAGAACACGTGGGGGAGGGCAGAAGACTTACTTGCTTACCTGCTTACTTGCTCCTTTTCCTCAGCCAGAGTTCACAGAGCAGCCATTTGCTTAAACATTGATAGAGTCATGGCCACCGAGGTAACAAAAGCCAGCAAAACCAGACCCTTTAAGGCTGGCCATCAGTGGAGGCAATTCGTTAGCATTCCAACTGCAAAGTGATGCTGAGTGGGTCCTTAGGGGAAAACCGTTGAGGTTGAAGCCAGGGAGTCCTCATACCCCGGGGAGCCTTTGTCTCCCTGGCTCCAGGCTTTCTTCCCTTTTCCAGTAGTATGACTCCCAAGAATGTGCTCAGGGAGGATAGAGTCTTTCTCCTACAAGACCTCCTGACTGGCGGCCTTCTGGGAGCTTGTTTTAAAAGGCAACTTTAGGGGCAGAGCACAGTCCATTGTCAAGGACTAGGATCTGGGCTTTGGCATTTTCTAAGTTCTTTGTATAACCACATTAGACTCTTTAAGGGGAAAAAGTCTCAGCATCAAGGCAAAATGAAGCTTTCAGGTGGAGTTTAAATTTAACAGGTGATATTTGCCATCTCATCCCCAGAAACGCAGGAGAAAGTTAACTGGATTACTGTGTTATTGCAACTATTTTATTGTTGTTGTTGTTGTTATTGTTATTGTTGTTGAGACAAATTCTCACTATGGTACCCAGGCTGATCTCAAACTCCTGGGCCCAAATGATCCTCCTGCTTCAAGCATTTTAAAGTAAAAATGTGTATACCAGGGGTGCCAAATATATATGCACATTTTAAGAGATGTTTTCTATGTATTACTATTTGAAGTTGAATTACAGTAACGATAACGTCTTGTAGTGGCAGAAGTCAAATGTGGTTTATATTCTTTTTTGTTATCAGATTATATTTGAGTAATTTATTTACTTATTTATTTGCTTTTTGGGGTACTTGGGAGTTGAACCCAGGCCTCCCACATATTTTGCAAGTGCTCTTCCACTGGGCTGCATCCCAAGCCCATTTGTATTTTTTTTTTTTTACTTTTGGGACAGGGTTTCACTAAGTTATGCAGGCTGCCTCTGGCCTCGAACTTGCAGTCCTCCTCTCTCAGCCTCCTGAGTCACTGGGATTTCAGGCATTTGCCACCACACCTGGACAATATTACATAACGGGCATATGTTTTTTGGCACCTTGTGTAGATTGAAATCTGGTATAATGAGAAATGAATAATTTTCCAAGTATACCTGAAATTTGGGTATATAAGTACAGATCAGCTTATTGCAGAATAATATTTAAGCAAGTTATCATTCCTAGGAAGATACTTTATAAAATATCACTTCTCTGTCAGTTTGTAGATGAGGATGCTAGACCCCTGCATAGCGAAAGCTCGTATTTTCACAGCATGTATCTAGAGCCAGCTATCCAGAAATCTGTTTTTCAGTACTTGGGGGTTGAACCCAGGGCTTCGTACATTTGCACATACTTCGCAAGCTCTCTCTCGCTGTGTTTTCCCCCAACCCATCATTTATTTTTTGTCTTTGAGTCTTGATCCCACTGAGTTACACTCAGATCCCACTGCCTCTGGCCTTCAACCTGCGATCCTCTGCCTCTGCCTCCCGAGTCGCTGGGATCACAGGTGTGCACCGCATCCAGCCAGACCTCTTTTTCTCTGATCTTGGCTGGATGGATATCCAGAGCTGTGCCTCTGCGCACTGCCTCAGAGGGGAGATATTGATGTGTGTCGTAACAGTGACTTGCTCTTACGTGAATATTTGTTGTTTTTTCAATTGAATACCTTTTAGCTTTTTATCTTCTGGGAAAAACAGGATAAAACAAAGATGAGAGCCACAGGCCCCAAAGTGAAAGCAAACTTTCAAAGATGGTCCCTAAGGAAAGGCTCTTGTAGAAAGGTCCAGAAGCTCACGTCCATATGTCTTCCTGGAACTTTTGCCAAGATAGTCACAGGAGCAAAATTATTTCTTCACGGCCATTATGCAGTGTCACATCCTCCAGAGCCAAAGGAATAAATTCCAGACATGCAGAACACACGTCCCTTCAGCCTCTCTCAGGCAAGCTGTCAGCGCCACAGCACTCACGCACAAATCAAAAAGGCCAGCTACAACTTTAAGACTTGCTCTGCTCTGCTGTTCCTAACTCTCTGTCCGGCTTCCTAATGCAGTGGAATGAAAACCTCACAGCCCAGCCCTTGGCCTCCACCCTGCCTCCACCATGCAGTTACTCAAAGGCCAGAGAAAGAAATGAGGAGCAAGAGAGGGAGCAGGACTAGAGGAAGAGATTTATTCAGGCAAAGAAGGAGGAAGAAGTCCCATATGCAAGAACGGTCTATTAAAGGACCTACTATGAAAACGTGACTTGTGCTGCTGGTTGCTTTAACTGGGCAAAAAGCATCCTCCAAAACCACTCCCGTCCTCCTCAGCGTTCCCACTCCCTCCTTCTCCCCGGTGATTTGGCCTCCACAGCCGAATGCTTCTGAGCGTTTTGCCCCTTAGAAACAGTGTGAGTCCTGTCAAACCTCGGCTTAAACTTTTCAGAAAAGCTCTTGAGCTTTCACTTCCGTGACCAAGATCAACAAGCTGTCAGGTACGGTGGCATTTCCAGCCGACTGTTGAAATCTCCGGCGTTGCCTTGAAATGAGCACGTCCATGGCCTCTTGCAAGAGTCTTGGCCTCTTGCCTCTGGGACTTGGTGTTCCTTCCCTGGACCCTCTTGCTGGTGATCAGCCACTCTTAGGCGTCCCCGTTGCGAACGTTGAAATCATGTCGGATTCTTGCTTTTCCTTGCTGTCACATGTGTTTGGTGATCACCAGGTTTCTAGCACAGGTGACTAAGTGGAGGTGATGCCTCCCCAAAAACATGGCATCCCAAAGGCATGTGTGAGAGAGTAGTATGTACAATTTTGGACATGTTGGACTTGAGAAGTCCCTGAGACGTCTTAGTGGATATAGGCGGGGCCATGCTGGAGTTTTTTTGCTCCGTTGCTAGAGTGCTTGTTTTGCACACTCTGAGACCCTGGGTTCGATTCCCAGCACAACAAAAACAGAAGGACCTGGCAACCTACTGCCAAAATAATCCCCAAACAATCAGCCATCCAAACCCCTCTGAACAGCAGAGAGGCACTGACACAGTGCCTGGAATGGCAGAGTGTCGGGGAGTGGTCTGTCATCCTTAGGGTGACTATGAGTCCAACCTGACTGAATGGCACTTAACAACAATGGTGGCAAGTGCCACTCCAGAATCCTAGAAAGTCTGGGCTGCAAAGACAAATGTGGGACTCATGGTGGTTAAGACCTTGAGAATGATGAAACTGTCCAGCATAGGAGAGGTGTACTTTGGATGATTGAAACTGTTTTGTTATGTATATTTATTTATTTTATCCCGAGAGCAAACATGAGGGTGACCAGGCCAGGGCTCCACATACACCTTCCCTCAGTGAGCTGCTCCTACAAAGCTAGAACCCCCCCTCAAAGTCCCCATAGCCACCACAAACAGCACTGCCAGTGGGGCCCAGTGTTCAAACAAGTGGCCTCTGTTGAATTGCCTAGGCTGCCGTTGGTTTTCTACTCACACTTCTCCTGCCTTAGCCTTCTGAGTCACTGGGATTACGGGTGTGGGCCACAGTGCCTGGCTAGGTAGGAGGTCTAGAAAAAAGTAGCAGATATTCAATTATTTTGACACCATTTGAAGAAAAGATTGTTATTCTATCTTCACTGAGTTGCCTTTGTACCATCATTTAAAAAAATGGGTTGTTCATATATGTGTGAAACTATTTCTGGACACTTCCTTTTGTTCTACTGATTTATATGTCGGTTTGGTTTGGTTTGGTTTTGTCTTTAGGACATAGTCTTGCTATGTAGCCTCAGCTGGCCTCAAACTCAATATCCTCCTGCCCCACCCTCCCAAGTGCTGGGATTATAGGCGTGCACAACAATGCCCAACCATATGGCTATTTTTACACCAATAAAATACTGTGTTAATTATGCTTACAAAACCTTGACATTGGTTAAAGTCCAACTTGTTTTTCTTTTTCAAATTTGTTTTAGCTACTCTAGATCCTTTGCCTTTCCATATAAATTTTGGAAATAGCTTGCTAATTTCTACAAAAACAAGTTACTGGGATTTCAATTGAGAGTGAATCAAATTTATAGTTGAATTCAGAGACAACAGACATCTTAACAATATTAAGTCTTGTTTAATTAGTTCAGTTGTTTTTATTTAGTTCTTTAATTTCTCTCTGCAATGATTTGAAGTTTTCAGTGTACATGTCTTGCATAATTTTGTCAGATTTATCTCCCAGCATATTATATTTTTGGTGATTTACACTGCATTATTTTACATGTATAATTGATTTTCACTAGTATATGGAAATACAACTGATTTTTTGCATGTTGACTTGTTATTAGTTCTACTAGCTTTTTGGTAGATTACATCAGATTTTCTACATGGACAGTCATGTCTGAAAAATGAGTTTTAGTTAAGACCCACATGCATTTTTTCTTGACTTTGTGACTAGAACGTCTTGCATAAGGTTAAATAGAAGCAGTGATAACATAGGGTCTTGCTTCCATCTTCGTCTTAAGGAGGAAGTGTGTTTCGCATGCTTATCCATGCAGATGCCAGTTCCCGCACTCCTTATTCATTTGTGCGAATACATATTTGCTATTATTGCTAATAATTGCTATTATTGCTAATACAATATTTGTTATTATTTTCTTTCTGTTTAAAGGACTTCCTTTAACATTTCTTATAGTGCAGGTCTGCTGATAATGAATTATTGCTGCATTTGTATGTGTTAAAAGGTCTGCATTTGCCTTCATTATTAAGTAATTCTTTGGCTAGGTATAGAATGCTGGATTAACAATTGTTGGTTTTTTTCCTTTACTTCAAAGACATTGCTCCAATATCTTCTCATTTCCCATTGTTTCTAATAAGAAATCTGTTGTAATCCTTATTGTTCTTCTGTACACAATATGCCTTTTTACTCTGATTTTAAGATTTTTTTCTTTATCTGATTTTGAGTAATTGTACTGAGATTTGTTTAGCTTCTCAGATCTATGATTTTTAGGTTTCATCAACTGTGGCCATTTTGACCTGTTTTTTTTTTTTTTTCCCAAAAAAATTTTTTCAGACTACCCCTTTCCTCGCTTTCATGGATTTCAATTTTATATATGTTAGGATTTTTGAAGTTCTCTTATGGCTTAACTAGGCTTTTTTTTTTTTTAAACAGGTCTCAGTATGTAGCTCAGGGTAGCCTCAAACTTGTGATCCTCCTGCTTCAGCCTCCTGAGTGCTGGGATTACAGATGTGTGCTACCAAATCTGGAAGTCCTTTTTCATTTTTAAATTTTCTGTGTATTTTTATTTGGATGATTTCTATTTCTGCATCTTCAGGTCTACTGATGTTTTCTTCTGTAATGTCTCACCTGCCATGAGTTCCATCCAGTGTACTTTCGTTTCAGACATGCCTGTCTCCGTGAAGTCTGTGAGGGACGGAGGGATCACCATTCCTCAAGCGGACGTTCAGGGGCCTAAAGAAGTTTTCCAAAGCAGGTATTTGGCTATTCTCCTATTTGTGTATTTGCTCATGCTCTCTTTTTTTCAATTTTAATCTTTGCCCACATATATAGGTTAATAAGATAGGCAGATCCTCAAGGTATATGTGATAGAATTAATTTCAATTTAGCAGAAATCCCAAATAACAATGTCTTAAATATACAAGGCTTATTTTTGTTAGATGCTATCGTGTCAGGTCCAACTCACAGCGACCCTATGTACAAGAGAATAAAACCCTCCAGGCCTGGTACTATGTCAGTGCTTCTCTACTATTCATAGAGTTTTCGATGGCTGACTGTTTTGGGAGTGGGCTGCCAGGTCCTTCTACCAAACCTACAGCACCTGGTGTTCCCAGGCAGTCTCCCATCCAAGCACTAGCCAGGCCCTGCTTAGCTTCTGAGACCTGATGAGATCGGATGCCAGGGGTGTGTGGCTGCAGACGTACAAGGATTACTCTCACATAATAAAAAGTATTTAGGGATAATCAGTCCTGTGTTTCTTTGGAAGTTCCTGGTGCTATTGAAAACATGGGCTTCTCCTACCCTTCTCCTTCTCTGTTCTTAGTCACAGTGAGTTCTAGCCACTCATGTTGCATTCCAGGCAGGAAAAAAAGAAACGGGGAAAGAGGAAGACATATGTCTATCCAGTAGCTTCTGCTTACATCTCTGCGGCCAGAATGAGGTCAGAATGCCAGAATGAGGACTGAGCCACGGGAGGAACTGAAAGGACAGCCTTTAATCTGAGCACACTGGGATTTTGTTACCAAGGACAATGGGAAGGAGGGTAGCAAAGAAATTTCTGTCATGCTTTCTAAGAGTGATATCCCTAAGCCATCTTGCTTTGCATCCTGATTCCTACTCTCCACAGGCAATTATTTGCAACTGTCCTAGCTGTTTTCGCTATTATTTTATTTATTTATTTTCGCAGTACTGTGGGGGTTGAACCCCATGCCTTGTGCATACTTTGCAAGAGCTCTACCAATAAGCTGTACCCTAGCCTGTTAAAAAAAATTATCTTATGACAGGCTGCCTCTGGCTTCCAACTTTGATCCTCTTGCCTCCATCTTTCAAGTTGAGGGTATTACATATGGCACCACCTGCCACACCTGGCTAAACCTATCTGTTTTCTATTTGTTTTGTTGTTGTTGTTAGGTGCCATCGAGTCGGTATACGACTCATAGAGACACTCATGGGGTTTTCAATGGCTGACTGTTTCGGGATTGTCTTGGGAGTGGATTGCCAGGCCCTTCTCCCACTTTTGCGGTGCTGGGAATTGAACTAGGGACCTCAGAGACTGCAGCGCAGCGCTCTACCCACTGAGCCAAATCCCAGCCCTCTATTTGTTTTAGAGATACGCTTTTGGAACCCCATATTTCCTTTTCTGCTATGGCATGCTTTCTCTTTGGTCCTGACACACAGCTGTCTTCCTGAGTAATTCCAGCATCATCACCATCCTGGGATTTCCCTTCATTCCTCACTTGTCCTGGGCCTTCTGCTTTCTTCTCATCCTGGGTCACCTTTCTCGGTTTGTTCTCTCGTTAGGGCAAGGCACACTCTCCCGTGTTTTCCCAAAGAGAGGGCATATACTAGTAACCAATACTTCGGGATTATGCGTGTGTGTGTGTGTGTGTGTGTGTGTGTGTGTGTGTGTGTGTGTGTGTGATAACGTGTTTATTCTGGCCTTATACCTGATTGTTGGTTTGGACGGGTTTAGAATCCTAGGTTGGAAATAAAATTTCTCCCAGACTTTTTCCCCTCCTAGATTTTTGAAGCATTGCTTTGTTCTCCTTTCCAGTGTTGGTGTTGAGAAGTGCTGTGTCATTCTGCTTCCCAGTTCTTTTACGTCCTTAGATGCTTTTATGATCTTCACTTTATTCCTAGGGGTTTGAAACCCTATCATGATGTCTGTATGTGGCTCTATTTACATGTATTGAGCTGGGCATTCTCCTGACCAGTTCAGTCTTGAAATTTATATCTTTCAGTTCTGGGAAGACTTTTTTCTTTTTGAAACAAAATCTTTTGGTAATTCCCTCCTGTCTGTATTCTTTCTGGAACTCCTACTACCTGGATGTGGAGCCTCTACCACAGAGCTTCTTTTTACTTGGTATCATTGTCATTGTGGGTTTATGCTTAGTTTTATGCATTTTGTGTCATTTTTACATAGTTTCAAGAAGTGGTAATGGTGAATACCTATGCGCAGGCCCCCGTATTCCCTGTATTTAACTGCGGTTGGTCCTCAGATCTCTTCTTGGATCTTTTCCCTGCACATAAGGAAGCTATCATAGAAATCAGCACAGTCTTTGTGAGATAAGCACCAAGTTTTCTTCTCTTGGTCTGATTGTCCCACCTCTCAAAGATGTTCACACAAAGGAGAGACAGAGGCAAGTCAATCAAAGTAGAGCAGCACCAGGTGCAAGGCCTGTGGCGTATTCTTCCTCCTTGCTGTTTACTGTGAGGTTTACTCATTTCAGAGACGAGATTACATAATCCCCACCTTTTATAGCTCAGGGTTGTTGTGCAGAGCAAATGAGCACTGTTGGAAAGAAAAGCACCATCATAAGAATAGGAAGGATTAGACTCTCAGAAAGGAACACAGACCTGTTAATGAATGCGCAATTAGAACTTTTGGTTTCTGTTTTGACCAAGGAAAACAAAGCAAGAATCAGGTTAGATAGCAAGATCAGTGGGAAGGAAGGTCACAGAGGAAGCTCTGGGCAGTGGATGGACAGCAGGCAGGCAGGATTTGTACCTTAATTTCAGGACCTATTGGGTCATATATAAATGTTCTTATTTGCAAAATGAGGAAAGTAATACCTATCTTGCTGTGTTTCTGTAAGACACAGACTTTCAGAACTAAAAATAAATGTAAGTCATCTCCACACCACTGACATTCAGTAAATGGTAGTAGTGACCACTGGTTAGTTGTCTGTCATTAGATCCAGTTTGTCTGGGTTCTGTCTTATCCTACCATTTATGAGTCATGTGATTTGAGGGCAAATTACTCAAACTTCTAAGCCTGTTTCCTCATCTGTGAGATGAAATAGTAACAGTAGCCACTCAGTGGGTGCTTGTGAATATTAAGTATGTTGGTCAATGGAAAATGTCCAGAATGGAGCCCTGGCACATAGTCAAGGCTCAACAGATATTAGATTTACTGTTGTTATTAGCTACTAAACAAGGCAACTAACTATTTCAACCAAGCACTGAGTCATAAGTTGAAGAGCAACAATGTTGCTGTTGACTTTGTGTCCTTTGTCTCTTTGGGTGTCTGCAACAAATTATCTTAGACTGTTGCTGTTGTTATTAGGTGCTGTGGAGTCCATATCCGACTCATAGCGACCCTCATAAGGTTTTCAATGGCTGACTGTTTCGGGATTGCCTTGGGAGTGGATTGCCAGGCCCTTCTCCCATTTGTGCGGCACTAGGAATTGAACTCGGGACCTCAGAGACTGCAGCACAGCGCTCTACCAACTGAGCTAAATCCCAGCCTATCTTAGACTTGGTAATTTATAAACAAGAGACACTTGTCCCTCACAGTTCTGGAGACTGAGACATCCAACATCAAGGTGCCAGTAGAGTTGGTGACTAATAAAGGCCTATTTCTCACCAACGGTGCCTTCTATAACTCCTCAAATGACAGAATGGGCAAATGAACCCCCTCACCTTTCTTTTATAAGGGAACTGTTCCCATTCATGGTGCCTGAGCTCCCATGACCTAATCACCAAAGGTCTTACCTCTTAACGCCACCACTTTGGAGGTTAAATTTCATCATATGAATGTTGTAAAGACACAAACATTGATTGAGGACACAGATTGTGTTAAAATAACTTTTCACATAATAAATTAATGGAGATTACTTGTCCTGACATCAAGTGGCTCATCTAAAAGGCCTCTGGTTCCATGTCCCTTAAACCAAGGATGGCATGAGGATATTTAAAGATATTCTGGTGTCAGGGCTCTAGGCCTGGTCCTGCCTCTGATCCTGAAAATTGGGAACTCTAAATTGGGAAATAATGAAGGGAAGGATGGATTATCTCCCAGGCCTTTGCTGACTTCATGGGTACTCTCAAACAGCCTCACGTACCATGACCTTCCCATTTAATGCAAAAACTGAAATGTACAATGCTTATTGAGCTTTGCCTTCCTGGTTTCAAATAGCTTAATGCCAGCTGCCTACTCCAGCCAATGACTAGATGGCTATCAATACCTGCTAAGCCACTCAGCAGCCTGGACTTTATTCCAGCTTGCCAATGGCACTAAGCTTCTTCTACTCTATGACTGCCAGCTTCATATTCTAACATGGTTGCTGATATAGGGACAAAGCACTGCCCAATCACTCAATGAATATTTGTTGAATAATGGGGGAGGGGCTAATCTAGTGAATATGTCTGCGCTCATATCATATCATAACATACATCATGATATAGACATGTAATATCTAGCTCATAGTTTAAGGGGAATTTGCAGGGTTTCCTCCCCTAGGCTTATTGCACTGTAGTGCAGGGGTCCCCAACCCTCTGGCTGCAGACTAGTACTGGGTCATAGCCTGCTAGGAACCAGGCCACGTAGCAGGAGGTGAGTGGCAGGCAAGCGAGCTAAGCTTCATCTGTATTTACAGCCACTCCCCATTGCTCGAATCACACCAAAACCAACACACACAAGCATGCATGCACGTGCACACACATAAAACATACCATCTGGTCCATGGAAAAACTCTCTTCTACAAAAGTCCCTGTACCAAAAAGGTTGGGTACCATGGCTGTAGTGGTTTAGTGCCTATGTCTCTTCTGAAAAACTGGCACTCTCAAAGATACAGGACTTACTTTTGTCCTCTGTTATATCTGAGGAATGTATGCATGAATGAATATATGCAATCAAAATATATTTGCTGAGCTGCAAGTGATGCTGTGGAGATAGGATAGAGCTTGAGACAGATGCGGTCTGTGATCTCATGAGCTTCCACTTCAGAGGAGGAGGCAACCCATAATAGAGCAAAGAGCAAGGTGATTTCAGAGAGTGCGTACAACAAACGCAAATGTCTTTGACATTTTCATATAAGAAAAATGCAGTGTCTAATTTGGCCCTGAATTCCTTGCAAGAGACCTCTGCTAGAAGGAAGAAGGATAGATCCAAATCACTAAACGGAAATGATCCCGTCCTCCAAAATGAGACAAGCAGCAGCATGGCTTAGGTGTTTCAGCTTGGCCTAGGATTTGCTAATCAGAGGCTAATGGTGAAGCGTCATAAAACTACACAGGCTTTTTAACTGGTAGGCTTACAGAAGCTTCACAGGGCATTTGTGCCCTCTAATTGGGAGTTTAAAGGTACAAATCTCAGGTCATTTAAATAAAAAAGCTCTGTACTCTCTACACCTTTTCTCTCTTTCTCTGCCAGAATCTGCTATAGGTCTGTAACTCCCAGAGAAGAAAAAAAAATGAGGACCATTGATAAGAGAGTCCTTACAATAGATACCCATGGCACTTTAACAGAAAAGTGTAGGTAAGAAAAATACTTTCTTAAAAACATGATAACCATATTCTGAAAATACTGTTCTCCATGCCTAAATGATAAAAGGAGAACAAACTCACTTAGCCTAGACCAAATTCCACCCTTTGGTACACATGGATAACGCCCACTGAGATAATTACACCAAAGCAAAGGAGGTGGTTGGGTCTCAGAACCGTGTGTTTTTCTGAGCTGATCTTTAACATGGACCCATTTGTTCTGTGTCCATATAAAGGATGTGTGTGTGTGTGTGTGTGTAGGGGGTTGTGTGTCTCTCTCTACTGCCCACAAAGAGAGATTTTGGGAACCGAGCGGATGGGTAGGCGTTCAGTGGATAGAGCTTAGGGTTAAGAGGATGAGTGCTCATCTTCCTCCCTGGCCAGTGACCTCTACCTGTGGCTTTCAGAGAGCCTTATGGTTAAGGGCTTCCAGTGGTGCCACTGATAGTGGCTAGAGCTCCTCATACTCTGTGGTTAATTGGTAGCTCATAGATGGTCAGGAAATGAGGCAAATAGCAAATTTCATCAGCCATTGGTTCCCTCTCACTGGCATCGTTTGGTTCTCTTTCTGCTCTTTGTACTGCAGACACTTGAGCCAGGGAGGGAGCAGAAGAAAGGCAACAAGGGGGTGTTAATTAGCCTTCTTAGCAGCAGGGCAGAACACCTGAAGGGAGGGAGGATTTATTTTGGCTCATGGTTTCAGAGGGTTTGGTCCATCATGGCAGAGGGCATGGTGGATCAGCACAGAGCTCATGGTGGCTGCGGGGGCATGGAGCAGAGGCTGTTCATCCCATGGAGGGCAGGAAGCAAAAAGGAAGGAATGGACCTCTGGACCAGGTATAACCTGCAAAGTTCCCACCACCTCCCAAAATAGCTCCACCGGCTGGGGACCAAGGATTCAACCCATGAGCCCCGGAACAAAGGGCTGCTTTTCTCTTTTATCCATATTCCTCATCTTTAAAATTAAGCTTCAGAGTCCTGGCGTGGAAAGCACTGACATTTGGAGGATGGGGTGTACCTTCAAGTTTGTAGAAAACGATCAAAACACATTACATATTTATTCCAGGCACCCATGAATATAGGGAGACTAAATGATTCTAAAGTAATCACTCTTCAGAAACATAGCTATTCTACAATTTCTTTCTACTCTTTCCCTAATGTTTCATTTATGTTTATATTTATATTCATAATGTTACCAGAACACGTTAATGCAAGCAAAATACTGCCTGAGAATTTCAGCTATTATTTAATCCCCATGTAGCTTTACACATGCATTCAGAAAGCTGAAGGAAAGACAGACAGACAGACCCACGCACAGATGACATGCCATCGCCCACAGTGTGTTCATTTTTGACAGGCTCATTCTTAGTAGGTACCCAGTCCATCGGTTTCACAGCTTAGCTATTCATCGTCAGACAGTGTGTCTGCGTTTCCCCCCAAGCTCTTCCAGTTTGCAGAGTGGTGCCAGACTGGCATCTTGTCTTGCGACCTGATAACAGATTCCATTCATAGCACATCCAGTGGCAGCAGTATCCAGCCCCTCTCAGCTGAGGGGCATCTGGCAATTAGTGCCAGCCTGGAGAACGCCAGGGCCACAGAGCCAGTGCCAGGCCATACATAGAGGCTGACTGTGAATTCGCGCCCTCTGTATGCACAAGGAACTGCAGAAAGAGGGCTGTGCAATGAAAAAAAGATGAGGGAGGAAAGCGGGTAGAGACTGTCTTGGTAGCTGCCATTCCCACTTCGGGAACCCTGGGTGGGACAACATGGGCGTTGTTTCACTAGGTTGGGACGATGCCTAGGGCTCTATTTATCCCTCAGCGTTGCTAGCTCTCAATGATTGTCATTATCATTATTAATGATGGTAATAATTGACAACATGGTAAATAACTTGAAAAGAGCTAGTTTCCTGAAAAAAAAAAAAAGCCACTGTAATAATGACTCTTTTACATGGGAATAAATAGCACATTGTGTCTTGGTATTTTAAATTATGTCTTTGTTTGCTAAGGCTGGAGGGCGTGGGGTACAATTTTAAACTCCAGTAAATGAACAAATGACTTAGCATTAGGGAAAGGGTACATGTTAATCAAAACCAGCCTTTGGACTTCAAGTCCTTAATTACATGTAGATTTGCTGTTTTGCTTCTTTCTCTCTAATATCACTTATTCCTGGATTTGCAGAGCTGGTCTTTCCCATAAGAGGAGGACAATGTTGCTCATTGGTGCTGAGCTTTTAGGCCACAGCAGCCTAAAATAGCTCTTTCTGAACGAAATGCCCTTTAATGTAGCTAACACTGAAGATGCAAATATACCGAAAGCAAAGGCTGAGAATGAGTTGGACACTCTGGGCCCAGGCAGCTTCTCTCTCTGACATTTTCCAATCAATAGTAATGAAATTAGACAGGCCTGTATCACTGGTCTCTGAATATTTGAGAGTTAATTATTTTTTTTCCTAGTGTACTTGCCAAAGACATTGCTCCATAGTCTTATTGAGAACAACATATGTTTCCTTCCACCTGTATCTTGAAACATTTTCCTGCATCCACATGCCAGGTGAACATATTTACCTTGATAAATAATTGCAATTAAATTGGAATTAGAAAAAAATAATGTTTCTAACAATGGGAAACAATTGCCTGAGCTTTTTCACTCCTCTTTCTGTGATTTACAATGATGTCTAACACTGGAATCAAAATTCGAATATGATCTCTGGGGTTTGACAAGTATTTCTTTTTGAAGTGGTTTGGCATGAATGTATTCATGCAACTGAACTCATTTGTTTTAGAAGATGGCAGTGTAGGTTTTACCTAGAAAATCCTTTGGAATTCTAAATATGCATTCTCTGGGGTATGCATTTGTTTTTGGAATTCGGTAGAGAAAGATATGAATGCATTTCAGCTAAGAAAACATTTCTTGAAATATCAGCTTGGTAGACAAAGTGTCAACTTGGCAAAACTAATAATAATAAACATGATAACATCTCCGTGGAAAACAGATTGAGCAACATTTCATGCCATTTTCTTCACAGACACCAGCGGCTGGCTGCACTGAGTCTGCAGATTAGGAGTTTACATTGCTCACTGATGTCTCATGTCCTTAGGCTCCTTTCAAGGCCCTAAAAGCATCATTTCACCGTTTTCAAGCTGTCATCGAGTCCTCATCTTCCTTATCTTTACAATCAGAAAACTTCCTGCCCCACAGTGTAAGACACAGCTCCACCTTGGAGCACCACGAGCCTGGCCCCTTCCAGGAGCTTTAAAGTGCAGTTTTGAAGTACAGTGTGAACAAGACATTTTTCTAGGTCTGCTTTTCTGTGGCTGAGCTGGCAACTTCTGTGCAGCCTCTGCCTCCAACCACTTCTGCCCCCTTCTCGTCTGTGAGGGCCCTTGCTCCCTCCAGGTGGTTCCTTGTGCTGTGGGAACACCCTGCTGAAGGACTCCTTGCATGGTACTTGTAATAGTTTCTAGGACTACCATCAAAAAATGACACAAAAAGGTGGCTTAAAATAACAAATTTATTCTCATACAGTGCTGGAGGCTAGAAGTCTAAAATCAAGGTGTCAGCAGGGCTGGTTCCTCCTGAATCTTTTCCATGTCTCTCTCCTGGCCTCCAGTAGCCATCTTTGGGATTCATTGTCCCATGGTAGTATGTGTTAGTCAGCTTTCTGTTACTGTAACAAAATACCCAGGATAATAAACTTAGAAAGAGAAAAGGTTTATTTTGGCTCCTTTCAGTCCACAGTCAACTGGCTGCATTGCTTTTGGACAGGGCTCCAAACTTGCGAAAAATTGTATTCAGGTTTGGGTGTGAACTCAGTGTGTTAAAATTTAGGAAGTTGGGTTTGGTTTGGGTTCAGGCTTAAATCCTATGTGTTGATAGCAGAGCTTCAAACTGAACCTGAATACCAACCCTGAACCCATTCTAGTTCAAGCATTTAAAAAATTTGTTCTGAACCTGAACTTGAACCCAAGCCCAGTAAAAAGCTGGGTTCACGTTAAACTTTAAAAATTTTTTTTGTATCATTAACTATTTAAAAACTGAAAAAATATTGAAAAAATTATATTTGTCTGTCTCACATAGGATTACAATTTCAAACCCAAACATGAACTGAGTCTGAGCTTTTTACATATTGAACCTGTGCCCAAACCTGAACCCAATTTTTCACAGGTTGCAGCTTTGCTTTTGAGCCTGCAGCAAGATAGCACATGGTGGAAGAGGCTTACCTGACTTCACAGTGGAAGCAGAAGAGAGGAAGAGGACAGGTAGTATCCCCCTGGGGGCCACACCCCCATGACCTCACTTCCTCCCTCTAGGCCCCACCTCTTAAAGGTTCTACTGCCTCTGTTTAACTTAGTTGGTAGAGTGCTGCTCTGAGCTCTCTGAGACCCTGGGTTCGTCCCCAGAACTGCAAAAATGGGAGAAGGACCTGGCACCCCACTCCTGAAACATTCCCAAAACAACCAGCCATCGAAAACCCTCTGAATAGCAGAGAAGCCCTGACGTAGTGCTAGCCATGGCACAGTATCAGGGAGTGTTTAATTCTGTTGTACATAGGGTTGCTATGAGTGGGACTCAACTCTAGGGCGCCTAACAACAACAAGCCTCCCAATAATGCCTTGGGCTAGCGATGAAGCCTTTAAAACACAGGCGTTTGGGGGATATTCAGGATCTAAACTCTACTACAGCATAACTCGAACCTTTGTCTCCTCCTTCACTTGGCACCCTCCGCCACGCGAGCCTGTGTCTCCCACCGTCTTTACTTAGAATGCCAACAGTTACAGTGGATGAGATCCCACCCTAACTCAGGGTGACCCCACTTTAACTTCATCACACCTGCAACAACTGTATTTCTAAATAAGGTCACACTCACAAGTACTAGAGATCAGGTCTTCAGTATATCTCTTGGGAGAGAGACAATTCAATCCACATGACTGTTATACTCTTTGTCTACGCTATCACTTCTTCTACTGCATTGTGAGCTGAGGACAGTTCTGTATCAAGTATTTCACAGCATCTGGTGCGTTATAAATAATGACTGACTAAAGAATAAAGAAAGCCAGGCACGGTGGCATAGGCCTATAATCCCAGCGACTTGGGAGCATCACAGGTTCAAGGCCAAAGGCAGCCTGTGCAACTTAGTGATACCCTGACTCAAGAAAAAGATAAAAGAGGGAATAGGGGTGCAGCTCAGTGGTAAAGTGTGTGCCAAAGGTTTATGTGTGAAGCCCTGTATTCAACTCCTCAGTACCACAAAACAAACAAAAAATAAATAAATCAGGAAGCTGTGCATATTGGTAATGACTGAACTGGGTTTGAGGAAATGTTAGCGCTCGATAGAAGACCGGCCTCCACCTCGTGCCTGGGTCCCTAGAATTCATCATGGAATGGAGCAGGTAAACACACTGCAGTTTCACTTTGTGAAACTAGTTTCAACAGTTCAATAAACCTGACAGATACAGGTTTGTGTATCCAAAGAAAGGCTGCACAGCTACCCAAAATGTCAGCATTCGTTGTACTCAACTCAGAATTCACACTAGGTGAGACCCTGGAGTGGCTCGGGAAGGTAATGCCCAGGGCCCTCTCTGCGTGGCAGCATTGCAGGGCATTGGGTGGTGTCTCCCAGCATCCTGAGCAGGGGGTGGACGTTTGCCATCAGCATTGCCCTCGCTGTCCTCATTTCTTTCCAGCACCTACCTTGTCGGGTCCAAAGCTGGTCCACCGGCTCCTTTCCTTTCTTCTTCTTCCCTCCCTGACTCTTCCCCAGGCTTTTGCTTTTGGTTTCATTTTTTAATTCCTCCCCCACCCCTGCACTGCATCTCCCTCCTTCTGAGTAGCAAGCCTCACTGGCTTTTCAGTCTTAGGAGGAAAGGAAAAAATTCTCACAGCAGAAGAGCTCCATTATGGTCCTTAATAAAGCAGATATTAGAGGAATTTGGAAAATCCTCTCAATACAAATGCCTGGCTTGTAAAACTGTTGTTTTGCCGCCTAATCCTATTTTGCATGTCAGATGTGAGTGCCAGCTTTGGACTTCTTCTGTTTTACATCTACAGCAACTTCAACTTTTAATCTGCCCCTAGGAAGATGGGCACCTTGGGTCTATGAGTACAAAAACAAGCAGGAAAAGCTGATTAAGTATTTCAAAAATAACACTTCCAATATACGAAGTAATTACAAGCTATTCACTAACAAGTGCCAAAGAAGAAAGCGATGGGGTGAGGAGACCACGGGAGTCAATTGGTGGGGCTTACAGAAGTCTTTTCCAGCTCATCCAACAGCCTGGAAGGGGGAAAAAATTAAGGGAAGAGCTCCAAAGGGACCATACTGTTGTCTTCATTAAGGCATGGACCACAGTTCTCCACTGCCTTGACCAGTGGGTCTCTTGATTTTACTCTGCAATTTCTCTCTCTCTCTTTTTTTTTTCCCACATCGGCAAGCATTTTTTACGTAATTTAGCTTGTGATAAAACTTGGGACTCTCAGAGACTCTTATCTAGGGACATTTTTATGTTTGGAAAATCTGTCATTTTCATGCTAGAACATGGAGGAGGGAAGAGGAGGAATGAGAATCATTTGTGATGCTATTGTTGGCGCTCAGAATGTGATACCCCAGAGCATGGTGTTGGGCATGCAGAGTATTTTTGAGCTGAAGGAGTTAGGAAGGGCCTCAGAAGCCAAAAGATGGCTCTGACCTGCTGTCTTCCCATCTCTAGTCCGTCCTTCTCCCCATAAATGGGTCATGGAAACTAGAATTCCTCTCCCTGAAGCAAAACCACAAAACCTAGAAGTTCACTCTCTGGCCTTCTTCCTTCCCGCAAAGGTCCTCATGTGGCAGGTGTCCTGCCCTATACCTGGGATGGAGGAATCTCTTACAAAGACCCAGAAAAGAATCTGGACACACCTTGCTGACTTTCCCCCTGTTTATTACCATTACATCGTACTCCTTTTTCGTCTAACCCTGTTTCTCCACAATTACCCACTTTTTTCATTCAGAAAGTTCAATTTTCCCTGAGTCTTTGGGTCTTTTTTTCTGAATGTGCCTATGTCATGAAAAACTTAACAAATTTGCTAATCTTTTCTCTTGAATCAGTCTTTTGTTTTAAAGGTCAGCCATGACCCTCACAATAGATGAGAAAAAGGTTTTACTTTCTCTCCCCTACAACTTGACAGTGAAACATCTCCTTCGCTGCACATTAAAAATCACCTGGGAAGCTTTACAAGGATAGACGCGTGTCAGCATGTGAGAGATTGTCATTAGTGAAGCCCTGGTTTCCAGGTCAGCATTGATCAGGCATTGACTGCTGGAAGGATTGCGTTTGGTTTTCAGAGGTCACGTTGGGCCCGTGCTCCTTCTGTCCTGGAAGGGCCACTGGCCTGTGTTTGAGAGACACTCTTCAGCCTCGGCCCTTCCCCGGTAACCCCAGCCCTGGCATCCTATCTTTGAGCAGCCTGAACCTGTGCTGCCTGTCAGTCATCTGGGGACAGCTGTGTCACTTTGAGACCTGCAGTGTTGTCCTGCCCGTTGTGATGTCGGAGCGAGCACAGGTGCTTCGCCCAGGACTACTGTGTGTGGTACTGAGGCCAGAGTTTCTCCTCAGGTACCAGGCGCTCAACTCCTGGGCGCACAGACCCAGGAATAAACGCACAGATAGGCGAGGCAAGCGAGAGCAAGGAAGGTTTTACTGAGCGGATAGGCAGAGCCTCCATATGAACGGTGGGGGTCCCAGCTGGGGAGCCGAGTGAGGCTCTTGTCGAGGAGTTTTATAGTCTTTCCCTGGTTGTGTAATTTGGTTTGACATGGTTGTTAGGGGCACCTGCAGGCTGGGCCAATAAGATTGAAGGGGCAATTTGTGTTCCTTGGGTTGACTTGGTTGTCGTTGGGAGTACTTATGGGCTGGCGCAAACACACTGAAGGGGTAGTTATTCCTGTTGTTTCTACCTAGAGATCGATTGGGGCTGGGGTTTAGCTCAGTTGATGGGGTGCTGCTTTGCACTCTCTGAGGCCCTCAGTTTGATCCTGAGTACCACAAAAATGAGAGAAGGACGTGACAATCCACTAGCAAGGCAATCCCAAAACAGCCATTGAAAACCCTATGAGGGTCACTATGAGTCAGACCGGACTGGACAGGAACTAACAACAACAACAACAACAACAACAACAACAAATTGGCATTATAGCAGAAAACTATGGTGCCGGGGAGAGGGTCAAAACTAGCAGTGCACTTATCTTTATGAGAGATTCGAACTGCCATGTACTCTCAAATCAAATCCATACCCTTGTAACAATTTTAGAGGATTACAAAACCAGATGTGGATTAGAATTTTATGCAGATTGCACTTGCTGTTGACAGCTGGGTTGTTGAAAGGGTGCAGATTAAATTCAAGAATATACAGTATTGTAAAGACATAAGCTCTTTCTGTGACACTTGGTCACCTAATGCTTCATTGTCATTTTACCCATGAGTGATAGAATTAAGAATAAGATTATTAATCTCATTTGTTGAGATTCTTCAGCCTACCCTTATCCAAATTCTTCAAAATTAGTGGACCAGTTGCACTGGGGTTCATTTGGTTGGTGTGGCCCAGCGAGTCTGAAGTCATAGCAATTGAGATTTAAGGTTCATGATTATTGTGTGAGTGAAGTCCAATAGTAGCCAAAGAGAAGGATTGCCGGTTTATGGATTTTTTAGCCATACAAGCAATGAGTTTATTTGAGGTTGCATCTTCTAATTAATGTATTAGCTTTTATTGCTCAGCCCCTGGAATTCACCTATTGGATGGCAGGAGTTACTTATAAAAGCTGAAAATGATGCAAGGAATAGGAGGAAACTGACCAGGGCTACAGGTAGAAAGAAGCGATAGAAGGCCCTTGATTGCCCTTAAGTAAGAAAATGATGACAGGCTGTACAATATAACGCGACGTCCTCTCATTGCCCCCTCTTAGCCAGGTCTTTTTGTAGTGTGACTTATCCCTCTCTTCCCTTCCACAGCTCAGGGAAGAAAGAAAGATTTAATGTGTAGTCAGTGTTTTTGGTCACTTGCTGATGTGGACGTCTTTATTTCTCTGACTCCGCATCTCAAAATGTTAAAAAAAAAAACTTGTACATGATTCATAACTGGTATCTGTGTTGACTTTGGAAAAAGGAGAAGAAGTAAGCACCTGGCTGTCCTGGAGAACACTGGCCTCAGGCACCTGCATCCAGGCAGCAGCCCTGGCTGGTCCCACCCACCTCTCCTCCCCTGTGAAGCCTTGGCCCCAGGCTCCAGCTGGCCTGAATTGAATGCAAGGTCAGCTCAGGGGACAAAAGACAAGGAGAGCACTGCACCCTGGGTTCTGGGTCCAAAAGTGAACTTTCTTTCAAGGAAGCCAAATTGTTCCTCCGCAAACTTCTACAGTTTCCCCCGGTGGCTCTTCCTGGGAGCTTGCCATACTGAAAAGACAGTGTCATGAACCAAAGAATACCAAACGTTGGGGCTGACCCTATCCCTGTCAGCCAACTGTAGATCCCCACGGACTGTACCTTCAGAGCACTCCTCAGAGGGAACCTGCTCACCTTCCCTGCCCTCCTAGTGCTGCAAGCCTTGAATGAACTTTCCGTACCAATTCAGAACCTCGCGTCTCTAAGCAAACATGTACACCTCTATTTACCTGAAGCCTTATTTATTTATTTATTTATTTATCGCGGTCCTGGGGATGGAACGCAGAACCTTGAGCATGCTAGGCCAGCACCTACCACCGCGCTGTTCCCCTTACCGTGAAAGCTGCTTTTTTTTTTTTTTAATAGGGAAATAGTCCCTTTAGATTAAGTTGTAAGAAAGGCCGATGCTGCAGGAAGCCAGAGCAGCCTTGGAAGTAAAGAGATAATAACTAGGACATCTTGGGGGGATCCTTCGCAGGCTACAATAGCCACACATACCAGCTAGACTTGAGGTTGTGAGGAGGCTTGAGGTTGAGCAGGCAAGGGCACGGTGTTGCTGGGTTAGTCAGAAGGAGCAGGGAGTTTGAGTATTTTATTTTATTTACTTTGTTTTTATTTTGTGATACCAGGGTCTCACACATGCTTTGCAAGTGCTCTACCGATGAACTGCATCCCCAGCCCTTTATTTTATTTTATTTATTTTTAATTTTTATTTTGAGACAGGGCCTTGTGAAGTTACACAGGCTGCCTCTGGCCTCGAACTTGAGATCCTCCTGCCTCAGCCTCCTGAGTCTCACTGGGATTATAGGTGTGTACCCGGCAGTGAGTTTCAGTGTTTCAGATGAGACTCTGTAACTGCAACATTGCGTGTTTGTAGGGAGAGACATTTCAGTATTTCTTTTGAAGTGATTTATGACAATTCAGAGAGACAGTCTTCTGGAATGGTGCTCTTTGGAGATGAATGATGATGGTAAAACACAGTGTGCTCACATCTGCTGAGGATTAGAATTTGTTGGAAAATGCCTGTCATAAATTGTTAATGAGGGATTAATAAAATTGTTTCTTTAAACTCCCTCATTTCCCCTTTTTTAAGACCAAAAACCAAACCAACATGGCTGGGAGTGTGGCTCAGTGGTAGGGCATGTGCTGTGTGAACACAAGGCCCTGGGTTCCATCCCCAGCAAAACAACAGCAGCAAGAAGCCCAAACACCAAAATACATCCATGTGCATTAAAAAAAAAAAAAAAAAAAGACTGGAAGGAGCTGCATTTAAATATTCATAGTGCTAATCTAAAATTGTGGGATCCTCATTTCTTCTTTTACCCATATATACTCTGAATTTTCTACAAAGGGCATACACTAAAATTATTAAGAATTAAACATCCATATTTGCCTCTTAAGGCTGTCTGATTTTGAGGATATTCAGTGAAATAAAACAGAAACTTCCAAAAGTCTAGGAAATCGAAGCGTGGAGTGAGGCTGGAGTTTCCAGCAAGGCTGGCCGAATGCCTCCCCCTCTTCCCAAGTGCCCCAGAGCATAGAATGGCCATGACAGCTCGATGCGGTTCAGATAACAAACCGGAGGGGGAGAGAGAGAGGCTTTTATTTGAATTGTCAGCCTTAGCCTTGAGATACAGCACAAATAGTTTTAACAGCCAAATCACATCTTTGCGAACAATGTCACAAAGATAGAAAAGGAGCATTATATTTTTTATCTCACAGATGTCCTGAATAAGTACACTTGGTTCCAATTTCATCTCGATAGTGCATCGCAGATCACAGTGACAGTTTTTCTGGAGGAATCGCTGATAGTGGATTTAGCTTGGTCTTTCCACTGTGGGTGGAGAAGCTCTGCATTTTCATTAGGCTATGCCCAGTTCAGAGCCATTACGCTTCCTTACCATTTAAAAAGTCTTCTTGGTTTTGATGGATTTCTCAGCTGAGGCCAGAATGTCCTGGCCTCTAGAGAAGGCAGACGGGACCTGAGCATTAGCAAAGATCTCGTCTAACTTAACACACCATCATATCACCTACCATCTGCCACAGCACATGCTTAAAAGACAGGATTTACAAACTGAGTAGACAGTAACACTGAGGTTTCCTTGGCACACGTGATCTCCAGTACAAAATCTTAGCCATGTCTTCAAAGGCATTAGGAACCCAAACAATAACCCCCCTCTGCAGGTCTCTGGCACTGGGAGAATTCATTCAGGAAAAGGTCTAAACAGCCTGGAAAATGGAACACAGCGTCTGAGTTAAAAACCTCGTGTGATCTGGAGTGGATCCTGGAGTTTGGAGGGCCAGGTCCTCTTTGGTTTGGAACTTTACCTTTGTTAGGGCCAACAGGAAAAATACAAGAAAGTCAGAGGCAGGGACACCCCTGAGAGGGTTGCTGTTCATAAACAGGCACTGGGCAGCAGCCAATCACATAGATAAAATAAAACAACAAAACAAAACAAACAAAAAGCCAAGCATAGTCTCCATGGAGTTCACGCTCATCAGGAGCGTGAATCAGCATCTCTTTGCTCTTGGAGGCCGGAGGGCTTCAGGGAGACCAGGCAGAAGAGGAGGAGGAGGAACAGGAGAAAAACAGAGAGGAGGAAGACCAGGCTAAAGGAGGGGGTGGCTTATGGCTCCCTAAGGCCTCTGGGAATTGTTGAACACAGAACTGTTTTTCTGTGGCCCTCTTGCTCGCAGCTCCAAGCATGCTGATGAGTCATGAGAAAGGGTAACTAGAGAGGTGACAGGGTGACTCTGTCCTCCATGTGCATAGTGAGCATCAGATACCTTGCACCTTCCATGGACTTTTGCTGTTAGGTGCTGACTCACATGGACCCTATGTTAACGGAACAAAACACTCCCCAGAGCTGTGCCATGTCCATGATCTTTTCATGATTGAGCCCATTGTTGCAGTCATTATGTTTTTTCTCATTTTGAGTCGTGCCACATCAGTAAAAGGAGATCCCAGGGGATTTACTCCATTCCTGTCATTAAAGTTGACTCTATTTTAAGGAAGCAGCTCTTGCCCAGTTGTTTATGGAATACTTTCCAGCCTTGGGGGCTCATTTTCCAGCACTATATTTGACGTGCTTCTCTGCTATTCATAGGGTTTTCAATGGTTTATTGTTTGGGGAGTGGGCTGCCAGGTCCTTCTCCCTAGTCTGTCTTACTCTGGAAGCTCAGCTGAAACCTGTCCACCATGCGTGGTCCTGCTGGTATCTGAAACACCAGTGGCATAGCTTTCAGCATCACAGCAACACGCAAGCCCCCACAGCACAACAAGTTGACAGACACATGGGGGTCCATTGACTTAGGAACTCTTTAATGCCGACGTGGGGTCTTAGTCTTCCCAAAGAATCTACACTTCTGAACAATCCTTCAAATTTTAACTTATGTCAGTGAAGCGTTTAGGTGGGTGAGTGGTAAAAAAGATCATACTTACCTCAAGTGGTCATCTGAATCTCTGGAAGTGACCCAATCCTGCTGTCCACATCCTGTTTTATTTCTTTTCAAAATATATTCAGAATCCGACCATGTGATACCACCCATGTGACCAGCTGCCATCCTGATCCAGGGCTCGTAGCCATCCCCCTGGCCTGAACTGATGGTATAGCTTTCTGGTGCGTCTCCCTGCTTCTACATTTGTCCCTCACTCCATCCCAGCCATTCTCGACAAAGCAGTCACAGTGATGCTTTGGAAACCTTGGTCATGTCAGGTCACCGCCCTGCCCCATGGTTTTCCTCACCGTGGGGAAAGCCAGTCATTGTAGGACATGGCCCCCAATCTTGATCTCATCCACTGCTCTGTCCTCACTGGCTCTGTGCTTTTGTCACCCCAGGATCCTTCCACAAGGAGATCTTTGCACTTGCGGTTCCCCTGCTTGGCAAGTTCTGAGTATTGGCATTCATCGAAGCTTCGCTGAAGTGCCTTTTTCCCAGTGAGATCTGCCCTAATTCCCTCCAGAATTGCACCCTCAGCCCACCTTCCCTGACCCTTCTCCACTTGATTTTTCTCTGTAGCACATAGCAGCTAGTGCCTTACTCATACAAAACTTATTTTGTGTATTTTCAACCCCCACATGCCATAAATTAGAAGCTTCATGAAGGCAGGCATGTTTAATCTATTTCATTCACAAAACACACAGTTAATTGTACCCTTAATACCTACAGTGATGCCCCACACATACTCTATATTCAAAAATACGTCTAAATTAAATTTGCTGAATTTTTCTAGAAGTCTTGTGGGCAGTGTTCTTGCGTATAGTTTTATATTTTTGAAAGGTCATGTCTGATTGGAACAAGAAGAACATTTGTAAAATCTTCTAATACTCTCTGGAGGCTATGCAGCAGCCTGGGTACAAAATAGGCTGTTAGTGGCAACCTAGTGTCCTATGGATAGAAATCCACACAAAGAAAACCTCCTCGTTTTTAGGGTTCTGTCTCAACTGAAGCTGTAGCTTGTTGGTTGAGGAAAGCATAGATATCCTGTTATTATCTACTTATATCTGCTGGGAGGAAAATGTCATGTCCTCCTGCAGTGATTCTAATGAACCACTCCTGAATGCTCTAAATTATTTTATTTGTTTTATTTATTTTTTGGACATAGGGGTCTCACTGTGTTGCCCAGGCTGGCCTCAGACTCTTGGGCTCAAGTGATCCTCCTGCCTCAGCCTCCTGAGTAGGTAGGATTACAGCCACAGGCACGGAGCCTGGATTGAATGCTCTAAATTACCTTAAAATAGAGCTGGGCTTGGTGGTGCAGACCTATAGTCCCAGTTACTAGGGAGGCTGAGGCAGAATTCCTTGATCCTATGAGTTCGAGGCCAGCCTGGGCAACATAGCAAGACCCTATCTGAAAAACACAAACAAACAAATATATGTATAAGGTAGATGTAGTACCAGCCAGATGTCTCCAAGCTCATCTGTAATACTTGTTTATTTTTTATAAGGTTTGTTTCATTAGAAACTTGGACATAAATAATGAAAGCCCATTGGACTGTTGTTGGGTGTGTAGTTGGAAATAGCTGTGGTAGGACAGTAACTTCAGAGGCCTTTCAAGGGTGTTATCTCATGCTGTCTCAATCTTGTTGACATAAATCAGTCCCATTGGCTAAAAATCCATAATGAGTATCTTGATTTTTCTTTGTGAATTGATATTGCTATTGAAAATAACATCCTAAAGACAGAGCAAGGTAATATTCATTTTTTAAAAGCTATCTTATTAGGTTTACCTCGGTTGTTAAATATATTTCTTATTTGGCCTAGAAGTACTATAGAGTAGCAAAAATGTAGCTTACATAATGACTGTAATTTAAACATGAAAATCACTAGATATCTTTTCTTTGGTATTGCTGGCTCTGTGATTTTTGGGGGAGCTCTATCTGTAAACATGTATCAAATGAATAACAGTAAATGAATTACAGAGGTATAATTCCATTGAGGGATCTGGAAACAGCTTTTAGCCTTCAGAGCCATGCTCTTACAGTCTGCATCAGATTGGAATTGCAGGGCAGAATTATAGCTCTGTTACTCAAGGTTTGCTTGTTGTTAATTTTATGGAGGACATAAAAGCTAATGTAAAGCATCTGTCACACTCTTGACCCCTTTAAGAAATCTGTATCCATGGCAGCTGATACAGGTAGAAGGAGGAGGCCCTGAATCCACACAAACACTTCAAGAAAGGGAAATGTCTTATTCTTCAAATGTCTCTTTGATGTTGCGTCCATGTAGTAATAAATTTGGGGGAAAAATCAATATATATATTAATTGGGCTTGTATCTTGGCAGGTCCTGTTCCAGGTGTTGAGGTTACTGTTGTTGTTAGGTGATGTAAAGTCAGGTCCGACTCATAGCAACCCTATACATAACTGAATGAAACACTCCCCCACGCTGTGCTGCGCCCGCACTGTGTCAGTGCTTCTCTGCTATTCCTAGGGTTTTCAATGGCTGTTTGTTTTGGGAATGGGCTGCCAGGTCCTTCTCCCATTTTAGGGGTGCTGGAGATCGAACCCAGGGTCTCAGAGAGCTCACAACAGCACTCAACCAACTGAGCTAAACCCTGGGTTTACATCTGGGAACAAATCAAGGAAGAATCCCTCCTGTTCCCCTGGAGCTCACTATATTATGACTAAGGAAGTTTAATATAACATATGTTATACTTGGCAACCCATTTCACATGAAACTGGGTAAGGCAAGAGCTTAGGGGATCAGGTCCTTCAGGGGTGGGGCTGATGCTGCTTTTTAAAGTAGAATGGATAAAAAAGACTTCACTGATACAGTGGTATCGAGCAGAGACCTGAAGGAGACTTGAGAGCAGCTCTGATTCAGAGGCTTCCAAGAACAGAGGACAGCCTGTGCCAAGGCCCTGAGGCAGAAGGGTTGGCAGAGGGAGCACCAACACTTGTGTGTCCAAAGTCAAGTGGGTAAGAAAGGGAGTGATGGGGGATGAGGTTCCAGAAGATTCAGAGGACCAGATCCTATATGGCTTTTGAGATCGAGGGTCTTGGGTCCTTGAAGAGGAGTGGGAAGTCCTTGAAAAGTTTCAAGCAGAGAAATGATTACATGTCAAGAGAATCCTCTGGAGGCTTCATAGGAAATTGACTGGGCAGAGGAGGGCTCAGACAGGAGACAGGTTAGAAAGTTACTCGAAAGCCAGGTGAGAATTGGAGTGGCTTGGAGGAAGGTGGCAGGTGGAGGTGTCGAGATGGATCCTACTTTGGTTATGTGTTGAAGGTAGAGCCAACAGAATTGGTTGACACATTGGATGTGCAGTCTCCCGATAGCCCCGTTCCCTGAAATTGCTACCAAGGTACACAAGAACCTTTGAGCTTCTTCCTCCCTCCTGCTCTGGCTCCGATGACAGACGCTCAACCCTGCATCGCTGGTCATATTTGGGCTTTGCTTTTGCTTTGCTGGCTTTTGCCTGGGCGTGTGCTCGTATACATGCGTATGTGTGATTCCTCTGCCCTTCTGTTCTCTGCACCTGGACTCTTGCTGCCACTGCCGAGTGTTCCCACTAAAGCTCAGCCGCTCCTGGGTCCTCACGCAGCAAGCGTCTCCCTCCTTCACACCGTTGCCTCTTCCCGTCAGTTACACCTCTGCCATAGTCACCGGTGTCCCTTTCCTTCAGACTCTGCTCCCCGCTGTACCTGCGTCATGTTCACCCCCACACAATAAGCCTCATACTGGCTTTTTTTTCTTTATGCTTCCAGAAAGCTAGCAGCGACAATGGTCTTTGTCCTGCTTTATTTTCATTAGCTCTTTGTCCCTTCCAGGTTCCCATCTTGGTTTCTGATTCTTTCCCTCCCCATTTTGTCTCCTTCCCCCCACCAAACCAAAACAGCTTAGCATTCTCATTGTACCCATATTTATGTCATTGTCAGGGTTCACTTTGCAACCCACTTTGAGAACTGTGAGTGCATCAGCAAACGTAGGGTAGGCATTGGAGACAGAGTTTTCCTCCTTTCCCCCTCGTTATCTGATCATTCCTGTCTGGAGCAAGGGAAGTGAACACAATAAGCTTCATTCCACCAGCACATACCTCTGGGAGGGGTAACCCTTTACTCAGCAAATCTTCATCTTCTTCTTCCTGTAAAATAAGCATTTGTCATTTTAGTTGCTATTCATTTACGCAATTAGCCAAATATTTCTGGCTGTGTGATTTCAGATGCACAAGAGTGCATTGTACTTTGTGGCCTCAGTGTGGTTGGGGAAGGCCATGTGACTAATGCTGGCAGTGATTTGAAAGTAGAGGTCCTATTTATCACTTTTGAGCCAGTGCATTTAATTACCAGAATGATTCTGATGCCTGTTACCCCTGTGGGGTGTGAGTTAGTGAGGGAGCCTGGGTCACTGATGGTGTTCCAGGCTCCTGAGAGACTCTGAGCAGATGCCCCTTGGCAGCCAGTGATGGATGTGCAACATGGATGGGAAACCTTCACTTGACTGCTGCGATTTTAGGGTTATTCACTGCAGCATCACCTGTGCCTACCTTGTGTGCGCGTGTGGTGCTAGGATTGAATCCAGGGCCCCATGCATGCTGGGCATGTGTTCTACCACTGAGCTACGCCCCAGCCCAACCTCGTCTATCCTGACAGATCTGCTCAATCATCTCTTTCTGAGAACAAGAGTTCAGGCTAATGAGAGTTTGGATGGATTCAAAGAACTAGGCACCCTGGTGTCCATTCTTGTCAGTGCTCTGAGGCCAAGCAGTGTCCACGTGGTTAGTACTTGGATGGGAGACTGCCTGGGGATACCTGGTGCTGTAGGTTAGGGAGAAGGACCCAGTAGCCCACTTCTGAAACAGTCAGCCATCGAAAACTATGAATAGCAGAGAAGTGCTGACAATAGTGCTGGGCATGGCACAGTGTGGGGTAGTGTTTTGTCTGTTGGACATAGGGTGGCAATGTGTCAGATCTGACTGGATGGCGACTGACAACAACAACAGAGGACTAGCCTCAGTTAGCTGCCAGCCTAGCCTCTGCTAGCCATGGGGTTCCTAAGATGGTGGTACTAGGGAGGGGATCAGGGCTGCCAGCGGAGCAGGTGGAAAGATCTGACAGCAAGATGGAAGAATATCTGGGGGCTGTCGAGGGTTGGTACTGTGGCATCCTACAGCTTCTCTATGGTGATGGGAAAGAGCTTTAGCAGTCTGTGCCTAACACTTGGCGTCATCCTGGCTGTCTGGAAACCGGGGTCCCATTTGGTCAAGAGAGAATTTCCATTACATGTGGTGACAGGAAGCCAAGGGCAGAGGGCCAATGCCCTTCAGGGAGCGGAGTGCCCAGGACGCGTCTGCCCAGGTGTGTGGCGGTAATTCAAATGAGTGACCAGAGACAGTGCGTGTGAGGCGCTCCTACAAGGTCAGGAGAGCGGAACACGGCCCCGGGCTGTGTAAGTCCCACAGTGTGTCACAGATGATTTCTAGCTTCCTGGAGAGACCATTAGCGGAATTGCAATATCTGCTTCTCGTAGAGCCTTTGCCAGGGTGATTGTTTCTCGCTTTGAACTTGGGGAAGGAGGAGGGGGGTCGGTGTCCTCTGCTTCCCTCCCCGTTGTGTGAAGCTGGAAGAGCAGCCCGCTGCTTTAGAGTGGCTTTGTTTTTAATTGGCGGGAGGCGGCTAGCGCAAGCTGCTAGCTTTCTGCTTGTGTTATGATTTTGAGACAGTGTGAAGTCAATCTTCGAGCACTTGCAGCATTCCCGCGCTGTCAGTAACTCCGAGACTTCCACTCTGATTAAAACCCGTGACTAGGAAGAATTACCATCGTCAGTGACAGGCATGAGGAGGAGGCCGTAGTGACACTGCCAACGACGTGACAGGTGCGAGGCTCTGTGCTTACCGCCTCACCTCAGCACGGGAATCTCCTCAGGGTGCCCCCTTCACGGAAGGGACCCGTGTGTGCTGGGCCTGCCTCAGATACTTACCCGGCGACACCCGGGGAGGACGGATGGCTATCGAGAGGGATTTCCTTGCTGGAAGTTCTGTTGCCGGCAGAGAGTAGAAGCTCCAGACCAGCAGAGAACGGGCTTCAACAGGTCTAATTAA
This sequence comes from Pedetes capensis, assembly GCA_007922755.1. NCBI lineage: Eukaryota > Metazoa > Chordata > Mammalia > Rodentia > Pedetidae > Pedetes > Pedetes capensis. The sequence goes on along the minus strand of VMDO01000898.1, from coordinate 71,201 downwards.
CTGTCTGGAATCCACTGACCACCTCCCATGAGGCCTGTCACCTCAGGGTCCTCACACACACTCTGGTATCCCTTCTGTCACCAAGCTGTCCTTCTGTCCCTAGGCCATATAGGCCACTTCTTGCTATTCCACCTTGACATTGACCCTGGAACACTGTCACATACTCCAGGCCTTTCTAGGTTGCTCCAGCAAATTGATAAGCTCATTTGAGCTAAGATTTTTTTTTTTTTTTTAATTTTTTTGGTGGTACTTGGAGGTTGAACCCAGGGCCTTGAACCCAGGGCCTTTCACATACTTTGCAAGTGCTCTACCACTGGGCTGCACCTCCTTATTTTGAGATAGCATCTTACTAAGTTACACAGACTGCCCCTGGCCTCGAACTTGTGATCCTCCTGCCTCTATCTCCTGATTGCTGGAATTACAGGTGTGCGTCAGTGCACCAGGCTTGAGCTAAATGGTTAATACTGCTGATGTTTCAAGGTGTTAGGTCTTCTGGCTCCTCAGTTTGCATCGCAGCTTGAAGCCCAAGGTGTTTCTACTTAGATTTGGGAGCATACAACAGAAGGAAGGTGTAGGGCGTGACACTTGGGGGCATGAATCCACTGGGGGACACTTTAGATCGCACCAGGTGAGTAGCATATTTCTTTGCCTAAATGGTGCAGGGGGTGGTACTGCCTTCTATTTGCATTCTGGGACTTTGCAGCTCTCTAGTTCTTCAGTACCAGCCAAGATGCCACCTCTTCCAGACACCCTTCCTTTACAGAAGGCAGTAACGCCGCTTGCTGGCCGTCTCCCTGGCTTACTGTGTACAGATTCCTCATAATCTGAATATACTCTGAAGGATGCACATGGACTTGTGCCTGTAGATGGCCAGGCAACATAGTTCAGAGTGGCTGAAAAACAATAGTCACTGTACCGTTAGGTTGGCAAGCTCTTTAAACAAGCAGATTTACTCTGTTAGAATAAAGATTTTGAGACTAAGGAGTCTATTTACTAACTATAAAAATTAATCAAAGACTAAACTCTGCTTGTATTTAGCACAGAAAAGACCCTGTGTGTGTTTTAACTGCACATGCACACATATGCATGCACTCACATATGTACACACACAGGAGAATCCCTAGCGGTAAGTTATTTTATGTTAACTCTTAACTGGTATTGTAGGGTCAAAATAGACCCCCAGGTGCCATAGAGTGCTGTAGCACTTGCCTAAGCATAGGTACATGCATCATGGGGTCATATGCGATCCCAGAAGCATGATCCCAGAGAAGGGTTTAAAAACCAAAAGACTCTGGGGTAAATGGAAGTAGATATAATGTATTTGGAGGGGGCCTGCAACCATACCACTGTGGCATCCAATCCCGTTAGATCTCAGAGGCTAAGCAGGGTTGGGCCTGGTTAGTACTTGGATGGGAGACCGCCTGGGAACAATGTAGGCTTGGGAGATGGACCTGACAACCCACTCCCAAAAAACAATCAGCCGTTGAAAACCCTATGAATAGCAGAGAAGCACTGACAATACTGTTTCTCCTGTTGTACATAGGGTCGCTATGAGTCGGACACCGACTTGATGGTACCTAACATTTGGAGGGGAATTTGACAAGCATCAAAAGTCTTAAAATGAGCATATCCTTTGACTCAGCAATTCTGTATCTAGGAATTTGTCCTGACATATTATGTTAGTCAGACTTTCATCATTGTGACAGAATACCTGCATAAACCACTTAAGGGAGGAGAGACTTATTTTAGCTCATGGTTTCGGAGGTTCCAGTGTGTAGTCCTTGGCTCTGTTGACTCTGGGCCCATGGTGAGACAGAATATCATGGGAGCATGTGACAGAGGCTGCTCTCCTCACGGAGGGCAGGAAGCAGAGATAGAGGAAGGGACCCGGGTCCAGGTACAACCTTCAAAGGCATGCCCCCAGTGGCCTACTTCCTTGAGTCAGGCACCCCTCCTAAAGTTTCCCATGAGTTGGGGACCAAATGTTCAACACATCAGCTTGTGGGGGACATTTCATATTCAAACTGTAGCAAGTATTAATCAGAGATGCTCACCAAGAATTATGAACAAAACATAATAAAAATATTCACTAGGGCACTTTTAATAGAAAAATAGTAGAAAGAATTCACATGATAACGATGGAGAATTAGTAAATAGTACATTCTCATAGTATGTTGTTGGGTTAAAAAGTATCTTGTAAGAGGTAGCAAGTTTAATCTTTGCAAAATATATGCAATATATGTATAGAAAAAAGACTAGGAGGATATAAACTAAGATGTCAACCGTGGTTATGGCTGAGTGCTTATGTAAGTCATTTTAAATTTCTTCTTTATATTTCAATATACATGTACATGAATCTATACAAGTATATGTATACATATATACAGATGTATATTCATATATATGTGTATACATACATATATAGATAGGTCATATATATACACATATGTATGTATATATATATGTGTATGTATATATATATATGTGTGTGTGTGTGGGCTGGGGTTTAGCTCAGTTGGTAGAGGGATGCTCTGCATTCTCTGAGGCCCTTGGCCTTGGTTTCTTCTTTATATTTTGTATTTCTTTGTATTTGTTAAAGAGAATTATTACTTTTCTAGTCAGAAAAAGTGTGGCCAGGCATGGCAGCGCACACCTGTATCCCAGCATTTGGGAGGCTGAGGCAGGAAGATTGCCAGTTCAAGGCCAGCCTGGCCACATAAGGAGGTCTTGTCTCAACACACACACACACACACACACACACACACACACACACACACAGAGGTAATTACAGATATAAAACTAATTTGTTAAAAAATTTAACTTACCAAGGTATTGTATAAACTTATAAGAAAGATTGCCAGATAATAGCGAGTCTACCAAAGGTGATGGCAGCTCAGGGAAAGAGTTTTAGTCTGGGAATAAAGCAAAACAAAGCTGGAATCCTCCTTCTGCCTGTGGCTTATTATTTAATCTCAGCCTTAATTTTCACGTCTGGTTAATGGGGACAAACCTCTGCGTCCTAGAGCTATCTTGGAAATGAATGAGGAACATCGAAAAGCACTAGTTATTATTTTTACAGCATAGTGTTACAATGTGCCCTTCGCAGCCACCTCTGCCACAACCATCTTGGTCCCCTGTGAGAATCATATTGGCTGTACGATTGGCCCACTCATTTATACACACATTACTATCTTACAATATAGGTTTTATTACTATTCAGGGTGGCAAGGCTAATGCGTCGGGAAGTGACTGCCATTGGAAAAGATAGTTTGTTATACTCCCCAATCCCAAGAGAAGGAGTGACACCGTACTATGGGGCCAGCCAGGTCATCCAAGAAGGAGTTGGTCTGGGGCAGAGGGAACAGATAAGAATGTGAGTGATGGCTCCTGTTGTTGTGTCTCTGGGTTGAATGATTTCAGCAGTCTCTGAGGCATAGGGACAGAGGGACAGTCTCTAGTTGTCCATGCTGGTCCTGGGGCAGATAGTTTAGGACACAGAGTATGGGAGTTCAATGAAAAAAGCGGCTGGGGATGGTTTGGTTTGCATAGGAAGGGACACCCTCACTCTGGGAAGGGTACCCCTCTGGTCCACAAGACCCCGTGATATCAGTGCATCAAAGGTACGGAATAAAAAGATATGATTAAAACAGATATAGGTTGTACTGAATTAACAATGCCCCATTTTATTGTTCCCATAAGGAAAACAGTCAGACCCTTGGCATATTATACAACCCTTGCCTACCTCTGTTTTATGGAAGCATAATTATATATATGTTGTTGTTGTTAGGTGCCATCGAGTTGGGTCCAACTCATAGTGACCCTCATAGGGTTTTCAGTGGCTGATTGCTTTGGGGTTGCTTCAGGAGTGCATTGCCACGTCCTTCTCTTGTTTTTGTGGTGCTGAGGATCTAACCAAGGGCCTCAGAGAATGCAGAGCAGAACTTTACCAACTGAGCTAAACCCCAGCCCACATATATATATGTGTATATATATATGGGCTATGTACCTATGTATGTCTACATATATATATGAATATATATCTGTATATATGTATACATACACATGTATGGATTCATGTATATGTATATATATGTATATGCGTGTATATGTGTACACATATATGTTTGTTGTTGTTGTTGTTAGGTGCCATCAGGTTGGGCCCTACTCATTGTGACCCTTATAGGGTTTTCAATGGCTGATTTTTTCAGGATTGTTCTCAGAGTGGACTGCCACATCCTTCTCCCATTTTAGCAGTGCTGAAGATCGAACCCAGGTCCTCAGAAAGTGCAGAGCAGCTCTCTACCAACTGGGCTAAGCTCCATCCCCACATATATGTGTATACATACGTATGTTGTTGTTGTTGTTAGGTGCTGTCAAGTTGATGTCTGACTCATAGCAACCCTGTGTATAACAGGCAAAACACTACTGTTAGTGCTTCTCTGCTATTCATAAGGTTTTCTTTTTTTTTTCTTTTCTTTTTTTTTCTTTTGCGGTACTGGGGGTTGGACCCAGGGCCTCGCGCCTGCATGCTCTGCAAGTGCTGGACCACTGAGCTGCGCCCCCAGCCCAGTTTTTAGTTTTTGAGACAGGGTCTCGATAAGTTACGCAGACTGCCTCTGGTCTCGAACTTGCGATCCTCCTGCCTCCGCCTCCCGAGCCGCTGGGATTATAGGCGTGCGCCACCGCGCCCGGCTATTCATAAGGTTTTCAATGGCTGACTTTTTGGAGGGGGAGTGGGTTGCCCGGTTCTTCTCCCAAGCCTACAGCACCTGGTGTTCCCAGGCACTCTCCCATCCAAGTACTAACCAGGCCCGACCCTGCTTAGCTTCGGAGATCTGACACCACAATGGTATGGCTGCAGGTGTGTGTGTGTGTGTGTGTGTGTGTGTGTGTGTGTATCTATTCCTATGTAACTGAGCATCCTAAAACTTCATGGCCTAAAACAGCAACTGTTTTATTTGCTCATAATTCTTCAATTAGGTCTGAACTCAGCTGAGTGGTTCTCTTGCTGGCCTTGCCAGTGACCACTCATAGAACCACATTTAGCTCACTGGGCAGCTATGAGCTGTGGGCTGAGGTCAGCTGGAGTGCCAGCATGGCTGGACCTCTCCCACCCCTTCACCTGATGAGCTTGAGGAGAGAAAGTTTCAGAGGCCTAAGTCCTTGGCTCAGTTGATAGAGTGCCATTCTGTGCTCTCTGATGCCCTGGGTTGGATCCCCAGCACTACAAAAACAAGAGAAGGACTGGTAACCAACTCCCAATACAATCCCCAAAAAACTTGCCATTGAAAACCCTCTGAATAGCAGAGAAGCACTGGCATAGTGCCAGGCATGGCACAGTGTCGGGGAGTGTCTTGCTCGTTGTACATTGGGTCACTAAGAGTCAGACACGACTGGACAGCACTGAACAACAGCGACAGCCCCAGGGAGAGCCAAGGCCGTCCCTGTCCTCTCCCCTTCCCCTCCCTTCCTTCTTCCTTTCTCCTCTTCTTCTAATTACCAGACATCTTTGAAACATTTGACTACATAAATCGTTCCTTTCATTTCAGGCATTATAACTTGGCAGATCTGAAGTTGCTCCCCCTCGATCTTCCTGGGGAGTGTGTCCTTTCCTATTTACATACTGTTCGATGAGTTCTGGATTTCTCCTCCAATTTTGTCCTTCCTAAGATATTGTCCTTCAGTTTTAGAGTAAACTTCAGAGTTCCCTGTCTTTGTAGCAACTCTTCTGTCACCGCTTAGTAGTTCTTCCTATGCACTGTCCCTCGTTTGAATGTACAGACTCTATTTGCTGGTTGCACTCAGGCTCAGAAAGCTTCCACCACACATTCTCACCCGTTTTTCCTCTGCTCCACTGCTTGCTGACTCTGAGCCTCTTTGATAACGCCTCTTCATGTGTCCCTTCAACGGTTACATACCCTAGGCTCCGGCTTCCCATTCTTCCTAGATCACCCTGCCCACACCCATGCATTCCGTCATCACTTACATTCTGGTTATTCCTGAATCTTCTTACTGTAGGGAGCACAACCCCATCGTGGAGGGCCAGAAATCTATTTTTGTCAGCTCCCTGAATACCTCCAAGCAGATGCCCTGTGGCATCTCACATTTAAGTGTCCAAAAACCCATTACATCCTCCACAAAATCTGTTTCCCTCCTATGTTCCCAATCTTAACAGCACCATCTTCTCAGCCACCCAAGTTAGGAACTTTGAAGTCATGTTTGACACCTCCTCCTCATTTCCCAAGTCTAGTCGCCCAAATCCTGTTGAATTTAGCTCAAATGCTCACACAGAAAGCCTTTCTCTTTTGCTCCTGTCTAGGACTATGGCATCATTTGCTTAGCTTTCACTGAGAGATCCTGACTTGGAGACAGCTGTCTTGCTCTGTCCTCACGCAAGTTATGGTACCTTTTCCTCTTATATGGACACAGCCTGCAGCCGTACCACTATGGCATCTGATCCCATCAGATCTCGGAAGCTAAGCAAGGTTGAGCCTGGTTAGTACTTGGATGGGAGACCATCTGGGAACACCAGCTGCTGTAGGCTTGGAAGAAGGACCTGGCAACCCATTCCCAAAAAACAGTCAGCCATTGAAAGCCCTATGAATAGCAGAGAAGGACGACAGTAGTGTTTCGCCTGTTGTGCATAGGGTTGCTATGAGTCAGACACGGACTCGACAGCACCTAACAACAATATAGGCATTAAGGCCATCACAAGGGCCCCACACTGTTGACTTTGTCAAAGTTTAATTATCCTCCAAAGCCACTCTTTTCTAATCCAATCCCACCAAGGGGTCAGGGCTTCACCCAACGTGTGGGTTTTGGGAGGACACAGACATTCAGTCCATAATACACCTTTACACTAATGCCCTCATTGGCACTCCCATCACTTTTAGTGTCCCCTGACCCCCCCACACCTGTCAGATTTGTTTTTCTAAAATGCAGAGATGGCACACCACTGCTCTGGGCCAAACTTTTCAATAACAGCTTCCTGTATTACCTAACCATGGCATTTGCAGCAGGTCGGAATCAGGGCTTAACCTGTCCTCGTGGCTTCCTCTCCCATGACTCCTTCCTTCTTCCCTGCTTCTCTGTGTGGCTCTTGCTAGTGCTCTTTCCGCTGCCCCCATCTACTGCCAGGGCAGACACTGCTCATTTGTTCCTGCCCACCTCAAATATAATGGCTTTTGTGAAGTCTCTTCCCCACAAAGAACTAATCATTCTCTTATCTGTGATTTATTCTCTTGTCTGTTGTCAGTAGTTCTTAATGTTGTTTACATATTAGAATCACCTGGTGTATTAGCTGGTATTCTCCAGAGGCACAGAACCAGTAGGAGATATGATATACATACACACAAAGAGAACTCTTATAAGGAATTGACTCACAGAGTTAGGAGGCTGACACCTCCTAAGATCTGCTGTAGATAACCAGGAGGCCCAGGAAAGACCAGCAGGCTCAAGGTTGAGGAAGAGCTACTGGTTCAGTTCAAATGCAAAGGCAGGAAAAACTTAATGCTAGCCCAAAGGCAGCCGGCGGGAGGATTCCTTCTTATTCATGGGAAGACCAGCTCTTTTGTTCTGTTCAGGTTTTCCACTAATTGGACATGGCCCACTCACACTGGGCAGGACGCTCTGCTTTACTCATTCTGTCAATTTAAATGTTAGCCCAGATGAAAACACTCTCACAGAAACACCTGGAATAGTGTTTGGCCAAACACATGAACACTGTCACCTATTCAAGTCAGCACACAAAAGTAACCATCATACCTGGGGAGCTACTGAAATGTGCTTACGCTGCTGGGTCCCATCCCAGGGGTTTTGATTTCCTTGGTCTGGGCTAGATCCTGGGTATTAATACATTTGACCTTTTTCCTATAGCCAGTGGAAAAAAGCCAACTTAAAAAATGTCTATGTCTATATCTATATCTATATTTATATCATCTATTTGTTGTTGCTGTTAGGTGCTGTCGAGTTGGGTCCAACTCATAGTGAGTCTGTGTAGAACAGAAGCACTCTCTGACACTGTGCCATGCATAAAATATTATAAAATATTTAAAAATTATGAAATATTACAAAATGAAAATTATAAAATATTATACTTTTTTTATGTTTAAGCCCATCGTTGCAGCTACTATGTCAATCCATCTAGTTGAGGGTCTTCTTTTTTTTCATTGACCTGCCACTTTCCTAAACATTATGTCCTTTTCCAGGGATTGGTCCTGCCTGACAACATGTCCAAAATACGTAGGACACATCTATACATTGGGGATGCCAAAAATGTACCCATATTTAAGAGATGTCATCTATGTATCTGTGGACGCCGATGGTAACTGCTTTGAGCACCTCTTATAATTGCAGAATTCAGTTGTGACTTGTATTCATCTTTTGTTATTGGTGTATATTGAGCATTAGAATTTTAATGCGGCTTTTTCCTTTCTGTAATGCGTATACCTGTTCTTGGCACCCTCTATATATTCAGCCCTCTGTATCTGTGGGTTCCATGTCTGCAGATGCAGAGGACCAACTTCAGGGACTTGAGCATTCACAGATTTTGGTGTCTGTTGGCAGTTGTGGAAGAACCAATCCCCCGTGAATGCTTAGGGTCAACGTATGTGTGAGTGAGAGAGGGTGTGTATGTGTGAGAGTGAGTGAGTGTGTGTGATCCCGTAGGTGCAGGATCCTCGAGGACAGGGACTGGCCTTACCCGTTGTTATGGTCTGGCTGTGAAGTGCCTCCCTAAGGACTCTTGTGTTGAAGGCTTGTTTCCCCCATGATGGTGCTGTTGAGAGGAGACTGGCTCATGAGCGCGCTGACCTCATCAGTGGGTTAACTCGTGGATGGGTTAATAGCGAAACAGATGTTCAGAGGTAGAAGTCTGGTTGGAGGAAGTGGGTCATGGGGCCATGCCTATGAAGGGTGTATCTTGCCTTGATATTTCTCTCTCTCTCTCTTTCTCTCTCTCTCTTCTCCCTTCTCTCTGTCACTCTCTCTGTCTCCAGTCTACCATGAGCTGAGCCACTTTGTTCCACCCCATTCTCCCCGCCATGATGTTCTGTGTCACCACACATGGGTCCAGAAGCCACAGAGCCAGCTGGCCATGGACTGAAGCTTCCAAAACGGTGATCCTAAATAAATCTTCTTCCTTTAAATTGTTTCTCTAAGGTATGTTGTCACAGTGATGAAAAAGTGATTGACACATGGCTACCATAACACATGGTGCTTAATTAATGCTTACTGCCTAGTTGAACTACACTGTGGCATGTGTGGAAGTGTGTTATGGGTGGAATTGTGTCCCAGAGAGAAGCTGAAGTCCTAGACCCTAGTGCTTCAGAATGTGACCTTATTTGGAAATAGGGTTGCTGCAGGGACTGATGGCTTCCATGTAAGAGGAGAAGCCAGACATTCGGGGAAAGTGTCATGTGACTATGAAGACAGATACTGGAGCTTGCAGTTACAAGCCAGAGAATGCCAGCAAACCACGAGAAGCTAAGAAGGGACAGGAAAGATTCCCTACGGCAGGTGTCCCCAACTCCTGGCCATGCACAGGAGGAGGCGAGTGACAGCCTTCACCTGTATTTGCAGCCACTTCCCATCAGCTCATATCCCAAAATCACCCCCTACTTCCCTGGAAAAAGTATCTTCCATGAAACTGGTCCCTGGTACCTAAAAGGCTAAGGACTGCTGCCCTACAGATTTCAGAGGGAACATGGCCCAGCGGACACCATGATTTCTCACTTGTAGACTCCAGAACTGTGAGGCAATAAATTTCTATTTGTAAGCCACCTAGTTTTTGGTACCTTGTTATAGCAGCCCTGGGAAACCAATAAAATAACCAGCAAAAGAAAAAAACGTGTTAACAGGAGGGGGCGTTACATGTATTTATGGGAAGGGAGAGCAGGATAGGCAAAAATGGGTTGAGGAAGGAGTATTTTGGAATCTTCTTCCTTCCCCCTTCCTCCCTTCTCTCCTTCCTTCCTTCTCTTTCTTCTTCTTTCTTTCTCTCCCCACCCCTGTCCTTTCTTGTTTGGGATCTTCCATATCCAAGGGAATTATGACACAGCTGAGTCCCTCTAGTTGAACAACCCTCCAGAAAGGGTCACTTACACTGACAATCGGCGGCATCCCCCAAGCTACCCACAGATTCACTAGAAACCAACGAGCAGGTACCTGGCTTATCAGTTTGTTCTTTCTTCCTTGAAATTCCATCACCCCAGTGTCATCCACAGAGCACATTTCTGGGTGTGTAAAACTCAGGCTGCCGGAAGGATGCCCCTGCCAAGGTCACTGAGAGGCCTGCCTGCTCAGCCATCTGCCCCTCACTCTGTCATCTCTTTAAATTAAATCCACACCCTGTGGTCGAATTGCTGTGCTCTATAAATAGCTGACTTAGCCGAGTTTCACTGAAAATGCTGTGGAGGAAAGGCGTCAGAGAGAAGAAAAAGGAAAGGCCAGGACTCAAGGGCATCCCTCTTGGTCAGATGACTCCAGTCTCTGAAGAATCCTAAGAATTCTCTATATCAGATTCCTGGGCCCTCCCCTAACCTCCCTGGTGACTTCTGTATTAGTCAGCTGTCGTTGCTGGAGCAGAAAACCCAACTCAAACAAACTCATGGGGGAAGGGGTTTATTGGGAGCTCACAGTTAGAGAGTCAGTCCATAATGGCGGTGGCAGCAGGGCCTGTGGCTGACGACCTCACAGCATGGTGGACCTGGAACAGAGAGAAACCAGGGCTATGGGTCCAAGGTAAAAACCTCCAGAGGTCCGCCCCCAGTGACTCACTTCTGCCAAGCTAGACCTGCTCCCAAAGCTCCACAGGCTCCCCGTACACCAGCCAGGGAGCCAACATGAAAGCACTTTACCTTTGGGGACACACTGTATTCAAACCATGATGACTTCCTTTTCTATGATCTTAGCCATCCCAGAAGCCAACGATCCTCTTTTGTTTCCCCAGTGTTCTCATGCTGGAATTTATTTTGATTCAGGACGTTGCTATGGACTTTAAGCGCACAGGGCTATTTCTGTGGGCTTGGGCGCAGTTCTGATTTCAATCACATTGGAAAACGTCCACCGGCAACACATTGTTACAGATGCTTTCTGCAGCCATGTCATGTTAATCTAATATATAATTTTATGACCCATTGGCCTACACTTTTATAGGGCTGATGCAAACCCCACATCTGCTCCCTGGGAAGGGATAGCTTCTTAACTCCCCTCTCTTTCCTTCCGTAGAATTTTCTCCAATTCTCTGTCTTGCTCTGGCCGAATGCTCTTTCTTCTGCTGGCTGCCACACCTGGGCCACCTCCTCATGGCTGTCACCACTCCATAGTCAGTAAGTTCCAGACTGTTTTTCAAACATTTCACCCTGTTCCATTCCCTGTGGCCCTCATGTCTCACATTCCTGCCCCTTCCTTCCCCCCACACTGAATTTTCTCCCTGCAGAGGTCCCCCTCTTCTTACTGGCAGGTGCCAGCCTCTCTACCCAGTTCCTGCCTCCTGCCTGATACAAAGACAGAGAGGGGAGCCTTTGCCCGGGACAGGGTTCTGGCTCCACTACAGAGGCCGAGCTTCTGGCCTTCGATTCTTCCATCTTGCAAAAAGCCCCATTCTCCAGGTTCCTCATCGTGGTGGGGTGTGGCTCTCCTCAGATGATTTCTCAAAAGAGCAGGTGGAAAATACAGAGGTCTGAGCGAGCAGGTAGCCCTAGACTCATCTGTCTCTGCCCCTTTCAGCAGAAGGCTGGGCTTCCAGCATCGGGGATGACCAAGAGGTCAACCACGGTGTCTACACGATGTACTTCTTGCTCATTTCTCGCCATTTGCCATTCCCTGGGGATCACAAAAGCAGGCTGGAAAGACCAGCACTTCAGGATGCACTGGGCCCTTTGGGTTGCTCTCTTGGTACCTAACCCCAGCCACCCCACCTGGGGGCTATGTCTAGGGCATTTACACTGTGTTGCTTCTTGAAATGTGGGCTGGGACTGGGAACCTGGCACCAGGGATCAGGCAGCTTGTTAGAAATGCAGAGTCTCAGGCCCCCTTGACCTACTGAAGCAGAGTCTTCATGTAACAAGAGCTCCAGGTGGTTCTTATGCACACGTTGCAGGGTGGGGTTCTTCTGCACACATTTTGGGGTGAAGATTGCATTTGAGCTGAGTGGCATTTCACACACACATGTGCAGCTGTCTGGGGCTGCCAGAGCCTGCCCAGCAGCCGTGGTACAGCTGAAGGGCCACCCTCAAGAATGTGAACTGGCCAAGTGCAGTTAGAGGTTATCAACGCGTCAGCAAGGCAACCTCTTTATGGGGATCATTTAATTAATGTTAATTGCTCTTGGCCTATTGTGTGACTCCTTCAGGATTTATGGAAAATCACCATTATCTACAACCCTACAAAAGACTCAGTGCTTTTAGAGGCCTTGTAACTCAGGCCTGGAGACACCTCCTGATACTTCCTGTGTCACCCAGATGTATAAATACTGCCCGTGTTTGCTGAAATCTCAAGAGATGTCCAGGCCCTTCAGTTTTAGGGGGGCAGGTGCACCTAGGTGAAGAGCTTGGCTCCTCACGTGTTACCGTCTGGGTAGCAGCTGGGGAGAATTTGCTTTATAGAGAGAAATGATTTCTCCAGTTTTACCACTGAATTCTTTGTTTTCATGGATTACATAAATTTTGCTGTTGTTGCTGCCTTCGGCCCAGCAATGTCACAAGCTGTTTGCATGTCGCTGCGGCGCTTTGCCCCTCCTCGCCTTCTCTTAGTGTCTCACGGGCCAGGCTGAGGAACAGGTAGGCTGGAAGGAAAAGCAACCACAGGCGATGGCTCATGTGACAGTCACAGGGGAGCCGAGCGCTTCTCATGTGGTGCTGCTGGCTGCAGGGAATGACTGGGGGACCCTCCTGTCCATGCCACCCCATGTCTGAGCTCGCAGGCATTTGAGAAAAGGGCTTGCCTTTTAAGCATTAGTCTCTTCCTTCTTGTTTATCCCCTTTCCCTACTCTAGTCTTGTTTCATTCCAAAGGCATGTAGCTGTCTTTTGCATCCCCCTGCAATTACCTTCAGGGATAACTTATTTCTCATATTTATTACCCTCTTAGGAGGACTTGTTTTCGTTGTAAGGTGTCATCAAGTCAGGTCTGACTCATAGCGACCCTATGTACAACAGAATGAAACACTCCCCAACGCTGTGTCATGCCCCATACTATGTCAGTGCTTCTCTGCTTTCACAGGGTTTTCAATGGCTGATTGGAGATTGTTTTGGGAGTGGTCTGCCAGGTCCTTCCCCCATTTTTGTGGTGCTGGAGAATCGAACCCAGGACCTCAGAGAGCTCAGAGCAGCACTCTACCAGCTGAGCTAAGGACTTCAGCCTCTGAAACGTTCACTCCTCAAGCTTCCCAAAATCCTTCCTTGCAGTCCCCACACCACAACCTGCGTCCTGCGTGCAGGCTGTCTTTCTTTCACCTTTGCAAACCATCTCTTTCACCATGCTGGACATTTCTCTACCCCCATGAATTCCACCTCTTCCCCAAACTTAGAGCCTCTTTGGCTTGCTCGAGACAAGACCAAATCTCACTCGTCCTCCCTGAGCCGACCTTAGTTTGCACTGTTTATTTTGGCCCTGGCTAATTCTTTCAGTCCTCACTGAAACTCTGTAACCTCTGTAGGCTGAGCATCCTAATCCTCACTTCACAGCCAAAGAGACGGAGATCAGGGAGTGCTTCCCAGGAAGCAGAGGCAGGGCTGGGATGAACCCCTCGGGTTTGCTGTCCAGACTAATTATGGCCACTCAGGGCCATGCCAGCACCATGGAGCTGGGCTCCCTACAGGCACAGGGTGGCAGCCGCATGGCGCTCGGTGACTGGCTGGCCTCCCCAAATCCTCTCTGTTGTGCAGGGCTGTACTTGTTCTGCCCAGAGAAGGCCCAGGTCAAGAACTTACTGGGGACAGCACTCGCTCTTGCATTTGATTTGCTGAACTGCCATGGGCGTGGACCACGTGGATGCTGTGTGACAGTGTGGGAGTGTCTGCCAATCTGCCCAGACCCCTCCCGGCCAGCCTAGGCTGTGCCCTTCCCGAGCATCCTGCAGGCTGCGTGCATTGGCCTGGGAGTGATGACCCATTTTCCTCCGCTGAGTGGCTGCGCCATCTGTGGACTCTCTCACCCAAATGATTCAAATCTTCTGAATCCCAGTTTCACTGTCCCTTGTCATTTGCTCTGCATCCTAGCTTTGCATCATCTGTTAATCTGGAGATCTGAATTTCTGTCATCTTCCTCCTTCCCATCTGTAGACAAAATGACAGAGGCGCAGTGAATCCCACAAAGGAGAGAGAGAAATTGCTGCAGCGCTCACGGACGCACTCACTCGTCTGTTACTGAGCATGCACCTTGCCTAGAGCACAGTGCTGAGTACTGGGGCATAAAACTGGCCGGGGCAAGATGATCTCTGCCCTCCAGGAAGCAATGTGCCAGCCACTCATCCTCCAGTGACACAAAGAAAAATGGGCAAGAAGGGGGTAGCATTGCATATTGAGTCTTGCCTGTGTCCCATTAGAATTGAGCTGCCATGGCAGGTGTATGAGTTACTTTTCTTGTCGCTCTGATGCAATGCCTGACGCAAACAACTTAAAGGAGGAGGAATTTACTTCGGCTCACGGTTTCGGAGGAGTCAGTCACAGTTGCTGGGTCCTGGGTGTTGGGTAGAACATCATGGCAGTGGGGTCTTCTTCCCTCCCCTTCCATTCTCTTGTCCCCCCTCTCTCCCCTCTGGCTTGGTTTCAGTTTTGTGCGTGAGCCATAGTTTGTCAATTCCTGTTCTTAACCAGCAAGAACATTCATTGGGAAAGCTCTTTGTGCAGACTTCAGACTCAAAACAGGGGTTTATGCATTCATTGGGGGCCAAGACTCTTCTAGACACTTTCAAATATGTTGTCTTATTGTGCGAGCGTTATTTTCTCACCAGGGAAATAGTCATAGGGAGCTTCAATAAAACAACTGAAGGCACAAGCTAATTTCCTCCTCCTGTACCACCAAAGAGCCTATATCCTGTGGTTTAATATTCCTTGTGCCCCATTTGCACAGGTGAGGGTGACCCTGGGAATCGGGCAGTGTGAAGCTCTGTTGACTTTCATTTGGGGTTTCTGAGCTTGCCATTGGGTTTTAAACTGGATATTTAATAGGTGTTGGCAGCACCTCACACCGGGGGTAAACACAGTGTGTCCTCCTGGATCACTGCTTTTAATGAAAGAGTTTTTGGCAAAAGCTCAACTCATATAAGTGATAAGCTGATTTCAAATGTATTAAATTATGAACAGCAGGGAAGAATCATATGAAATTTTAAGATAAAAAAAGCCTTAAAAGATATTTTGAATTTTTAGCTCTAGACCCATCCCGAAGCCACTGTTTCTACCTTTTCAACCCTTTTTTGCTACTGGGGGGCTTTGTCAGAAAGCTAGAGAAGCATTCTTCTGTCTCTTCTACTATGTTTGAATCTTCAGTGTCCCCCAAAGGAGCATGCATTGTAGGCTTAGTCACCAAACTGTGGAACTCTTGGGAGGTCCTGGAATCTATAGGAGGTGTGGCCTAGTAGGAGGAGGTTATGTCATTGGGGGCATGGCCTTGAAAAGGAGGTTGGGACTCTGGTCCCTTCCTATCTCTCTTCTGCTTCCTGGCAGCCATGAGGCGCATAGTCCTCTTCTACTGTGTGCTCAGTCATGATGGACTGTGCCCAAAACAGTAGGCCCAGCAATCGTGGGCTGAAAACTCTGAAACCATGAGACAAAGCAGACCTTTCCTCTTTCTAAGTTGATTTCCTCAGACATTTTGTCACAGCAATGGGAAGCTGACTAATGTTCCTTCTTTCCTTCCTTCCTTCCATTCTTTAACTTACTTATTTAATATAATTAATTGATTTTTAAGTGAAAGCACAAATGTATACTCTCATATAGTCTTTTTGGCCTCCTTCTTGGTTTCAGCAGTCCTTCTATAACAGGCAGCACAATCTCTCGTTATTGTTGTTAAGCGCTGCCCTCTTATTCAGAGAAAGTTGCTCCACCAAAGATATTACCCAATTCGTATCCAATGTCTCTCCTCCTAGACCAAGCTTTAGATTTTTGGGGTCTGAGCATCCATAATTCCTTGCCCCAAACTTTGCATGGTGTGCACATCCTGGCTTCATGAGGTGGCTGCGGGGCAGATCTTTGCAGGAGGTGGAGGTAGGGTGGATGGAAGTTACACACACGAGCTTTGGGGCCCCATGCGGCACCGTGCAAGGTCTTACAGTTCTTTGGGGAGAAAGATGGTAAGAGAAGTGGAGGGACTCCTAGGTGAGACCTCCATTTTTACTCTTCTTCTGGGCCCAAACTGTTTAGCATGCCCCCAGTTCCACAGGCACCTGGGACAGCACTCTGCCCTGTTGCTCCGGTGCTTCTCAGATGTAAGAATGGTAATTAGTGACAAGATTTAGCAAGTGTTCCTGGGCCTGCTTTTGTGTGTCAGCGTGTCTGTTTTTTCCTTCTAAAACTCTTTAGATCATGAAGAGATTTAAGAGACTCATTTGAGGCTGAAGTTGTAAAAAGGTCAACATGTCTTTGGCATTTAAAGAGATTTCTGGTCTTGGAAATACTGGGGATTCTGTGCGCTTACGCAGATGCTCACTCTGCCCGTCCAGGCTGTTACTCTGTTATTTGTACACGTTCCTCTCGTCAGCTTGAGGCTGTCTTGTAAAACATGTCCAGATCTGGCAAAATGCAGGCCCTTGCCTTATCTTTTCATTTACTTTATCTTCACGGTGCTGGGGATTGAACCCAGGGCCTTGTGTGTGTGAGGCAATGATCTACCATTGAGCTACACTCCCAGCCCTAGGGCTCCTGTCTGTTAATGTTTGTTGTTGTTGTTGTTGTTAGGTGCCATCGAGTCGGTATCCGACTCATAGCGACCCTCATAGGGTTTTCAATGGCTGACTGTTTCGGGATTGCCTTGGGAGTGGATTGCCAGGTCCTTCTCCCATTTTTGCGGTGCTAGGAATTGAACTTGGGACCTCAGAGACTGCAGCACAGCGCTCTACCAACTGAGCCAAATCCCAGCCCGTCTGTTAATGTAGAGGACATTTAGTACTGATTTTAGAGTTCCTTTTGGCATTAATTTTTTTCAAAAAAAAATTACATATTTAAAAAATAGATTCATGCATGTGAAGTCAAAAGGTACAAAGTGGGATGTAGTGTAAATTAAGTCACTTGCCCACCTTTATCCTCCTTTATGTTCTAATTCCCTCAAATGCAAGCAACTACTATTCTTGATATATCCCTCATGAGAACTTCTTTGCATGGAGAAGATTTTTTTCTTTCCTTTTAAATCACAAATAAGGGCCTGCTATACATGTACGCCTTAGAAGCATTCAACATAGCACAGACACAGCTATGGTCTTCTGAATGAGTGCATAAATTGAATGCATTCAGGCTTGAATCATAGAAGGCATGACAAAGCCCAGGATTCAATATTATGTGTGATTTAGTGAAAAATTCTCCAGAAATCTGTCCCCCACTCACCTGAAGTAGGGTCAGCAAACTATGGTCTGCCGGCTAAATCTAGCCTTTCACCTATTTTGATAGGATTCATGTTGGCCCTTTGATATAAAACATCAAAAGAAGAATCATATTGCATGTCACATAAAATTCTATGAAATTCCAAATTCAGAGTTTATAAATAAAGTTTTATTGGAATGCAGCTACACTCAGTCGTTTGTGTATTTTCCATAGGTGCTTTTGCACTATATGTTGTGGTAGAGTTGAGAAGTCATGACAGAGACCACCTGGCTACAAAGGTGAAATTTTTTTACCATCTGATAGTTTGGTAACCTATCACCTAATCACAAAAATAGTTTATCAGTTTTATTATTTAAGATTTGGTGATGGGACTATATGGTCAGCATGTCTTTTCCTTGTAAGAATTAAGGAATTCCCTGAAGTGTTTGTCTCATTGGGAGAATTTTTGCCTGGGCTAAATCTGGCATAATTTTAAATCAAAAAGAAAATGAATTCTTTCATCTTATTTGAAATCCAAAAGCCAAGATGCACTAATTATCAAAAGTTATTTAAAAGTTCAATCAAAAACAGACTTACTAATGGATTGGTATGAATAACTTCCTAATCTTTCTTATAAACCTATTCTTAGTTTAGAATTTAGCCATACATTAGCAAATAAAATATGAAAGAGTTTTTACTAAAAGGAACTGACTTTTGGTCTTTTTCATTCTCAGAGATGAATCAGATGGACAGTCTTTTTTCAGGTCCGGAGCTAGGTAGAATTTTTCAGACAGTGAATCCTTATTGATGTGTTATTTAGGGATATATCATGGCTGACAATTTTTTTTTTTTTTTGCTTTTTGCTTTTCTTTGCTTTAAATATTTAAAAAAATGAAAGTATTACTCATATAAGAACTAGAGATTTTCCTTTCTTTTTTAACAATTGAAACAATAATATCTAACTCTCCCTCTGTACCCAAGATGACTGGTTCCAGGACCCATCACAGATCTGTGAATGTTCAAACCCCTTAAGTAAAATAGTATAATATTTACCTATAATTTATGCATGTACTCCTATATACTTTAAATAATCTCTCCTTTTCGTAAAATACCTAATACAATGTAAATGCTATGCAAATAGTTGTTTGCTGTGTTGTTTAGTAATGTGTCTGTACATGTCGTTCAGTACTGATGCAATTTTTTTTTCCAAGTATTTTCCATCTGCAGCTGGTTGACCCATGGGTAGTCCCACAGATGTCAATGGCCAACTGAACTCACAGTTGTTTGCATCCAAGAGCCTCACACTCCTCTCTCAATTTTTCACTGGTTGCGTGGTCAAAACAGACCCCAGGTGGGTGCTGGACATGGGGCGCTGTAGCTCTTACCTAACCATAGGTACATGTATGGTGGGGTCATGTAAGACCTCAGAAGCATGACACCAGTTAAGGTTAAATAAATAATATCAAGATCTTTTGGACAGCCGCAAGAAAAACAAGAAGCCCCTGGGGCTTGGGAGAATTGTGGTTTCAGATCACATATCTATTCTGATAGCAGTGAAGAGCAGTAGATAAAGAGCAAAAATGCAGCCAGCAAGAAACACAGCTAGGAAAGAAAACGTGTTAGCCACCATCACTCCTCCTTGGCCCTTCAGAACTGGAAATAGGCGTGGCAGATTGAAATTGGGAACAGGAAGCGGTAGATAGAAGATGAGAAAGAGTGGTATGCATTCTGGAAAACCATCCATTAATGTCCCCTCTGCATTGTTTCCCCAAGCCTGAAAGGATCAATATTTGATGTTAGGTGAAGTTTTGGGAGCGTAAAGGCAGTGTAAGTGTTCTCAGTCTTTTACAGGAAAGGCAATTGAGGATCAGAGAGATAACTTTGTCTGAGTTAGTGTTCAAAGCTGAAACCATTACCAGACACTTCAAAATAGCTGAACAGCGACGCAGGTTCTTCCTCAATCATGACTCAGGAGCCTTCTTTGTTCAAAGCACTGTGCCAGACAGAGAAAAAAAAGTGTGAGACAAGGCCTGGCCTGCCTACAATTTAGTGGCGATGTAGAATCCAAGCCAGCGGAGCACTCTTGACAACATCGCCAGCAACGCTGGTTGAGTGACCCGAAGATAGCCTTCCAGAAGCTAAGTATGCGAGAAGCCATTTTGACATCTTATTTCCAGGAAAGAAGAATGTTTCAGTTGGGAACCAGCTGCGAAATTGAGAGTAGGGGATGTGAGTAGGGGGCTAAGTGATAGGGTGCTAGGTCTCCCCTGTGTTTCTAGAAGTGGAGGAGGTACCATTAGAAAAGTTAATGACTTTTCAGGGTCTGTCAGGAGGCCTAACTGATGGACACAGTGGGACACGTTAATTTTTTTTACAGATTTACATCTTCGATTAAAAAGTTCTCTTAAATCTTTGATCCCATTGGAACTAACTTTGGCACATTAGGGATTTTTCACTCCTGAATAACAAATGGTCTCTGCACCATGTATTGAATAATGGATTGTTTCTTTCTCCCATGGATTTGTGAGAATATTCACAGTCACCATTTCCTGAATGCCTGTCATGCGTCACATGTTTGATATATTATGTAATGGACTTGTGCATTTCTTAGGAGACCCAGAATTTGAAATTCCTTCCGTTGTTTGATCAGTTCTCCGTTTTATGAATCCTGCTGGGTAGAGAGCCTTGCTTTGAATATAAAGCTTGTGAATGCCAACAGCCTCCTCTGCATATAGGAACAACCAACCAATGGGCCCGCTCTGGTTTAAACTGGATCTATCGATGCAGAGGAGGAGGACTGGGCAAGGCCGTGTTGAGAGTGGTCACTATGCTTCCCTCTCGGGAGTGAGTGCGCCATTGTTGACTATGATGTCCAGCATTCAGGTGCTGGAACTGGCAGGGAGGGAGGCACACCTGCTTTTACACCTGCTTTTGGTGGCGTGAATTCCTGCGTCCCAGCTGCTGCTCAGTCTTTCTCTTCTCTTTCCCAAGTCTTGTTCTTCATCCTTCTCAGAAATGTTGTAAGCAATCCAGTAGCCTTGAAGAAATTCCTCTTCTGCTCCGGTTCCAGAGTATGTCTCTGTTGCTTGTCACTAAAATCTTTGATCAAAATATATAAAATATCAGTTGATTCTGAAATCCTCACCCCTTAAGGATACATATCACCACTCCTATTAGATTTTGGGTAATTAATATTCAGTACGAGGATTAACTTGCTCAAGAGCACACAACTAGGAAATGATAGAAATGGAATTCAAATCCAGGATCCTGTTCGGAAGTGACAGAAATGGAATTCAAGTACAAGTTCCAATTTGTCTGATTCTCAAGTTCATACTGTCCCTCTCTATCACACAACACCAACCTTATCATAAAATTCATCATAAATGCACGGTTAGGTTTGGATATGAAGTGTCCCCCAAAGACACGTGTTGAAGGCTTGGTCTCCAGTTGGTGGCGCTATTGAGGGGTGATTGGATCAATGGATTTTAATCCATTGATGAATTTATAATTTGATGGTATTATTGGGAGGGGGTGGAAACTTTCGGAGGTGAGGTCTAGTTGGAGGAAGTAGGACGCTAGGGTATATTCTTTGGGGCTGTTTTTGTCCCACAGCCCTTGCTCTGCCTCTTCCTCTTTCCCACAGTTGGGGTGAGCAACTTCATTCTGCCACGTGCTCCCCACTATGATGCTTGGCATCACCACGGGCTCAGAAACAATGGAGTCAAGAGACCCTGAATCGGAACCTTTGAAACTTGAGCCAAAATAAGTCTATCCTCCCTTAAGTTGATTTTTCTCCAGTATTTTGTCACAGGGACAGAAATACTGACTAATACAAACATATAAGTGCCCCCAGTGGAAGCCATAAGTAATTTTTTTGTTTTGTGCTCTTAGTATGCTCCATTGGTCTAGCCTTGTACTGGCTCCATGGTGTTTTCCTTACTGCAGGTTTATGTTGTTGTTGTTATGTGCTGTCGAGTCTGGTCTCACTCATAGTAATCTTGTGTACAAAAGAATGAAACACTCCCTCACACTGTGCCATGCCTGGCACTATGCCAGTGCTTCTCTCATATTCACAGAGTTTTCAATGGCTGATTGTCTTGGGATTGTTTTGGGAGTGGGCTGCCAGGTCGTCCCATCTTTGTGGTGCCAGGGATAAAACCCAGGGCCTCAGAGTGCACAGAGCAAGCACTCTACCAACTGAACTAGGCCCCAGCCCTTATAGCTTTATAATAAGTCTTAAAACCTAGAATTTGGGAGGACCTGGTAGACTACTCCTGAAACAGCCATCAAAAACCCTATGAAGAGCTGAGAAGCACTGATGTGGTGCTGGGCATGGCACAGTGTTGGAGAGTGTTTCGTTCTGTTGTACATAGAGTTGCTATAAGTCAGACCTGACTTGACAGCACCTAACAACAGCAAGAACAAAACCTAGTATATAGTAAGCTGTCCTTTATTCTTTTAAATCTTTTTCTTGCCTCTCCTGAAGTGTTTATTTTCCTAGATGAGCAAGTGGATAATTTTGTAACATTTTCCCCAAGTCAGGGAGGAACACATTGGCAGCTTTAATTTAAGGTGCCTCAACTTTAATCCTGTCTCTCTTAACAGGGTTGCATGAGGCATCCGTAGCTCCCATGTGCATCTGGGCGCACATCGACACGCACATTCCCAGATATGTACCTGTAGACTTTCGGTGCTTTATATAAAGGCTTGTTTGTTAGCTTCAAGGTATTTTAAAATCCTCCAGAAGTAGAAGCTGTAGCTTCTAGGGGGTGCTGGAGAAAGTCTCTTTCATTAAGTCTGGCCAAAAAACTGAAAGATGATGTCTCAATAAGACAGTAGCAATGGGGAGGAAAACAGTTTATCCCAGACTTTATTCTTTTCCATTGCTTTGTTCCTGCAAAAAGCAGCACAGTTCTCTTTGAAGCTTCCATTTTTTTTTTATTCCAAGAATAATTTGGATGCTGGGGGAATATCTGATTTGTGTTTGCATCTCATTTTCCTGGTGTGCATCCTCAGTAATAGAAAGGCTACCTTAATATCCATAGTCCTGGAAGAATTTCTTCCATTATGGAGTTGTGGAGGTTCTGTTAAGAACCGAGGAGACTCACAGGCTCTGCCTGGCCCAATAACCAAGACAGTAATTTCCGCCTCTGTAAGTGGATGTGGGTTTGATACATATATATTCATCACAAGTTAATGAAAAGCGTGTGCTTTTGATCCAGGAGGACGTCAGGCCCTTTCTTCTCTCTTGCAGAAAAACATTGGAGTATAAGCATCCTTGTGAGATTCCCCCGTAGGAAACACTAAGCATCTGCTCAGATTAAAAAGGTATCAACTTCTTTATTTCCTCTAATAGGGAGGGACTGCTCTGAACACCGAATTCTCTCCTGAAAGGCCAGTGGCTTGGTTCTGGGAATTGTGAGATGCTGGCAAGGTGGAGTGATGCCTTAATAGAAGCTTCTGAGGGGGCACAAACGCCCGTAGCCGCACGTGAGCTGTGCTGTGGAATTCAGCTGCCTTTGCCGCAAGCACAGACTCCACAGTGCTGGGGAATCTCCGAGACTGCACTTTTCTTCCAGATTCAGGGTTATTCTTTGGTACCACAGTTCACACAGGTGTGTGTAGCCTGTCTCGGTTCACCCTGTGGATAACATCAGAATTGGGATGCAGTTTGTAGCAAGCCCGAGAGCTTACTTCTCCTTCTGAAATTGCATTGAAATTAGCCATATTTCTTCCTATCTCTCAGAACTGTGCTGCATAATAAGGTGGAACTGAATGCTGTACCCAGGAAATTTACACCATATTTGCAGCAACACTTCCGATAAAATTTGAATTGATGAGCGGAGAGTTAATCATGTTCTAACTGCATATGATCTAGTGAACCACTCTCCTTTGAGGATAATAATTAACTGTCTGGGCCTTACTTGAGAATGTGTCCCAGCGTGGTTTTCCCTCAGCAAGAACGGGCAGCCAGGCACAGTGGCTTCTAAGAGGAGCTCGCAAAGGGATTCGATTTGCCAATAAAAAGCCCACACTTCCAATTTGTTGTGGGTTAGAGCTGGTGTCCTAGCGGAAGCTGCAGTGACCACGACTCGGAATGAATTTCCCATCCAGGCACATTCTCAAAGGCCAGGCCTGGGCATCTGTAATGATGAAGGCTCAGACTGTGACCCCACAGGGGCGGCTGATCGTCCCTCTCATTGCTCTCCTCCCGCACAGTCTGCGAGCCTGCACAATTCAGTGATAGAGGTCCTTTCTCACACGATTGCTGAGAAAGAAGAACTTGCTTTATCTTCACAAAAATGGGTTTTCCCCCGAATTTGAGCAAATTAAAAATACATATTTCATCTTCTTCCAGCTTTTTGACATTTCCAATACTGAGTATTTTTAAACCAGGACACATTTGATTTCCCTAGTGATCATATACTCTGGTATTAATACATATACAAAATGCCTTAAAAATCAGTTCACAATGAAATCTGCTATTGTGTTTTGAATGAATGACTCATGGCTATATGTCTAAACAGCACCTGCAGAGAAAAGTGATCTGAGTTTTTAAATGATGTCACCTTTCTAGGTAAAGTGCCAAAAATAATCCTTCCATTTAATTTTTCTGGAATCCAATGCAAACGTATTACCTCATTTTCCTCCCCCTCCCAACCCCGCCTCAGGTAAACAATTAATTGTTGCTCAAATGGAGCAGTCTGCAATCTTAATGGAATAAAACCTATTTCTCTCTTCCTCAAATTTAAATTGAAGTCCCAAATTTAAAAAGATTAACATTCAAAACTTCTTAAAATATTGTTCACCAAAACTAGGAAAAAGTCCAAGGAGCTGTAAGTTATTTATTTCATAAATTTAAAAAACTTGGTGTCTTCACAATTTTGATGGCATCCAAGTAGCACTGTAAAATTATAGTTCTTTTAGCTTGGTGAGGGTTCAGTGGGAGTCATGGGTGAAATGAAGGCAAAGTCATCTCATGTCACATTTGTCTTGGGTTCTAGAAATGTTAATGAGCATCGAAATGGTGACAGTTTACTAAAACAGTGCAACTGTTCAGCCCCAGTGTATGTGACTCACAAAACGAACTGGAATGCACTCATTAATCGTAGATGCTGAAGGTCCCAAAGTTTATTGAGAGCTCTATTAAAACTTGCTATTTATGTGATTCCACGCTTTGGGTCTTCCAAAACCTGTGGAGCTTCTTAGACCCATGCTGTCCAAAGTAGTAGATGCTAGCAACATGTGGCTCCTTAAATTTAAGTTAGTTGAACTTGTATAAAATTAATAATTCAGTTCCTCAGTTTACTAGTCCCATTCCAAGTGTGCAATAGCCACGTGTGGCTCGTGGCCACCATATTGAAGAGCACAGATACTAAACCTTTTCATCATTGCGGAAAGCTATATTGGGCAGTGCTTTCTTACATGAGTAAGAAAAGGACTTCTTACATGAGTAAGAAAAGGACAGACAGGCTGCCCTGTCTGTCATAGGCATCATAACTGATCTGTATCTTTCCCAGTTTTCTGTGAAGAAACTTAGCGAACTTCAGCCACGTGTCCAAGTCACACAGACGATCTAGGGCAGAGCAAGGACTCCAACCAGTTTCTCTTGAGTCGAAGGCCATTTCCAATATTTGGCCAAGTGCTGGCTCATCTGTTCACCTACTTAACATGTACTCAATGGTAGAGTGATGATATATTTTAATAATTATGCCAGGACAGCAGGTGGAAACTGTTACTGGACAATCTGGTCCTTCTACTTACTGAGCACGTGGCTGGCAACTTTATTGTAGTTAGGTGCTGTCAAGTTGGATCCGATTCATAGGGACCCTAAGTACAGCAGAACAAAACACTACCTGACACTGCCATGCACACAATCCTGTCATGTTTGAGCCCACTGTTGCAACCACTATGTTTCTTCGAATTTGAAGTCATGCTGCATCAGCAAAAGAAGTTCCCAAGGGCTCTACTCCATTCCTGTCATTAAGGTTAACTCTACTTTTGAGGAGGTAGTTCTTCCCCAGTCATTTCTTGAATGTCTTCCAGCCTGGGGGCTCATTTTCTAGCACTATATATTTAACAGTGCTTCTCTGTGATTCATAGGATTTTCAATAGCTAATTATTTTGGGAGTGGGCTGCCATGTCCTTCTCTCTAGTCCATCCTAGTCTGGAAGCTTAGCTGTAACCTGTCCACCATGGTTGGTCCAGCTGGTGTCTGAAATACCAGTGGCATAGCTTTCAGCATCACAGAAACACACAAAACCACACAGCATGACAAGCTGACAGACACTATAAAATTAGAAGAATGCAGTTCCTGAATTCATTGCACTTAATACCCTAGTGGGGGAGTCCAGCATTAAATATGTAACCACAAAATTAATTATCAGCCACAGTTGTGATAAACATCTAAGAAGGAAGCTTATCTGTTTTGGAAGAGGATCCAAATCCCATTAAATAACAATAACAACAGTAATTAACAATAAAGCTTTGGTTTTCAAAGCCTGTGAAGTTTAAATTAGTGAGGAAAATCTATGATACTGTTGGCTTTCTGATTGAGGGACCACTGTAATCTTTATGCCTGGTAAACAGAGATCTGTCTTATTCAAGGTCATCCTGAGTTGGCACGATCAACCTCAATTTCCTCTGAGTCTCCTTGGCGGAAGTATTTTTGAGACAGGGCTGAGATCGACTAATTTGTCAACATTACAAAGCAGGAACCTTATCCTCATAACTCTTCTCCCTCATTGAACCTTCGCAGCAGCTGCTGCTGACTTACGAACTCCGCAGATGAAGATGCCACGGTGTGGCTATCTCCTGACTGTTCTTGGTCATTTCTTTGTCATTTTTAACAGGGTCAAACTCAAATACCCATAAAAGAAGATTGAGAGCCAATATGCTATACCATCAAATTTAAAAGGCTAGGGGAAAAAATCAAAACCATAAACTGTTATCATTTTCAGTATTTTACTCCTTTTAATGCAGGTCTATTAGTTTCAATAAAATAACAACAGAATGTCCATTACAATGTAACTCGACATGCCTATTATGCCAATACAAACAGTGTTTGCAAAAACACTCCTGTACTGGTTATAGTTTATAGAAAAATTGATTTCCCAGAATCAGAGAACTTAGAAATGTAAACCTTCTATTAGGTCAGGAGATGCATCCCCAGAGGCTAGTACAGAATTGATCCCTAGTTTCCAGTGTGTTTTTCTGATGCAGTTTTTTTTATCAGGTTTTGATGGGCTTATATATTTATTATAGGCTGGGAATGTGTACCGCTAAAAATTATACCAATCCATCTGAGAAATAAAATTCTAGAAAAATAAGCATTTGCTGAGCGCTAATTTTCCTTTGGTGGATTCATTTTTAATATACTGGTGTTTATAGCCTCTCCTCTTACAAGAGGCAGGGTGGTAGCACTGGATCATGGGTTGGCATTATAATCAAATAGTAAATTTGCATACCTTAAGTTGCGAAAATTTCCCCAGACCAAATTTCCCATTCGATTTACACAAAAATGTGATAGGAAATTTTGATTCCCAGGAATGGTTTCTTTCCTAAGTAGGCAATTGAGCCCTATACCTCCAGCAAGCGCTTGCAGTCACACGCCGGAGGGGACTTCCCTTTGGTCTTTTTGGGCAGTACGTGCCAAGGTATGGCTCTTAGGGGAGACATTTGCAAGAAGGTGGCAAATGCAGTTCTGGACTGGGGAGGCTGGGGTAGGGTACAGCAAGGACATCATCTTGTTTTGCCCCTGCTCCATGTCTCTGTTCTGTTTTTCTTTCTCACTTTCTTTTCCAGCATGCCTGCTCTGTAGGCAGTGACTCGGAGAGAGGAGAAAGGCGAAGAGGGCTGGGGTTGTAGGACGCTTGCCTGGCATGTGTGAGACCCTGAGTTCAATCCCTACCCCCCATAAAAAGAAGAGGAAGTGATAGCTTTTCCACGTGAAATTGGCATATGATCGTCTACACATAACCAACCTATAAACCCCTGTGATCTCCCACGTTCAGTGGACAGGTTGCGGGTCTGCTTCAACACACACCACCCAGGAAAGCTCTTTCCCTTTAAAGGCCATCTTCGAAGTTCATTTTCACCTGGCTGTAGCTATTAAAGAGCAGGAAGTCGGCTATGGGCTAAGCTGCAGGGAGAGAGGAGGGAATCGGGCCATGTTTAGACAAAGGCAGAGGGAGGTACGGAAGCACAGCATTCAGCCAGTAATGCCTGGTCCCACTTGTTCACATTCTCATGTCCCTGCTCAAACGCCTAGCTGCAGTTCCTGTTTGTTCAGGACGCAGCTGATGAGTATTATGTCTGGAGAGCATCCCAGAGAGCGCCTTATACATCTTTCATACACCTGCAGGCTAAATGAGCAGAGTACCCAGGTGCTGAGTCAGACTTAGGAATTTGCTGTACATATGCAAACAAGTAATTTTGCATGTCCAGAAAGTAGTGTTCTCAGTGGTGTGGTTCTCCTCAACGCTCCGTAGTTTAGGAGAATGCAGACTGCAAGCCAGCCCAACACTGACAAGACCTAATTGCTCAGCACAGAGTATCAGTTGCTACAGGTGCCAGTCACAGAGAAGAATCTTGCCCATGAGGGACTCTTTTATACCCAGAGCAGAGGCCAGAAAAACTGCTGTAGGAGATTTAAAAAGGCAGGGGACCTTCACTGTGTTAACTCTTGGACGGCAGAGTAAAGGCAGCTTTATCCAGGAAACTCAAGCCTGTGGCAAAATGAAGATGGCGGCCAGGGAGCTGAGCTCTCGGGGTAAAACAGACTTTGGGTAGTGCTTGAGAGTCTCCCTTTGCTGATCAAAGTGTGGCCTGTGGATCACCCGACCAGCATGACTGGGGAACTTGGAATACCTACACAATCCTGCGCCCCACCCAAACCTACTGGATTAGAATGTGTATTTTTTAAAAGTCCATGATCTGTTTGTGCCTGGAAGTTTGAGAAGCCCCACTGCACCCCAGCATCTCCCTAGTGGTTTTTCCAGAAGAGTATCCTAGACTTTCTAAGAAGGGACAAGCTTTTGTAGCCCCGTGAAGAGTTGATCTCACCCTCATTTCAGCAAAAGCCAATAAATAATATCGCTTCCCTCCCAGCTTGCACCGCCCACTCCCTGCTTTTCTTGACTGCTCTCATTTTTTTTTTTAAACTCTTCCTCATGTCATGTGATTTTGGCAAAGCTGGTGACCATAATGGTGGGCATCTGATTGAGGCTAGCTAGGGACAACTGTTTTTCTGGGGATTGATATGGAAGGGAAGGGCCTTTATTCTTCCGAGATCAGAAGGTGCAAGAAGAACTCAGGGAGAGGACTGGCAGAGTTATTTTTCTACAACATGTGTAGGAACTCCACTTGAAAATGAGGCCAGAAGAGTCAGGAAGAGCCGAAAAATGGAGCGAGGGAAATCACTGAAATCCCTGGACACCTGGAAGTCCGGTTGTACCCAAAGTCAGACCACCCTGACTTCCAACTTGAGTGAGCCAATAAAGTCCCAGTTTAGCTTAAAGCAGTTTTAGGCTGGTTTTCCTGTTTTTTGTAGCTAGAAGAATGGTCGTGACTAATACACTTTTGAAACTGGATTATTAGTTCTTCGTACTGGAAACTTACATCAGGACAGATGGGAGCAAATGAAAGAGATAGATTCATTGTGAAGTTCACAACTTGTAATTCAACCACTGTGTGAATGGATTTGTATGAATATATGTGTAAATTGAATCCAAGTGTAATTAAATGTAGGAAGTTTTAAACTTTTAGATGCTCAGAGCCCCTTAAATACAGGTTGTATATATATTATAATACAGCAGCAGGCCATATTTATTTTCTGGATTTATAGGCAATGCCTATTTAATATACAAATTTATGCCAACTAATATGCAAATCAGCATGGCATTGGTGCCGTAAAATCAAGAGTGTAGGATTGCAGCCCTGGTATTTCAGTGGTGCTGATGGTTTGATGAAAGAAGACAAAGAGGGTTACAAGGCAGTTGAAACAGTTCCCCTGGAAGACCTGATGCAAATGAGAAACTTAGGGCTCTGTAAAGTATTTTAAAGCAGAAGATAATAACTCAATGTAATACAGTGTTTCAACCATTCATTAATTTACTCAGAGCAAACACTGCAACTTTTCAGAAATGATATTCCCCATAAATAAGTCTATGACTACAAAAGAAAATAGGTATTTTTGTTCTTGCCAAATGTCAAAACTTAAATCTACAATTATTTATTCCAGTGCCTCTCTCCTGTGATCAGTTGACATCCACTATTGGCCATATATTTCACTAGTACTTATCTAGTTCAGTATTATGTATGGTGGGCGTATTCCTGTTTTAAAATGATCAGTTAGGATCACACTAAGTTATGAATATAACAGAAAATTGAAAAGTGGTGGCTTAAATAAAGTAGAATTTTTTTTATTATTGTTAAAAAAAAAAAAGTAAAGATGGGCTGACCATTAGGGTGCTTCCAGGCTTATGGGGGACAAAAGTTTCTTGTAGGTTTTCAAAGCACAACACCTAGGATGTAACTATAATTCTCTAGGTTCCAGATGGTAGCTGGGTCTCTCTACCCATACCAGCCAGTTTCCCTGCAGCAGGTGGAAGAAAAGACGGAGGATGTGCCTCCTTTCTTTAAGGAAGCTTCCTGGAGGAAGTTTCACATAGTGTATGTATTTCCACAAAGTGTGTCTGCCTACCTCTCATTGATCAGAACTTAGTCCTGTGCCACAGCTAGCTATCAGAGAGGCTGGGAAATAGGTCTTTTAGTTGGGCAGTCATGTGTCCAGATAAAACTAATGATTTTCTTTAGTTGAGAGAAACAGGAAATAGATGTGCTGTAGTTTGGATCTGGAGTGTCTCCCAAATGTGTCCTCGAAGGGGGAAGTCCAATCCCAGCCCCCTTTTCCTCTGTCTTTTACTTCCTGGCCATGGGGTGAGGGGCTTTGCTCTGTTACCTGCCTTTGCCGTGTGGCACCCCCACCAGAAAACTAAAAGCAATAGAGCATGCCAACCAGTTGGGGTCTGGGACCTCTAAAAGCATGAGCCAAAACAAACCTTCTCTCTTTATAAGCTGATTGTGTCAGGTATTTGGTATGGTGACAGAAGCCAACTAACATAAGGTGTTTGGAAGGCAATCAACAAACTCTGCTTTAGCTTGTTGTTAGATGCTGTGGAGTTGGGTCCCACTCATAGTGACCCTATGTACAACAGAATGAAACACTCCCCAACACTGTGCCATGCCTGGCATTATGTCAGTGCTTCTCTGCTACTCATTCGGTTTTCCATGGTGGATTATTTTGGGAGTGAGCTGCCATGTCCTTTTCCTATTTTTGTGGTGTTTAGGACCGAACCCAGGGCCTCAAGACACACAGAACAAGCACTCTACCAACTGAGCTAAGCCCCAGCCCTTGCTCTAACTAGTAAATCTGTATTTATCAATTTGTTTTGTGTTTCCCCCACTAGGAACTAGCTCTTCATGGGCAAAGGCTCTGTTCTGTTGACAATATCAAAGTATTATATGCTTAATACTGTTTTTATATTTATCTTCCTTGACTTTCTTCCATTCATTTAGGTATAGTGATTGACTGAAGTGCAGGGTTGGGAAGAATACAGAAATTACTTCCAGATTTGGTGACAGAGAGAGCTGTGATCAACTAATAATGTCTGCAGTGGCCGGTGTGTATGTGTTGGGTTTTAACACTCCTGGCTCAAAGCATTCCCTGTAACCACTAGGTTTTACGTAACATGCTTCAGAGTGTGTGGTTACAGCGAAGCTAGTGTCCACAGGCCATATTTAGGTGTGTTATTTCAAATATTTTATTCTGTGGAGAGAGAGTGTTCTCTGCAACTTCTTTTTCAATGTGGAACTCTCTTGCAATTGTAAATTTTGTAGGTTTCTAGAGTGTTGCTAACAGAATTACATGCAAATTCCAAGTCACACTTAGTTGACAAATTCTCACTAGAAAGTTTCTGGGAAAGAGGATTTTTGTTATTCTTTAAAGGACAAAATAGAAAAGCAGGTCATGAGCTTTGTGCTGTCAGAATAGAGATGCAGTTCTATGACATGTTCATCTTCCCATTCATTTAGAAAGCAGAGGGGCCGGGAGGAGGGATAAGGACTTTTCAAGTTCAACACAAATGCTGGGAAGAAGAGCTCAGGCTTTCTCTTTATTTAGCTCCAACAAGCCAAGCGTGGGCTGAGAAGGCCAGAGTTAAATTAAACTGCAATTAAAAATAGAGAAGACTATTGAGTGAGGTACCAAATTGCATCTAAAAAAATATGTCTTTGAAAAGCCATAATTACAGCAACCTTCTTTTTCTGCCCTACAACACATCTCATCAGTATTGGTGACAAGACGGTGACTCGAAAAGCCCTTTTTCGGAGGGGTGGAATTGTGCAGTCCTCTGTGCAGATAAGTCAGAATGTCCAGGGTAGAGTTTCGGAAGGACCCTTGGAAGCGCTTTACAGTTCCCACGGGTCACATGTCCGTCTCCTGGCCTTTCCACCTGTGAGTCAAGAACTACGGTTTTATTGGGAGGACCTGCTTTGCCATTTAATTTTTATCTTATTAAGCTATATCCATGGAGAATGGCCTATTTGTAAGTTGTTGTTGTTGTTGTTAGGTGCCCTAGAGTCAGTATCCGACTCATAGTGACTCTCTGTACAACAGGGGAAACACTATTGTCAGTGCTTCTCTGCTGTTCATAGGGTTTTCAATGGCAGATTGATTTTTGGGAGTGGGTTTCCAGGTCTTTCTCCCAAGCCTACAGCTTCTGGTGTTCCCAGGCGGTCTCCCATCCAAGGACTAACCAGGACTGACCCTGCTTAGCTTCCAAGATCTGATGGGATCGGATGCCACAGGGCTACATCTGCAGGCTATTTGTAAGTACTGTCTAATAATTCCAGGTCTTAGTTTGAGGTCTTCCGAAAGCAGAGCCTAAGAGCTTTGGTGCCGGTTGTTTATTGGGAGGTATCCCAGAGAGCAGAAGTGAGAAAACAGACAGGCTGAGACAGAGAAAGAGGAAAATCCAATATATGAGTGTGTTATTGAGGTCACACTATGTGCAACAGGGGCTTGATTCTATCAGGACCTCCAGAACCATGTGCTGATGCATCCCATAATTGTCCCCATGAAGGACAGGAGGCTAGAGCAGGTATCCGCTGACTGCCATTCCTGTTGTTGTTGTTGTTAGGTGCCTTCGAGTGGGGTCTGACTCATAGCCACCCTATGTACAACAGAACAAAACACTCCCCGACACTGTATCAGGCACATGGTCCTTTTTCTGTTTAAGCCCATTGTTGTAGCCACTGTGTCAATCCATCTAGTTGAGGGTCTTCCTTTTTTTTTTTTTGTTGACCCACCACTCTCCCAAGTGTGATGTCCTTCTCCAGGGATTGGTCCCTCCTGGCATGTCCAGAATACATCAGATACGGTCTCGCCATCCTTACTTCCAAGGAGCACTCTGGTTGCACTTCTTCTAGGATGGATCTGTTGGTTCTTGGCAGTCCACAGTATGTTCAAGGGCATTTATAAAAGGCATCCTGTCCCCATGTCCGGGCTGTGCACGTAGTCTGAAAACCCTATGGTATTGGAGAACCCCGCCTACCACTGCCTAACAGAAAGACCTAAGGACCCTGGTCTTAAGGACAGTGACAGAGTAGAATGTGCCTGAGATTACTGAGGCTGTTCACTGCAGCTACAGCTCAAGTCAGAGGTAGGCTAGGGGGAAGAACATGGGGGGTGCCCATGGTGTCTGCTACAGTCCCCAGCTGTGATCTGGAACTCGGTCATGCTCAGCAGTTTGCTTTAGAATCCATGGCTGTAATCAATGAGCTTGATTATGCATTTTAATTGAGGACACAGTTTGAAATCAATGTCAACCCACCGGGTGCAGTGGTGCACGCCTGTCATCCCAGCAGCTTGGTAGGTGGAGGCAGCAGGATCACCAAGGTCAAGACCAGAGGTGGTCTGCATAATTTAGGGAGACCCTGTCTCAAAAAAGTAAAAAAAATGGGCTGAGGGTGCAGCTCAGTGGTGCAGCACTTGCAAAGCATGCAAGTGCAAGGCCCTGGGTGCAACCCCCAGCACCACAAAAAAAAAAAAAAAAAGAAAGAAAAAAAAAAGAAAAAGAAAAAAGAAAAAACCAGTGTCAAGCCAGTGTTACAAAGTGAAGACCAGCAGAACAACCATCTTGCTAATGTGTGGATGTGATTTGAGCCCTTGGATTTTCTTTTCCCTGCTGCCTAATGTTCACGTTTCTCTTCCATATGCTCCTATCTCTACCCAAGGGCGGGGGTGGAAAAATAAGGTGGTGAAAATAGAAGCTGTCAAGTACTGTCACTTGTTAGAAACCGTGGGTATAGCTCTATGGTTTCTCCATGGATGTGGCCAAACCTGCTCAGCCTTCTAAAAGCCCTTATGGACCAGGAAGCTGAGATTACTGGCCGAAATAAGATTTGGGGGTCCCATGTGGTTTGAATTTCCCCACGCAATTTCATTTTCATCTTTCATTGGACGTGATTTATAACCCTGAATCACTGGCCGAGAACTCAGAAAGGAAAGCTGATCAACGGCTTATCACTGTCAGGGCTGCATTTCCGTGTGCAGCAGGCACCGTGGGCAGAGGCACGGAAGCAGCCCCGAATGGGGAAAACTGCAGAGGCTTTGCAATTGAGTCTGCCCCTTAGCATGAGACACCGGGCAAGATAATGAGCCTGATTGTGCCTCAGTTTCCTCTGCTGTAAGATAAGGGCAATACTAGCTTCCTTGGTGGTTATGTGAGGAGTAAGCATTATTATGCAAAGTGTTTGTCATATAAAATTGTATTATTACAAGTCCATTAATAAACAAATGAAAAATCTCATTTCTATTTTTATATCCCACTTTGGCTTAGTTTCTGGGTACAGCTTAAACTTATCAAAACACCTCTGCACACTCCCCAGTTCACCCATCCTAGGAGGATGGAACCATCTCCCAGTAACAGCAAAACCTCTCCAGTGCCAGAGGCATCCGGCCGCAGGTGGCCCTACCACACTTCCCAACCTATGGCTGAGTCCCATTTTCTGCACAGGGAGACATGAGAGGCAGGTCCAGAACGGATGGATGAGGGCAGCTCTTGGTGGCCCCTTGTCATGCCCTGCGGACTGGATTCTTCATAAAGGAGAATTTTTGTTCAGTCTGTCCCCCAAGATAGACTTCCTCCAGTGCAACAGGTACTGGTTTTCAAATCTGGGTGCATCAGAGTGTGGCTCAGTGGTAGAAAATTTGCCTAGCATAAGAGAGGCCCTGGGTTTAATCCTCACTGCTAGAAAAAAGAAAAATCTAGGTGTATGTGACAACTTTACAAGAGGTGTTAGGCATACCTAGATCTGAGGGGATTTGTTTCCAATACTCAATTTTCATATGTACTTTTACTAAACTGAGTAGAGATGACCTGAAAATAAGACTGGTCTCTCTTCCACATTGCTTTTTACAGTCTCTTTTCTCCTACTTTACTAAAGAAAGCATGTACCATTTATCCATCCTAAAATATTCTTAGAATGTGGTGCCCAGCATGTAAAAAACTCTGTGGAACCAAACAGAGAAGTGGGAAAAAAGTATTTATTTTCCCGTGGTACTTGGGGGTTGCAAAAATTTTGCAAGGGCTCTACCACTGGACTGCACCCCCAGCCCATTTTTAAATATTTTTTGAATCAGCTAAGTTACATAGGCTGCCTTTGGCCTGGAACTCAAGATCCTCCTGTCTCAGCTTCCCGAGTCACTGAGATTATAGGTATGTGCCACTGCGCCCAGCTAAGACATTATTTTTTTTAAAAGAACCTTGTCTTTTCTGTACACCAGATATTGCCAAAGAAACATTCCCTGCTGAGTGATCCTGTGATTTTGATAAAGAATAATCAAATGATTGGGCTGACTGGTTGGACCATGGGGACTGTTCATGTGATAGACATTTTCCATTAATGAATGAACTAAATGTCTATCTCCAAAGTTATATGTAAGTATTTAAAGCATGTGATAATATTAAACCATTTAATAAGAAATACTGTATTGGAAAAGATCTAATGAAATAAGCAAGAATTTGATTTTCTCAATCCTTTGTGTAGGTATTGAGTTAAATAAGGTGACTTTACATGAAAGAGTCAAGTGTACAAGTGGTAGTCATCTGATAAGTCTTTTGTTGTTGTTGTTGTTGTTTGAGATAGCGTCTTGCTGTGTAGCCCTGGCTGTCCTGGAACTCTCAGTGTAGACCAGGCTGGCCTTGGATTCACATGAATCTTCTAGCCTCAGCCTCCCAAGTGCTAGGGTTACAGGTGTGCACCACCGTGCCCAGCTTTTGTCATTTAATAAGGCTCCACAGAGACATTCTGGTGTACCTCTCAACATATAAAGTGGCTGATTCTAATGATGGGGTAAGAATCCTTTAGTAAGTTGGGTGAATTTCAGCTCTTTCAGTAAAATTGAAGGAGGACCTAATGGAGTTGTCAGCTCTCAGGTATTAGAAATAATTTGTGATGACAGATCACTTTGTTAGTTTTGGAATAAAACTCAGAGCTTAAAGAACTGAGCAGTATCTCTAATACACATCGTATATGTCTTACATATATACTAATACTTATGTGAGCAAGGGGGCTGGGGTTTAGCTCATTTGGTAGAGCCCTGCTCTGTATTCTCTGAGGACCCAGGTTCAATCCCCAGCACTGCTAAAATGAGAGAAGCATGTGGCAGTCCACTCCCAAAGATATCTCCAAAACAATTAGCCAAAGAAAACCCTGTGAAGGTCACTATGGGTCAGGTCTGACTTGATGGCACCTAACAAAAACAATAATGTGAGCAAAGTGAGCAATTACATTTTACAAAACACAGCAAGTAGAAACAGAGTTGTTTCTGAAATCATCTTATTCTAGCAAAAAATAATGCTAACTCATAGATTCTTCAATTAATTAAAAAAAGAAGCCTCATCTATCCCATTGGAAGATGTGTTTTTAATGAAGTTTAACTTTTGTGCTTAGTAATCATCAAAACTTATATTGATACTTTGTTGCTCAGAAGTTTATACTGGTTTAAAATTCTGTGGGTAAAGTGGAATGAAAACAGGAGTTCAAGAGCAAAAGGACCAACAGAAAACTTGCAACTGTAAAGGAAAACCACATTCACATACCTATAGACGGTAGGTATCACATCACTACAACACTGTGTTTGGGTTCAGTTAGATACATATAAGAGTGATGTGATAGCTGGGCATCATGGTACATGCCTGTAATCCCAGCTACTCGGGAAACTGAGGCAGGAGGATCAAGACTTCAAGGCCAGAGGCAGCCTGTGCAACTTAACGAGACCCTGTCTCAAAATAAAAAATTAAGAAGGGTCTGGGGTGCAGCTCAGTGGTACAGTCCTTGCCTAGAATGCATGAGGCCGTGGATTCAACCCCTCCCCACCCAGAACTGTAAAAAATAATATTTACGATATGCTAAATATTACATGGGAGAAGGACTTGGCAATCCACTCCCAAGGCAATCCTGAAACTGTCAGCCATTGAAAATCCTATGAAGGTCACTATGAGTCGGATACCAACTCGATGGCACCTAACAACAACAACAAATATTACATATTTTGCAAATATTTAACCTTATAATGAAAAATTCAAAGATTAAAGTGTTTAGGGGGTTCAGAATTCTATTAGAAGATGTTGTTGTTGTTGTTGCTGTATATAGGAGCAAAGAGGAAAAGAAATAAGGGACCTGCCTGCAGTCCTTGGAATGACACGTTCTTTGTCATAAGGAGGCAGGCGAGAGCAGCAGGGGGCTGACTGTCTCTTGCTGTCCTGTCTGTGACTGGATCCATGAGATTTTGATTTGTAGCCTTGCCTTTCTTTGAATGTGACTTGGATTCTGGATTAATATTGGAATCAGCCTTATGTCTTATCCACAAATAGGCCTTCGCTGCTATTTCAGAATCTTTCTAGCTTGGATTTATACCTTCTTAAATATGCTTTCCTCTTTGAAAATATCCCTGACATGTGAGATGCTCATGTGAGTTCCTATTGCTCCCACGTTAACCATGATTCTGTTGAAGCACTTACTTTGTGCATTCATTCATTCATTCATTCATTCAGTATGTATATGCCAGGCACTGTGTAAGGTGCTGAATATACCATCGTGAAGGACCAGGCATGACCTGACATTGTGGAGTGTATATCAATGGAGGTAGAAAAATCAGTATAAAAGTAAACAGTCACACAGATAGATTATTAAAGACCACCACAAGTGTCACATGTGAACAGAATATGATTGTTAGTGACAAGAACAGGGGGTACTTAATTTTAATTGGATAAAATGGGAAAATTACTCTGAGGAGGCGGCATTTAAGCTGCAACCAGAAGTCTGAGAGGAGCCAGCCATGCTAAGAATGGTGACATAATCTTCCAGTGAGGAGAAACTACGTGGCAAGGCTCAGTGCTAAGAATCTGGTTTATCAGGGACATTGAGAGAAGGCCAGTGCCACTAGAGTGCTGGACAGGGGTGCAGTAGGGGAGGGGTGACACAGGAGAAGGACAGAGAAATGCAACAGCTCAAACAGGGACTGTCTCAGCAAGCTCAGATTGCATTTTCAGCAAGTTTGGTTGGTTCTTCAGAGATGACTTTGGTTGGGGTTTGGAGACTGGATTGGAAGCGGGCAAGGAAGAAAGCAGGAAACCATTTAGGAAATGCACCAGCCAGGACAGGCTGGGTTAGGCTGCAGCTGCAAATAACCCCAGCCTCCCTGGGTCTTATAGCCACACTATTTAGTTTCCCACTCATGCTATACATTCATTGCGGTCAGCCCAGAGCTCCGCCCCACCTCCCTCAGTCCAGGATCCAGGCAGATGGAGCAGCCACCATCCTGAACAAAAGTGGTCCCTGTAGCAGGATAGGGGACATAGCAAACCATATGCTATTGTTGTTAGGTGCCATTCTCTAGTGACCCTGTGTGCAACAGAAAGAAATGCTCCCCAATGCTGTGCCATGCCCGGCACTCTGTCTGTGCTTCTCTGCCATCCATAGTTTTCAGTGGCTGATTGTTTTCAGGGTTGTTTTGGGAGCGGGCTTCCTGATCCTTCTCCCATATTTGCAGTGATACACTGGCCCTTAAAGCTTTTGTCTAGATGCATCACCTGTCACTTCTGCCTGTATTTTATGGTCCAAATCCAGTTACATGCCCATTTCTGAGTTCAGCAGAAAGGGAATGTTTCCCCTCCAGGGAGGGACCACTGCAAAGAAAGAACATTACAACTGTGGTGCCCAGCACACACTGGACCCCGGGTGGCCATTACTGTAGAGCAGACGAGGCCGCGGCGGCTTGGATGAAAGTGATGGCAGCGAAGCCAGGGGAACGGGCAGACCTGAGGACCACTTCAGGGAAATGGGCAGACCTGAGGACCACTTCCAGAGCTGCTTTTGGATGTGATGATAGATGGGATGTGCTGGGTTTTGGCTCACTCATCCTCCTCAGACTGCGAGCCGCACGAAGCAGGCCTTGCTATTTTTCACCTTCACATCTGCAGGGCCAGACAGGTTTACCAGCGGAACGCGTGGGAGCCCAGAAGTCCAGGCTTTGCCTCTTGGCGGGTACTTGGCTTGGGTTTCGCACACGTGTTGTCTGTGGAGAGGGAGATTATCTCTTCTTTCCGCAGAGGAGAACCTCATTCAGGCCCTCCACAGTCCCCTGAGGGAAGCTGATTGGTGCAGTCCTCTCTCCAGGAGTGGACTGTCCTGTGCCGTCCAGCAACCTGCCCTCTTGGGTCTTAAATTTCTTCCACTTCTTGTCCATTTCAGATCTCTTTACACTCCAGGACAGAGTGGAAGAGCCAGTGTCTGTGTCAGGGCCTCTGGAGAAAATATATTCCAGACAGACCCAATAAAGTCAGCACTGCACAACCGTCAGAGCCCCATAGGGAGGGCATGGCTGCCCTTCTGCTCAGTGGCTCCTGAGCTCCAGGCCCTGGGGCCACTGAGTGAGGACAGTGACCCGAGGTGTCTCTAGCAAGTAGGATGGTGGGGCCGGTGGGCACACAGGGCGTGGTGGGTGCCAAGTGTTACGGGGCCGGCGGGCCTCCCTTGAGTGTCAGGGGCACCATCCCCAGTCAAAGCAAGTCACCCCAACGGGTCCCTGTACGGTGAGGCAGGGGTGGCGACCAGACTCCACTTTCAAATCTACCCACAGGTGGTACCCCCTTTGACATTGGTCTCTGGTCGCCTGCCTGGCTGGGGGGTGAGGGTGGAGGGAGCTGCCCTCAGCTGGCCCCGTGACTGCCCCATTACGCCCCAGTGTCACCCAGAGCAGCCTCTGTCGCTCCCTCTCCCAGCCGCAGCTGGCACAGAAGCAGGCAGCCCTCGGAATGGCCAGGGGACATGGGGACAGCTGACCATTCCCTGAGAGGGCTCGTGCGGGGCACAGCTGGGCACGGAGCCCTCGCTAGCCTGTCACTCAGCTGCTGGGACCCAGCCCTGGGGTCCTTCTCAGGCTTCTCTCTCAGTCCCCCAGGCTCACTTGGCAGACATGCTGTGCAGAGGGGGGCACCTGGCTGGGGTTTGATTAGGCTCTTGTGGC
Organism: Pedetes capensis; assembly: GCA_007922755.1. Lineage (NCBI taxonomy): Eukaryota > Metazoa > Chordata > Mammalia > Rodentia > Pedetidae > Pedetes > Pedetes capensis. The sequence continues at coordinate 31,095 of VMDO01000898.1, read as the reverse complement.
TTCTATCTGAATACAGTTCCGCCATGACCATCTTTGGAGGCGGACACGACACTGGTCGTGACTCTTGGTGGGACCTCGGTGTCTGTTACAGTCACTGTAAGTCTTCCTGGGGGAAGAGCCCCTCCAGGCACCCAGGGCTCCCAGTAGAGGAGTGAGTTCTTCATCACAGGCCTCACTGGGGACAGGAAAAGAGGCAAGGAAAGGAGAACACTGGGGTCTGAGGGAGGAGAGAGCGTGAAAGCAGGGAACAGAGAAGAGCGGGGGAGGTTGAGGCGAGCTAGGGAGGCAGGGCCAGGCAGAGGACTAAGGCGGTCCACACAGGAGTTTCCCACAATCCTCACCTGGAGCCTCTGCCTCTGCCTGGCCCAGGGAGCAGAGAGGAGCCAGGCCTTGGGAGCCAGCACCAAAAATGTTTCTTAAGAAACAGGGCAGCAGAGCTTTGGGTATCCACCAAGCCGATTTCTCCAAGCTGCTGGGTCCCAGCCCTTTGGGGATCATTCTAGCACAGGCCCTAGGAACTGCATTTAGCAGAAAGGGCTGGTACCTGGCTCCAGGCCGTGCACCTGGGAGGTCAGAGCAGGGGAGGACGCAGCAGGTGAGGCAGCAGCCGGGGCTCCAGGCCTACGGCCAGCAGTGTCTTCTGCTCAGCAGACACTCTCTCCCCAGTGTGCAGCCAGGTCCCGATTTGCCAGCAATCATGAGGTTCAGAGAGCCCGGAGAGCCTCGTGCCCTGACAAGTCAGCCTGCCTCACCCGCCATCTGCTCATCCATGTGGGCACATCTCACAGGGAGGCCTGTTGGCCCGATGGAGCTGAAACCAGTGTCTGAGTCTCCCTTTGTGGCTGTGGAGTGGGGGCAGGGGGCACTAGCTTTGGCCCTGAGTCATGTTTTAGGGAGGCTGATATTCTGAAACAGCCAAGGTGGCCAGAGCCCAGCTGTCTGTCTTGCTAAGAGGCCCTGAGCTTGTTGCCAGGTGCAGCTGGACCGGGTCTGGGGGTTTCTGCTGTAACCCCCTAGTGCTGCCCGGTTCTTTAGGTTTAGGCAATCGTAACGAGCTGTGTTTTGCATTCTGATGGTAAGTTAAAAAATCGATCTTCTGACTTAAAAAAGCAGAAACAAAAGCCGATTCCGGAATAATCCCTTGCCTCCTGCCATCAGTATTATGTCTTAGTTATTTGTGATACAGGGCAAGGGTGGGAATCAGCTGAGATGCCAGTCAAGAACTTCCATCGCGGCCAGACCTGGGGGACAGCAGATGCTGCTAGGCTGTGATAGCAGGATAGCTGCGCAGCAGCGCAAGCCACGAAAGGCGGACTCCACGCTTCCTCCTCGCCACGACCCCTCTGCAGCATGGCGTCCGATGCATAGCGAGTGCTGAATTAATGAGTTCACCCCTGGCGTCAGCTCTGAGCTGGGCTGACTGCTCGGCTCCCAGTTCCGGGAAAAGCAGGATGGGTTTGCTCACTCACAGGCCTCAGATGAAAATTTGATAAACTGTTGACTCCTTTGGTTATTTATGAGTCCTTACATGCATATAAATGAACATATTTTATTAGCTGGTACAAATTAAATTTTATCCGTATAAAACATGGATTTCTTTCTTCAGGCAACTGACCTGGGTTAAAGATGAACTTCTGGAATGCTGTTAGAATTTGTGTTCCCGAATGCACATCTGTCCCCAAAAGGGCAGTTCTTAGCACCCCAGGACCTAGCATTGCAGAGCAAATTATACCCAAAGCCACCTTCTTCATAGATGGAGAGATGGTAAGGCAGCCCCTCAGCCACTGCTCAGAATAAAAATGGGAGAACCGGGATTTGATGCAGGGATTTTTTTTTCTTTCTTTCTTTATTTTTTTTTTTTCAATACTGGGGTTTGAACCCAGGACCTCACGCTTGCATGCTTTGCAAATGCTGGGCCACTGAGCTGCACCCCCAGCCCATTTTTTTTTTTTTTTACTTTTTGAGATAGGGTCCCGCTAAGTTACACAGACTGCCTCTGTTCTCGAACTTGTGATCCTCCTGCCTCCGCCTCCCTAGTCATTGCGATTACAGGTGTGCGTCACCGCACCTGGCTTTAGACTGCAGGACTGATGTCCCCTGAGCACTCGCTTTCTCTGTCTCTCCCCCTCCCAGGCCCCTCTCCCTCTCTGCCACGCTCCATAGGATTGGAGTTTCTAAGACCTTCCCAAGCAAGTGACTCTTTGCCTATCTCTTTAAAGCATGCTGTAATAAATAATCTGTAGTGATCTACTGCTTTATCTTCCACATGGTGATTATAAACCATCCTACATTATTCTGTAGTTCTATCATGATAGCTTCTTATTATAGTGGAGTATTTCCTTTAAATGCATTAGAGTCATACGGTTTTTATTTTAAACAGAGGGGAAGTAGCCTCTAGGAGTTGAGGTAGATCCTAGATTAAGAGCTTAGACATTTGAATTAGAACAAAAGACCCTCGGTAAAACTGCCAAGTAGGCCAGCAAGTTTGGAGTACATACAAGGGGACTTACTGCAAGCTGCTGATGGATTCATGGCCACACTAAACACTGGTTAGAAACCAACAACACCGTAGATCTTACACATACATTTCCCAGAGGTCCATTTATTTCAAATGTTTGGCACCAAATGTGCTTTGTAAGTCAGACATTTCAGGTTTTAGAAAGGCAATAGGATGGAAAGAAAGAAAGAAAAAAGAGAGAAAGAGAGGGGGAGGGAGGGAGGGAAGAGCGAGGGAGGGAGGGAGGGAAGAGAGAGAGAGAAAGAGAGAAAAGAGGAGAGAGAGAGAGAGAGAGAGAGAGAGAGAAAGGAAGGAGAGAGAAAGGCAATAGGATATATATTAGTAATACATATATTAATAATAACATTTCCAGCAGAGTCTAGGGGAGTGCCTGATAATTGAGCAAATTAATATTTCTGCAGTTAAATCAGGGAATGTTCACTACTAACGTGACAAAGAAAGACTATAAATAGCCTTATGTTAGTTTCGATCCCCAAATTAGTTTGTCACAAACTTTACCAAAAAGCATGTTTTCAGTTCTTTGTGAAGTTCAGGATAGTGTATAAGGGTTTGTAGATCTATCTTATCCTACTTTAAATATATGAATTTACTGATCGGTAAGAGATAACATTTATTAAATCAGTTTCATAAATGAGTTTCAATATGTAACTTTTTTTGCCATTGTGTCTTTTCTCAATTAGCAATCATATATGCAGATAACTACAAATGCCAGAATTCACAAAATTTTGAGGGCTTCTGGCTGTCCTTGGTGAGCAGCCCAATCCTAGGTTGGCCCTTGTGTTAGTTAGCTTTCCATCGCTGTGATAGAGTACCTGAGATAATTAACTTAAAAAGAGGAAGTTTATTTTGGCTTATAGTTTTGGAGGTTTGTCTGTGGTCCTTTGATCTCCCTGCTTCTGAGCCTGAGATGAGGTAGTGCGTCATGGCAGAAGCACATGGCGGAGGAGCTGCTCACCTCATGGCGGCCAGGTAGCGAAGAGAGAGGAAGAGGTAGAGTCCCAGTTTCCCTTCAAGAACACATCCCCAGTGACCTAAGTTTGTTCCACTAGGCCCCATGTCTTAAGGTCCCACCATTTCCCAATAGTGCAACAGACTGGGAACCACACCTTTAACACATGGGCCTTTGGGGGACATTTAAGATCCAAATTAGCAGCCCCGGAGACTGAACTTGAGGAACCTCCTCCCACCTTCACCAGTGCAGCCATACTGAGTGACCAGCAGGGCCAGCCAGGATGTAAGGCAGGAGCTGATTAGGAAATATTCTTACTTCTGGGCAGGGATTCTAGATATCATTAGGTAGAAGGATCCCCCTTTTTTTTTTTTTTTTTTTTTTTTACCATCCAAGCTTTGGAGCCAGATTGCTAGGAAAAATCCTTGTTCTGTTCTTTACCAGTTGTGAGACCTCAACAAATCATCTTATCTTTTTCCATTTCAGCGTCCCTCTTAAATATGAATAAGTGTAATAATAATCCCTACTTTAGAGGAGTATTGTTGTTGTTGTTGTTGTTGTTAGGTGAGTTGGTGTCCATCTCATAGTGACCTTATGTACAACAGGTGAAACACTATTGTCAGTGTTTGTCTGCTATTCATAGGGTTTTCAATGGCTGATTTTTTGGAGGAAGGAGTGGATTGCCAGGTCCTTCTCCCAAGCCTACAGTACCTGGTGTTCCCAGGCAGTCTCCCATCTAAGTATTAACCAGGCCCAACCCTGCTTAGCTTCTGAAATCTGAAGGGATCCGATGCCACAGTGGTATGGCTGCAGGCCTAGAGGAGTATTGTAGGGGCTAAATGCATTAATTTAAGTAAAGCTCTTAGAGAGGTACCAGGCACAGAGTAATTAATAAGTATTAGCTGTTTTTATTATTTGCCTGCATATATGTAGTGGGCAAATAATGCCCCCCCAAAGATATCCATGCTCAAATCTCTGGACTCCATTATAGAACCTACTTCCCTGCCCCCCCATATGACACCTCTGGTGGCCAAAGGGGCTTTGTAGATTAAATGAAGGACTGTTAGACAAGGAGATGATCTGTTGATCCAGATGCTCCTCACCTAGCCCCAGGAACCCTTAAAGGGGACAGCTTCTCTTGGACTTGGGCGAAGAGGAGCTCTGAGGGCGAGAGTGGGATTCAAAGAGGAGCTGTAGCTGCAGGAAGCTTCTGGAAGCGGGAAAGGACAAAAAAAAAAAAAATTTGACTGTTTCCCAAAGCCTCCAGAAAGAAAAGTAGCCCTGCTAATATGCTGTCCTTTACTCAGTGAGACTACATGGGGCATCTAACCTGTAGAGCTTTAAAATAATAAATTTGTGTTGTTGTGAGCTACAAAGTTTGTGGTCATCTGCCCTGGTATGTGGGGCACACACCTCCCAGTCCGGCCGGATGTTCAGATGGGTGGCACTGCCATGCACACAGATACTGGGAACAACTCACTTGGCTGGCGGAGATGGGAGAAAGGAAAAAACCTCAGGTGCATTTGCCTTGATAGGGGGACAAACACAGCTCTTTATTGCCTCTGCCCTTAGAAGGGCAGGAGAGAGGAACCCAAAGTGTACAGCTTACAAGTGCTAGCAGCCTAAGTGCTGCAGCTCTGTGCTGCCTCGGGGGACAGCCATGGCTCTTCTGCCTCTGGCGCTGGGACTGGAGACTGTCTTCAGCTTTGGCCTCTTGGCACTGGGTCCAAGAGCCTTTCCTCAGCTTGCTTGTAGTCTGTCATTCCTTGAGAGCACCATCTAGTTGTCCTGGTCTCGGTGGTCATGAGGAGAGAGACAGAGTTCTATCTTTTTCGGTGGTCCCGGCAAGAGAGAGTTCTTGTGTTGTCGGTGGTCAGACGGAGAGAAAGTGAGCTGCTGCAGTGCAGCTCCTTATATAGCTCGCCCATGGAATGGCATGAGTCAATCAGCTTTGAGTCTAATTGTTCAGTCAGGTTCGGGGGATTTATGAAGGGTTTTGTACAAATGTCCGATCAAGTTACTTTCATTTTCCCTAGATTTCTAATTTACAAACCAGATCTTCAAAAGCCATTTTCCCAGTTTTGGGGTTTTTGCCAATTTCCTCCCAATTTCCCCCTACACTGGTAGGGGGAAACTACCTATAGGAAACTCCTATAGTGTGTGCTTTTTGTATTCTCTGATGAGCAACTTCCTTACTTGTCTATTCCATGTCTACTTGGAACCTAGCATGCAATAAGTACTCAGTCAAACTTATTTATTCATCCCACAGATGTGTATGTAAGGCATGATGAATGGCTTTGCCAAGAAAACAGAGGGAATAATATGAGAGAGAGTGAGGGAAGTAGGGGGTCGAGATTTTATAAATCTTTATGAGGGTGTTAGTCTGATAATATTAGGAACAAAATAATTAGAAGGTGGAGTGGATAACAGCAATAGTAATAAAAGGAACATAACAGGTATTGACAGAGGTGAAGGGAAATTAGAGCGCTCACCCATTGCTGGTGGAAATGCAAATGGTGGGTATAGCCGCTAGGAAAATTATTCGGTACTTTCTCAAAAAGACATACAATTACTATATGCAATTTAGTATATAAAGCAATTCTACTCCTAGGTATATTCCCAAAAGATTGAAAAAAATCTTATACACACACACATATATGTATATATATATAAAATACTTATATATAACATATATACCTTGTATATGAATGTATATTATATATATACACCTGTTACATGAATGTTCATAACAGCATGGCTGCAAATAACCAAAAGGTGAAAATGATTCAAATGCCATCAAATGAATGAATGAATACATAAAAGAATATGTGAGTAAAATAATGGGATATTCATAGAATTAAATATTATTGGGCCATGAAAAGAATAAAGTTATGATATGTTGCTACAATATAGATGACTGAGGAAATATTATGCTAAATGAAAGAAGCCAGACACAGAAGATCACAAATCATATGATTCCATTTGTGTGAAAGATCGAGAATTTAAAAAGAAAGCAAAGACTCCATAGAAACAGAAAGCAGATTAGTGGTTGCCAGGGGCTGAGGAGAGAGAGAAGTAGGGGGTGACTGCTCCGGAGGTACAGGGTATTCTCTGGGGTTGATGAAGATGTTTTGGAACAAGATACGGGTGATGAGCATACAGCCTTGTGGAGGTACTCAGTTCCCCCAGAAGTACACTTTAAAAGGGGTAAAATTAAAATACAACGTGAACTGGATAGGAATATTCTTCTGTTTTAAAAATGAATGAAAAATGTGGTAGTTATTATAGAATGTTTTCTAATGATTAGGAAAATGCTCAGAAGGGAGGGAGAGAGAGAGAGAGAGAGAGAGTAGAGATTTATTTCCCAGCAACAAACAAAGGGGAGCAACTTTACACCATCAGTGTGAAGAAGCAACAGCTACAAAAAGGAGCAGAAGCCGCAGCTGGAGCCGAGCTCGGCCCCCTCCTCCCGATCCCTTCCCTCCTGCCAAGCCCTCTGGAGGAAAGATGGCCGTCAGCGAAGTCCTGAGGGTTCTTACCCACACTGTCCAGCTTCAAGAGAAACAGACTGAGGGGCTGAGTGGACAGTTCTGAGAAAATTCCAGGAGGAGTCCTTGAGAGCAGAGGTGGGAAGGGCCTCCCAGTGAGGGTGTGGCGCTGCAGGAGCGAGCTCAGGCGAGGGGAGGCCCCACGCCCCTGGCTAGTTGGGCCTCCCGCGAGAGGTTAGCTACATGTCAGGAAGGAGGGAGGCATTGTGTTCTGCTCTCATCTGGATCTACAGTGCCCCCCAAAGGCCCATGTGACAAAGGCCTGGTCCCCAGGGTGGGGCTTTGTGTGAAGGCTTTAGGTCATTCGGGCTGTGCCTTTGCAGGGACTTGGGGGGCTGTGGCCCCTTCCTCACTGTTTTTCCCTTCCTGGCCCCATGTTGAGCGGTGAGCTCCACCACACAACTCCTGCCCTTCCCAGGGTCCCCCTCAGCAGACACCCAAGCCAGGGCTCCACCTGAACCTCTGAAACCGTGACAGACCACCTCAGGTATTGGTTACAGTGACGGAAAGCTGACTAACCTGGGCTCCAGCAGGGACCCCACTCAGGGCCAGCTGAGCTGCCCTCCACGCTCCTTTCCACAGCGTCAGGCTACAGACGGGACTGGAAGCCACACCCAGCCCTCAAGTTGCAGCTCAGAGGGGGAAGATAAAAGGCTCTCTATAAGGCCGGGAGGATGTCAAAGAAAATTCATCCACACCATACTCTGTGGAAGCAATAGACAATCAATTTGTCTATACTGGGCATTGTTGTTGTTGTTGTTAGGTGCCGTCGAGTCGGTTTCCGACTCATAGCGACCCTCATAGGGTTTCCAATGGCTGATTGTTTTGGGAGTGGATTGCCAGGCCCCTCTCCCATTTTTGTGGTGCTGGGAATTGAACTCGGGACCTCAGAGACTGCAGCACAGTGCTCTAACAACTGAGCTAAATCCCAGCCCATACTGGGCATTAGGAAGATGAAAAATGGCACAATCACTGTACAAATGTTCTAAGAAAAAATGCATATTAAACCAGACGAAGAGTTCTGTCTGGAAGGACCCAAAGAGCAAGCAGCTTCCTTGCAAATGCTTTGTGCTATGCAAGAATTTTAAAAGAATATAAATAAATAAGGGATCAGAACAAGATGAACAAGATACAATGGAATAGGATATTGAAGGACTAAAGGAATAAAATAAAATTCGGAGTAACTACTGGAAACAGAAAGAGATAGTGAACGTAGCTGAAACATTATATTAGTTTCAGATAAAAATGAGATAATCACAGCAAATGCAGAGGAAAAAATTATTAGATAATAGTTAAGGCACTGGAAGACAACTCAGTGCAAGGATATTTGATATTCCTGGTAAGAATCCAACAAAATAAACCAGAAAAATACTGGATAACATAAAACAGAAAAATTTCCTGGAAATGATGGCACAACTGAATTAGCAGTTTGAAAGATCACAATGTCTAGTAGGCAAAATTGATACAGAATGAACACTGAGTTGTGCAGTGTTTAAGCTATGCAACGTTAAAGATGGAGAGTTCCTCAGTCATCCAACACAAGAAGCAAAAGGGAGAAAATATTGAGGACGCTATAGACTTCTGTCAACTAACAATGCCAGGGAACTGTGGAGCGATGTCTGCCGCAGGAGGAGGAGCGAAGCCTACAATACTTTTATTCAGTTGAATTGCGACTCAGGTGTAAGGGCAACAAGGAGAACATTTTCAACCATAACAGAGCTCAGGGGACACAGCACCCATAGTCCTTCTCGAAGGAAGCCTTTAAGAACACCGACTAAATGCAGACTGTCTGGGTTTGAATCCTGGCTTTGACTTTTACTGACTCTGCAACTTAGGCAAGTTGTTTAATTTCTTTTGTGCCTCTGTCTCCTCATCTGTAAAACAGGGGTGATAATAGTCACCGCATCATTGGGTTGTTTTGTGGATTCAATGAATTAACATAGATCCAATGCTTGGAGTAGCTCCTGGTCCATAGTAAATGCCCTAGGAAATTGCTTGTTTTTGTAGTTGTTAGGTGCTGCTGAGTTGGGTCCAACTCATAGCAACCCTATGTACAACCGAATGAAACACTCCCTGACACTGTACAATGCCCAGCACTATTGTCAGTGCTTCTCTGCTGTTCATGGGGTTTTCAATGTCAGATTGTTTCAGAAGTGGATTGCCAGGTCCTTCTTCCTAGCCTGCAGCATCTGGTATTCCCAGGCAGTCTCCCATCCAAGCACTAACCAGGCCGACCTCACTTAGCTTCTGAGATCAAGTGGGATTGGATGCCAGGGTGCCATGGCTGCAGACAGAATCTTGTAATTGATATTATCTATTTTGTGATAAAGAAGTCCATTCCATTTAAAAGCCAAACCAAAGAATGATAAAATAACCACAGCTAAGTATTGAGTCAGTTTAAAGACAGAGCCAAGTTAAAACAAACACAGAACCAGCGGAGGAAAGTATGGCTGCAAAAAAGTGTTGTTGTTGTTGTTGTTAGGTGCTGTCTGAGTCGGTATCCGACTCATAGCGACCCTCATAGGGTTTTCAATAGCTGACTGTTTCGGGATTGCCTTGGGGGTGGATTGCCAGGTCCTTCTCCCAGCAGAAAAGTGCATAAACATATAAATCTTGACCAAGTAAAAAAATAAAACACCAAAACAATCAGGAAGTGGTGTGAGGAAAGGTGGGAGAAAATATAAGCAGACTTGCCACTAAACCATTTGTAGCAAATCTTTCCATTCATATTGTCCAAAAGTGAAACAGGTAATTAGAAAACCATCTTCTTAATGATACTCATTATTTCTTTCTTATTGCATCTGGTCCCACCTGATCTCAGAAGCTAAGCAGGGTCAGCCTGGTTAGTCTTTGGATGGGAGACCAGTTGCAATTACTAGGTGGTGCAGGCTAGGGGGAAGGACCTGGCAACCCACTCCTGAAACAGTCTGCCATTGAAAACCCTATGAATAGCAGAGAAGCATGGACATAGTGCTGGGCATGACAAAATGTCAGGGAGTGTTTCGTTCTATTGTACATAGGGTTGCTGTGAGTCAGAGCTGACTCGATGGCACCTAACAACAATAATCCTTAGAGCAATATTTTAAGAATGAGGACAATTCTATGAGTTTTAGCATTTTATTTTAGCTTTAGTTTCTTTTGTTTTCTATTAAATTCATGTACAACTAAATTTAGTATTTTAATAAGAAATATAATGCCATTCTTATTAAAATTTTTTTATTCATCTGTTCATTCCTCTATCATAGAACAGTGTCTGAGAGGATGTTTACCATGTGGTAACAGGAGTTATTGGTGGCAGTGGAATTTGAGTTATGCATTGTTATTTTGTATATATTTTGAGTTTTTGTGATATGCATGCAGAAAACCAGCACAATTATTACTTTATTTTATTTTTATTTTTTTCAAAACTGGGAGGTTGAACCCAGAACCTTGTGTGTAATTTACAGACACTCTCCACTGAGCTGCACCCCTACCTCCCTTTTTGTACTTTACTCTTGAGACAGAATCCCTCTAAGCTATACAGGCTGCCTCTGGCCTTGAACTTGTCATCTTCCTGCCTCCTCCTCCTCCCGAGTCACTGGGATTACAGGCGTGTGCCACTGTGCCCAGCTCAAAGTTATTATTTTAGAACAAACCAATTAAATAACCATCTAAATTCATAAAGCACTTCACAAGCCTGTAAGGAATGACTCACCCTGCTCAAACACATTTTGTCCTTAAAAGAAGAGATTGTATGTATAATCAAAATCAACCTTTTCATATTTTGTCAACGATTTTCCAGTCTATTACTTAAGCATTAGGGAGTAGTTTTGTCTTGTCAACACCCAGCTGGAAATAACAGCTCATATGTGATGAAAAGTAATGGCTGTGGGGTGTGGAGTGATTTACAGGAGCACAATTTCCCATGTGGGGGGAAGTGATCTCCACCAAGGAGACTGTAATTTTCCATAATGTTGGGCAAGGAGGTAGGACTTACGAGAGAACAGGCGGCACTTTCTTCCCTTGCTGTTGGAAGGACGGCGGTGATGATGATCTCCTCCGACTAAAAAGGCAGCCTCCTGCCACAGGACCTGAGTTTGGAGTTGGGTGTTCATAGGTGGCTCCTCCTCCGCGCTCCCTTCCCTTTGTGCCAGTTGCGCCCTGCTGGCTCTCTACCTACACTCCATTGCGACAGCTGTCGCCTCCCCCCTGGCCTGTGGGCATCCTGAGGGCAGAAGCCAGGCTTTGCTCATCACTCCAGCCCTGTGCTTTGCCCAGAGCCCTCCTTAGAATGGATTCTGTTGCCTGGGTGACTGCTGAGTGAGTGGCCTATCCTTTCCGCCCAGTCCTTCTGTCACCTGCCATATACGTGTGTGAGAACAACGGCTGGGATAGACAGATCTGTCTTCTTTTCCCAGGACCATGAGAGACTGAAAACTCTGAGCACAATCAGCCTCGTTGCTAAGTCCATCACTAGAAGTAGACATTATTGTTGTTGTTGGGTGTCGTTGAGTTGGTTCGACTCATAGTGACCTTGTGTACAGCAGAAGGAAAGAGGCAGTACATTTGACAGGGCTTCTCTTCTATCCACCAGGTTTTCCATGGCTGATGTTTTGGGAGTAGGCTGCCAGGTTCTTCTCCCATTTGTTTGTGGTGCTGGGGATGGACCCAGGGCCTCAGAGAGCACAGAGCGGCACTCTACCAACTGCATGGCTCCCCTATCTCCTAGCCATGTTCATTTTTTCTTTTTTTAGAGGCAATTTCAAAGCAACCAAAGAAAAGCTGATGAAGGAGCAATGGTTCTGGAGACACCCGTAGGGAGACTTTATGGGCCAGTGGAATAACATCCAGCAAGGATGAACCTGGGCTACTTTCTTATGCTGTTCCCCATCCTAGGAGCCCCAGAGGTTCTCAACTCCCCTCCAGATGTTTCTTGTGCTTAGCCAGCCATTAGGGATAACTTAAAGGTTAATTATTTACACAGCTCTCTTTGGTGAGTAGACACAGACTTGTCACAAAAAGAAATATTTGTATTTCTTCATTCATGTTAGAGTGGATTTGGTGTCATCCAAGCACAGGGCCCTTATTCCCTGGTGATTCCAATCCCTCTGACCCTCCCGTGTGGAGCGTGATTGGGTTAATCCGACAGGGGCAGTTGAAGAGAGATCCAGAGGAGGAAAATGTTTGTTCCACATGGGTCAGAAAATGGGGATCGAGGGTGAGAAGATGCACATGAACTGGGTCTGTATCAGAGCACGTGTCTGTCACCTTGTGCTGTGGGAGCTTATGTGTGCAATGATGCTGAAAGCTATGCCACCCGTATGTCAGATGCCAGCAGGGCCACCCATGGTGGACAGGTTTCAGTTGATCTTTCAGACTAAGACAGACTAGAGAGAAGGAAACGGCAGCACACTCCTGAAACAATTAGCCATTCTAACCCCTATGAATAGCAGAGAAACACTGTCAGATATAATGCCTGAAAATAAGCCCCTCAGTCTGGAAAGCCTTCAAGAAAAGATTGGGGAAGAGTAGCCTCCTCAAAGAAGAGTCGACGTTAACTGATGGTAATGGAGTAAGGCCCTTGGGACCTCCTTTTGCTGATGAGGCACAAGTCAGAATGAGAATAAACATATTGGCTGCAGCAGTGGGCTCAAACATGAAAAGATTGTGTGCATGGCACAGTGTTGGATAGCATTTCATTCTATTGTATATAGGGTCACTATGAGATGGATTGGACTCAACAGCACTTAAGAGGAACAAACAACAACATACCAGAGCACTAGTTCAGAATGGCCTTCAGAGAGCATTGTCTTTCTAGTATTGGTTGGTTGGTTGATTGATTGATTGATTGCAGTGCCGGGGGCAAACCCAGGGCCTCCTGCATTCTGGGCAAGTGCTCAATCACTGAGCTATACCCCAGCCCATGTCTTCCTAATATTTCGATGACCATGCACACAGCACTTTTGGTGAATGGAAAAAAAGGAAAAAAAAAAAAATAAGGAAGGAAAGAAGGAAAGAAACTCCATAGATGACCAAAGCAGTTATGTTTCCTGACTGGAATGCAAACGGAAACAAGAGATTGCCTGGCAGTTCTGCCTTATGTTAAGGGAGGGTCAGGTGGTACTGTGCACCCCACCACTGGGAAATTCTGCTTGGACATTTAGAGAGAGACTTGCTTGCTCTCCACCCTCAGTCTTGTTGTTGTATTGATAAGAATTTGCTGATGTAGTGTAAGCCTCAAAATTTTCTTGGAAAGCGTGACAGGGGAGGCAGATCTCAAGTGGGCTCCTGGCTATTTGGATACTTTTCTAGGGAGGAGAGCATCTTTGGGGTGGACCATAAAGATTGTCACCAAGCCTACCAGCAACCAGGGGCTGGGCCACAGAGACATCCTCCGACCATTGTGAGGGGATCCACAGCTAAGAGCAGCACTCTCTCTTTCTCTTGGTGTTGGCCTTCAGAAAAGAAATAACCAATAAAAGACAAAACCCATGCCATGTGGACCAGAACTCCTCACAATTTCCAGACCCAGCGTGGAGGCCCAGACTCTGCAGTTTTACAAGGTTGTCTGAGAGATGTCAGGGTAAGAGAGGCTGTGGCATTTCCGTGAGACAGAGACTGACAGGCATAGTTATTAATACCCAATGGGAAGCACCAGAGACACTGAGAAGCAGAAGGCCTTTGCTCACCCTGATTTACTGTGCTGTTTCAACTGCATTGACAACAACTATAGATGTGGTTTATCTGAGATGCTGCTTAGTGCTAGGCTGAGAGCCAGGCTTCCCATGGTAGCTCATTCAGTCCTCACACTAATCCTGCAGGAGGTATGGTCAAAACCTACAATGAATGTTTAAATTTTAAAAATATATACAATAAAAGACACATTGTCATTAATCCTCCTCAAAATAGTCCCTGTCTTCAAACACTTATCCCATCATTCTCACCACTTCCTACAGCAGTTCTAGAAGTCCTGAGTGTCTCTAGGCAGCTGTCATGGCTACCTGGATGTCCTGAACTGATTTAAAATATTTACCTTTCATGGTCATTTTGGCTTTCAGAAAGAGCCAGAAGTCACACGGTGCCAGATCCAGTGAATAAGGTGGATGAGGACACACCATAATGCTTTTATTTGATTGACTTATTGCTCCAGAAACGATATATGATGCAGAGGATTGTCGTGATGAAGGATGAAACTGTTGTCTGTTTCTCAGGCCATTTCCTATGTTCATCGTTTTTTAAATGCTCTAATAAGCCCTTGCCTACAGCCATACCTCCCTGGTGTCCCATCTCATCATATCTCGGAAGCTAAGCAGGGTAGGGCCTGGTTAGTCCTTGGATAGGAGACCACCTGGGAACACCGGGTGCTGTAGGCTTGGGAGATGGACCCGACAGCCCACTCCTAAAACTATCAACTATCAAAAGCCCTATGAACAGCAGAGAAGCATTGGTAATTGCGCTGGACATGGCACAGTGTTGGGTAGTGTTTTGTCTTTTGTTGCTATGAGTTGGACCCAGCTCAGTGGTACCTAACAACAACAAGCCCTTATAATATTCAGAGTTCACAGCAGTGTTCAGAGGCACAAACTCAGCTCCTTGTCACCTAATTTTAACATTTCATGTGTTTTTTTAGCACTTCTGTGCAGTTTGCAACAAAACTTCACATTAATGCATTCTTAGTGATCCATGGTTTAAGGGCCTATAAAACACACTCCCGCTCAACCACAGCTCACACCCAACTGCACCGAACAAGCCAACACTTGTCACACCCAGTTCCTCAGGGTGAGGTGCCCGGCGCCTTCTGCATTGAAGGTTCCTGCCTTTCTGTTGGACAGTTCTTGGCGGTGGCGGCAGCAGCTTTCACCAGATTTTTTATCACACTTCGTAGGATCCCTATTTTGCCAAAGAGGAAGCAGATATCCTGAGAAATTAGACTATTTCCCCAGGCCTTGTTGGGCTGGAGTGTTTGATCAGACTGCTGCTCGGGTGCGCGCCACCTCAGAGCCCAGCACGCTCCTCCCTGCTGAGCTGCCAAGAGGATCACAAGTCTTAGCAAAAGCAGAGCCACACAGGCTTCTTCTTTCTTTTGGCCACATCCAGGGCCCCTGGCATCTCTCAGGACCAATTGCATTCATTTTAATAGCGTTTATTCCATTCCCCCAGCAGCACATGCCACAGGAGCTACCGTGATGTTAGACTGTTTAGAATCCCAGAAGCTTATGGCAATGTCAAGGGGGAGAAATGTCAGGTCTGGAGGGGAATCTGAAAGGAGCTCTAGCCACCCTGAAGAAAGAGACTTGTTGGCATCAGCTACTTCCGGGTGGCCTCAAGTGCTCATGGGCTACATCGCTCCAAGCCAGGTAACGCTGGCCCGGGCTCTGACACAGGCATCAGAGCCTTGGGCACCAAGGACTTTCCCTGGAGATGCAGGGCTGGGGCGTCTCTGATGGGCACATCCAGTAGCCCTTCAATGCGCAGAGGAGCAAGGAGGCCATTTGTCCATCTGTGTCCTAGGAACCGTGTGCACATCTTTTCCTCCCCAAACCCAGAGGCTTAGGGAGGTGTGGTCAGAGTTGGGCATAGGAATGGTGCCCTTCCTCATCCTGGGCCTGTTGGGGCCATGGGAGGGGCCGGGATTCTGGAACCCACTAGCCCCAGCTCGGGGGAGGACACGTGCCCCATGGGACACAGAGACGGCCGGCACATTGGCTTCAAAGCCGCCCTGGCAGAAGCACGAAGAGCTCTCTATAAATAGCCTTTTCATTTCCCCAGATAAGTTCAGAGCGGCTGGTCTGAGGCAGTCTCTTTCTTCTGTGCAGTCGTCATGGGTGTTTGGTCTTTGAGGGACACCCTGCCCGAGGACTCAGCCAGCTCAGCATCCAGCCAGGGCACGCCCACCTCCCCTCAGCTGCCAGGAGGCCCCAGTCCATGTCCATCTCCACCCCAGTCCCCCCTTGCTGAGGCAGGCCAGCTTGTCGAAGGGTGAGTGTCTCACTCCCCTGACTTCTCCAGGATCCTTGCTCAGATTTTCGGCTCACACAGAGAACACAGGATGTCAACTCTCATAGTGAATACTTACTGTTTGTCTAGTTCTCCTCCATGGGCTGGGGGTTGGCTCCAGTGTGTGTGTGTGTGTGTGTGTGTGTGTGTGTGTGTGTGTGTGCAACTCTATGCAATTGATCACACGTGCAATTTCATGTAACCACCATGACATTTAAGACGTCTACTGTACCATGACCACAAGGTTCTCCCAGGCTCCCCCTTACCTCCTGCCCTGCTCTCTACTCATGCCTACCTTGGCGATCACTGACCACGCTGACCATTCAGTGTGTGCCTGTCTGCGATTGTCAGCCACCTCCTTATTACACAGCCTATACCACAGTAGTGGGCCCACTTTGGAATACAAGGTCTACTGCTTCTGTGCTTCTGCTGGAATAGAGGCAAGAAGAACCTCGTTTTAACATCTTATTACAATAGTTCTGTTCAAGTTTGGGACACGTTTTCTATTAGGCTTCTTTCTGCTGGTTCAGTATTTCATTAATTTAACAAATATGTATAGAGTGCCTGGCATTTTATTGTCTGTGATGTTACTGTACTGCACAAGGCTTAATGTTCTCAGGGGAGTGAACTCCCAAGGTCTTCCCTTGGCTTTATGGAAGGTTTCTGGACAATTGTTCTACAATGACTTTTTTCTTAAGGTGTTTTAAATTGAACTTTCCCTAAAATTGAAATTCTTGTACCACTTTCTGCTCAGTTTCAAAAAGTCCCTCTCCCATCAGCTTGCCTTTTCACTGAAATTGTCTTGGGAACATCTGCAACCTTGAAAGTTTCACTGTATTCATAGTTCTTAAAATCTCTTTATAAAATTATTCACCAAGATTGAGCCCTCTTCATCTTTGCGAATTCTTGCTTTTTTTTCCCCATAAAGAAATGACTTTTTTTTAAAACTTGGTTTTCTTTTGTTGAAATTCAGTTCTTTATTCCTTTCAAGTGGCCCCTTAATCTTATTGCTACCCTATCGTTCCCTACCTGCCCACAATTAGCTTTGGGTTATGGACACTTGTCAAAGGCATTCCCAAAATGCACAAAATGACTCGCTGCCCCTTCTTTGTGCACCCAAGACGTCCGATGAGTAGACCTGGCTCCTTTGTGCAGAACGTCTGCCTTTGCCTGTCTGGGTCATGCTGACTTAATGTTTCTGCAAATCTGTACTTCATTTAAGGATTCCTGAAGTTCAGCTAGTCTCAGTTGGAGAAGCAGTCCCCTCTGGAAATAGGGATGAGGCTGGCATTGGCCCTTGATGGTCCTCCGGCTATTGCAATGACAGGTCTCATAGTCGACAGCCGCACAGCTCTGCCCACGAATTCATGTGAGACTCCTCAGTGGATCACATCCTGTCTGGGTGATTTATTGATATGTTTGTGTCCGACTAGAACATTCTGGCATTTACTACAATATTGAACGTTCTGACCTGTCCATTTCAAGAGCTCACATTGCCCCTGGCAAAGGGCAAACGTTAGAACAACCTCTCTTCTGTTTCTTTTTGTATTCCTTCATGCATTCCATGGATGCTTTCAGTTTCTTGTTTTTGTTTTTGACATTTTTGGAGGGTTTCTTACAAGGTGCTCTACAATGGATCACAGAATTTTGGACAAAAAAGAGACAATAAAAGGAAGTTTGGTACAAACATTCCAGTCTAAAGACCAAAGAACTAAAGCTGAAAGAAGTTATCTGACTTGACGCTGAATCGCTTATGTTTCCTGCCTAGTTACGTGTTCTTATTTTGTGGCTAGTTATGCTCATCTGAAAACTTGAATCACGCAGGTGTGCTCTGGGGCCTTAGAATGCTGACCTCTTGTCCTGCTCCACAGTGCTCAAGGACAAAGCGACTGACAGAGGCTGCTGCTGGCCCAGCCCAGACCTAAGTAATTTTCTTCTGCTATTCAGGTCCAGGGGCTGGAATTTGGCTCAGTTGGTAGAGCGCCACTCTGCACTCTCTGAGGCTCCGAGTTTGATCCCCAGAACCACAGAAATGGGAGAAGGATGTGGCATCCCACTCCCGAAACAACCCCAATATAATCAGCCATTGAAAACCCAATAATAATATACAGTCGCTATGAGTTGGAGCCGACTAGACAGCACCTAACAACAATAATTCAGATCCAGAGGAGCCTCCGGTATAGGTGTAGGAGCCTGTGTTGGCGCACCTTCTGTTGCTGTGACAAGTGCCAGGATGAGGCACCTTAAAAGGTGGGACGGTTTCCTGTGGAGGTTTCAGTCCACAGTGGCTTGGCCCTGCTGCTTGGGGCTGGTGGCGGCACAGGTGTCACAGTGGAGTATGTGGTGGAGACAGGAAGTGAAAGGAAAGAGGAGAGAAAGAGCAGCCAGGCTCCCAATATCCCCTTCAGGGGCACCTTGTGACCTCAGGTCCTACTGCAAGGCGCTACCTTCTAGAGGCTCCACCACCTCCTGATAGCGCCACAGGCGGGGGACCCAGCCTTTCACCCAGGAGCCTCTGGGGGCCTTGTAAGATGGGAGTCCCATGGAGCCCAAGGAGCTCCACCCCGCACCTGCTCAGGCCCCGCCTCTCTCTGCCCTGACTCTTTCTAACACCTTTGTTTTCCCACAGAGAACCGTCCCTGATTACCGTGTGTGCCGTTTATGAAGCGGTCTTCCTTCTGAAGGACTGCTTTCTCAGGGTGGCCCACTTTGCCCTCTCTCCTGAGAGAGCTGAGACGTGACCCTCACAGGGCTCAGGTGGACTGGGCTGGGCTGGGCTGGGCAGTGCTCTCGGTCTTTCTGGAGGCTGTGAGCCCCATCCTGCTGTCTGAGTTTTACAGCTGAAACAAGGCACGCATTGTCCTCCTGCCTTTGAGCCTTCCTTCTGGAAATGGCTCATGGAGTTGGTGCGTCAGGGACCTTTCTCTGCACTTCTGGCCCATGGGCTCATGTCTCCTCTCGTGATGGCCCCAGCACCTTTCGTGAGGCACCCCGCACTGGGACAGGGGCCTCCTGCTTTCGTTTCTTTCTTCCATCTGGTGGTGCTAGTGCTGGGAGTACCACAGGGGTCAGAAGCAAACAGGGCTTCCCTTCTCAAGGCTGCGGGTCCCAGTGGACCACAGTTTTGTATGGTGGTTTCTAAGAAAGGGTCAAATGTGTCTGCGTTTCTCAAAGTCCTTTTGTATCATCGCAGCTCCTGAGCACACAGAAAGGCCTCGGCAAGCCTGGCTTCCTCGTGAGGCGTATTCTGGCAGGGTCCCTCTGCCTCTGCCTGGCCCCTACACTGGGTCTGTTATTCACTCAACAGCCAGAGAGAATGTCAGAAACATGCCTTCCAGTCAAGTCACTCCTCTGCCCAATCCCTCCCGCACACAGAGGTTCCGTTGTCAGGCTTACCCGGTGGTAGAACGAACTCCTGTCCCTATTTTCATGATGCTTGGCCTAGCCACGACCTCATGGTAGCTATGGCATCCTCCCTGCTTCTTGACCTTGACTCAGTCACTGATGTGCTGTGGTCACAAGGTGGAAATGGAGATAGACCTGACTTCTGCAGGGGCTTGACATGGGCCTGGGCTGTTGAGCTGCTATTTTCAGGACACAGACAGATCCTAAAAGCTGCATTGTGCAGCTCGGGCCCTAGACCAAGACCACGGAGGACAGCTGGCCTGGCTGGCCCACAGATGTGCAGTGAGAACTGAGCACCCCCGGACGTCTGTGGCTGCCATCTTGCAAGGGCATTTGTATCCGGGACAAAGGTGTGATTGCCAGACCTGTGCAACCTCCTCCTGCCCTGTAAGCCTGGGCCTCTGCAGGGCCAGTAGAGTTGCTTGTCACCTGGGCCAGGTGGAGATGCACCCACAAGAGTCTACGTGTGTGCATGTGTTCATTTGTGTGTCTATATGTATGCATGCATGTGTACGTATGTGCATGTGTGTGTGTATGTAGGTGGAGGTATATGTGTACATATACAGAAAGCACCGAAAATTGTATACACATTTTAAGAGAGGAAAAAATCTCTTAAAATTATAATAGTCAACATAGACTGACAACAAAAGAGGAAGACAAGCCCTGTTGACTTCTGCACTTGCACGAGGTGCTCGAAGTGGTCTCCAGGGCAGAAGCATCAGGATTCGTTGCTGTGCGAGGCCCCCTGGATCTTCCCTGTGCACGTCACATACAGCACCATGCGTCTCAAACCTATCACAATGTGTGCAGTTGTTAGGTGGGGAGGAGACTCCATGGTACACTCAACGGCTCCATTGTGGTATTTACACAGTGTTCCCATGTTTCAAACGCCACTTCAAAATCGTCCTATGCTCTTCGAACAATGTCTATGCTTCCACCATTTTCTTTGACTGTCCTGCCTGTCACATGGTGGCACTTACATTCATTTGAGGAACGTCATCTTCTGTGTGACCGTCATACTAAACATTGCTACTTTAGTTCAATTCAATTTGGAAAAGTAATACATAGATAACATCTCTTAAAATGTGCACACTTTTTTGACACCTCGTGTGTATATATTTTTTTTAGCACCTTCAGTATACCCCCCATCCTGGAAATGAAAATCCCTAATAGCATGCCGACGGAAGACATTGTAACACAGCTTCCTACTCATTTTTGTGTCAGAAAGTTGGGAATTGGTCGGGGATGCTGGGCTTTAGAAGCCAGCCCTTCATGTAAATGTGGCCTTGGGGGTTAGACCGCAGGTTCAGATAAGCTGAACCTTCTGGGGCTTGGCAGTCGATGGGACACTTGGACGAACACAGACATATCCTTATACTTACCCCATCTAGAACAGCACCACACCTTCTGGCCTCCCAGGGAGCCACCTAAAAAACCCAGGAAATGCTCCTTGCTGTCTCCCCATACCTGGCAGCAGGAAGCCACACTGAAATTTGGTGCAGAACCCAGCCACGGGTTCCAGTTTAGGCCACTGTGCAGTCCGTGTGAAATGAGACTTGATTTGCCTTGTCAAAGGGTTGTTACTCTGGAACAGTGGTTGTCTGCCCTGCCCACTTCATCCTTTTTGAGCTGTTCCCTGGTCTCCATCCTCAGGGGCAGCCACAGATTTGGAGCACACAGGTGTATCTCTCATCTTGGGTGACGTTGCCAAGGCACATTACCTCATGTTTATTTGAGTTAAGTTTCGTCTGCCTGCAGGCTGCGCAATCCCCCAAGTGTTCAGTGCAGCTTCTTACAAATCTCCTTAGCTTTTATTAGCCCCAACAATTTGGAGCCAGCTGAAATCTCTGGGAGGAGATTAGATGACAATTATGTGACAATTGCCCATGCAATCGCTGACCAGGTCGCTGAGGCAGGATAGCGCTCTCCTTGCTGATCCCCTCCTGCACTCAGCCCTGGAGGGGGCCAGGGAGCCCCTGCTGGTGTGTGCTTCTGTAAGGCGACACACCAATTCCTGGGCCTCCGCAGGGTCTGGAGCCACCTGTGCTGAGGGCCAGCGGGGTTTGCTCTGTCTGAGGACCTTGGCCATCAGGTGGAGAAGGGAGACAGAGAATGAGGTCTGGTGGGAAGTGGGCTGGGAGAGGGAAGCTCTTGAAGCGTGTTTGGTCAAGGGGAGAAGGCGGGGCAAGGGCGTCACTCTTTGCACTCGTCCAGAGAGGCTGAGTGGTCGGCTTGGTCACATCCTGAAAGCTAGGAGTGAGGGGCTGGGCAAGAAGGGAAGCCGATGCCCTGCAAAGTCTGGGTAAGACAGCAAGGAGCCGCCCGGAGGGCCAAGAGGAGCCGCTTGCAAGAACCCGGGCTGCGTGAGCGAGGCTGGTGCCAGGCTCTGGTGTGTGGGCCGCGTCTGAGCGCGGCTCCTTGTTCCAGCGAGCTAATCTCGGCAGCCTCAAGCTGTTCCACAGACCGTGGGTGGGAAGCCAAAGCCATCTGAGATGATCAGCTGCCTAAGGCTTCTTTTAAGGAAGTAGAAGAAAACATTGAAGAAGTGCAGACCCAAATGATGCCTTTATCTTGGGGCCAGTTACCGGGGATGGCTGGGCCAGTGAGTTGTGAAATGCAAGTGCAGGTATAGGCTGGAAAGGCAGGTTGTGGCTGCCCCTGCCCTCTCAAAAGCATTGTTGTTGCTAGGTGTTGTCGAGTTGGGTCCCTTTCATAGCGACCCTTTGTAGAACGGAATGAAGCACTACCCAACTATGTGCCAGGCATACCATCTTTTATGTTTAAGCCCATTGTTGCAGTTACTCTGTCAATCCATCTAGTTGAGGGTCTTCCTTTTGGTTGCTGACTTGCCACCCTCCTAAACATGACGTCCTTCTCCAGCGACTGGTTCCTCCTAACAAAATGTCCAAAATACGTAAGGAGTCATCTAGCCATCCTTGCTTCCAAGGAACACCCTGGTTGCACTTCCAGGATGGATCTGTTGGTTGTTTGGGTAGTCCATTTTTCTCTCTTTTTCTGCCGTGAGGTTATTTCCAGTGTTTCCAATGTTTCTGCTCCGTGTTTAGAAACAGGCCAGATGCATTCAGCCTCCAATCTGGACAAATCTCTCCTTGCTTGTGTCTGTT
Source organism: Pedetes capensis (assembly GCA_007922755.1). Lineage (NCBI taxonomy): Eukaryota > Metazoa > Chordata > Mammalia > Rodentia > Pedetidae > Pedetes > Pedetes capensis. Next base: position 8,574 of record VMDO01000898.1, on the reverse strand, counting down.
TCAATTGGGTCTTTGTTGAGTCTTTGGTTTCAGTTGCTTGAGCAGCTAAAATCGAATGAGCAATTCCACTCTGACATATATAAACATGAGAAATCAAACCTTGATGAATTTAAACACAAGGGAGGAGCAGGACCCTGGCCCCTGGCCCTGCTCGCCGTCTGTGGCTTTGCAATCCTGCCTCATCTTCCTGTGGCTGTGGGGAGACCTGCTGTCAAGAGAAGCAAACGCAGAGCTACAGCCCAGGTCAGCCCTGGCTGGTGCTGTGGGCCACCCGGAGGAGAAGAAGTGGGTCCCAAGGCAGCCTCACCTGGAAGACTCAGGCCACTCTGGATTTGAGGCTTCCATTTTTGCTTTTATTCTTTTAATCCTGAGTGGTTGTGCTAGTTTGCTAGGACGTTTTACCAAAATGCCACAGGGTGGGTGGCTTAAACACTGGGACTTTCCTCACAGTCCTGACACTCCTAGTGGAGAACAAAGTGTCAGCAGAGTTGGTTCCTTCTGAGGGCTGCGAGGGAACGATCTGTTCGAAGCCTGTCTTTTGGTCTTGTAGGTCACCATCTTCTCCTTGAGTCTTCACGCAGTCTTCCCTCGGCACACATCTGTGTCCAGCTTTCTTCTTATAATGACACCATCCATATTGGATTAAGGCTGCTTTAGTGACTCCATGTTAACTTTTTGTTATGTGCCATGGAGTGGGTCCGACTCATAGTGACACTATGTACAACAGAGCGAAACATTCCTGACTCTGTGCGATGCCCGGCTATGTCAGTGCTTCTCGGCTACTCATAGGGTTTTCAATGGCTGATTGTTTCATGCGTGGGCTGCCAGGTCCTTCTCCCAAGCCTACAGCCTCCAGTATTCCCAGGCGGTCTCCCATCTAAAGATGAACCAGGCCTGGGTAAGACAGTAAGGAGCCGCCCGGAGTGCCTGGAGGAGCCGCTCCTCCCTGCTTAGCTTCTGAGCTCTGAAAGGATTGAATGCCAGGGTGGTTTGGCTGTGGACCAGGTTAATTTACTTACACCTTAAGCACCCTAGCTCCAAACAGTCATATTTTGAGGTATTGGGGATTAGGATTTCAAATATGAATTTTTGTTGTTTGTTGTTGTTAGGTACTGCTGAATTGGATTTGACCCATAGTGAGCCTAAACACAACAGAATGAAACACGATCCAACACTGTGCCATGCACTTGATCTTTTTGTTTGAGCCCATTGTTGCAGACAGTGTGTTTCTTCTCATTTTGAGTCATATCACATCAGCAAAAGGAACTCCCAGGGGCTTTACTCCATTCCTGTCATTAAGGTCAACTCTGCTTTGAGGAGGCAACTTTTCCCTAGTCTTTTCTTAAATGCCTTCCAACCTGAGGGGCTCATTTTCTGGGACTGTATTGATAGTACTTCTCTGCTATTCCTAGGGTTTTCAATGTCTAATTGTTTCAGGAGTGGCCTTCTGGGTCCTTCTCCCTAGTCTGTCTGAGTCTGGAAGCTCAGCCGAAAGCTGTCCACCATGGGTGGCCCTGCTGTTATCTGAAACACCAGTGGCATAGCTTGGAGCATCACAGCAACACGCAAGCCCCCACAGCACGACAAGCTGACGGACACATGGGGGTGTGAATTTTTAGGAGGCATAATTCAGCATATGCCAGTGGTAAAAGGTTTTCTTCCCTAAGTCCAGCTGTGAGGGACACCCATTTGCAGAAGCAACCTGCCCAAGAGCCTTCTGAAGGATGAGCTCACTCCCCGTCCCCCAGTAGTTGGCTGTGGCTGAGCCAGAGTCAGGCTTCTTTTGCTCGGGGGTTGTCCAAACGGTGCAAGAAGAGGAGAGCCTGGCGCATGCCCAGGGCTTGGCCACATTCCTGACTAACCCACCCTGATGTCCCAGGCTGCATTGGCAATACGTGGGCTGCCCCGGGGCTTGTCATTTAGCGGGCCAGCATGACCATTGGGTGGTGCATCCAGCTCTTGCTGGAAGTGGATCAGGTTTCCATCCTTCCCAGTAGAATAGCAGAGAGCCCCGCTGAGGGCTTTGTCTAGGGAACAGGGTCATCCTCAGATTTCTCAGGACCGCTCAGTGCTCTGGGAAATGCACTCAATAGCAGGGAGGGGACCTGGGCTCAGCTCTGAGGCCTGGGGTGGCAGGAAGAATGCTTGAACCCCCCTGGGTCAGGAACACGGCAGGAGAGAACATGTTACCCAGAAAGCGGCTGCTCAGAGCGATGCCCTTGGAATCCAAGCCCGTGGAGAGAGTAGGTGGTGGGCAGGACTCTGCGTGGCACCTGCCTTCAGGATGCGGGGCCTGGCCGGGGCCTGTGGAGACAGCGTCCAGCCTGTGGGAGGGGTCTGCACCAGTCACAGGTGCTGGGAGGTAAGACGCAAGGGGAGCTGTCTATGAGGAAGAGAGGTGATCCTTTGAGGGCCCTGGGAGGGCAATCCAGAAAAGCTAGATCTTACGCCGGATCTCATGGGAAAGGGCTTTGGACAACTTCATGTGCTCTTTTAAAAAAGGAAGTATGACCAGAGGTTGAAATGGCAGGTGGGGGGTTCTGGAAGAGTCAGACAGAGCTGGGTGTTGAGGAGCATGCCTGCAATCCTAACAAAGGAAAATGAAAAGGAACAGGAACTTAACAGGCACCGGCATCGTGTGAAAAGGACGGAGGAGTAGAAACACTGGCCGTGTTTGCAGCATCTGCGGTACCTCAAGTACAAACCGACTTTTTTGTTTTAATTTATTTTTTGAGCCAGTGTTTTGCTATGTACCTTAGGCTGGCCTGCAACTTGCTATGTAATGCAGGCTGGGCTTGAACTCAACCTTCTTCCTTCCTCAGCTACCAGGGTGCTGAGATTACAGGCAGGTGCCCCACATCTGGCACAAACCGAATTTTAACCACAAAGAACACATTCCGTATCACTCTACAGCATATAAGAGTTTTCACAGTTTCTTTTATAGTTTAGCAGTGACCTTATGAAATATTATATTAACATTTTATGGTAGAAGAAACTGACACCCAGAGATATTAAATAACCTGCTAAGTGCACCGAGCTAACAGGTAGTAGCCTTGGATTATAATGTCAGCCCTCATATTCCTTCCCGGGACGTGCTCTGTGGCTCCTGGGCTTTGTTGGACAGGGAAGGGGTGGGGCTTGTGCTCTGTCTCCCCTGGCCTGGCAGGGATGAACATTTTTTCCCTGACGTTGTTTGGAATTGCCAGTTGCTTGAGGGGATGAGTGAGTTAGCTTTTGTGTTGCTGTGATCAAAATGGAGACAACTTAGGAAGGAAAAGTTTATTTGGCTCATGGTTTCGGAGGCTATCAGTCCATAGAAGTTGGGGAGGCACTGCTGAGGAGCTCAGGCCGTGGCAAGAGAAGCCTGTGGTGGAGGCTGTTTGCGGGATGGTGGATCAGGATCAGGGAGCCAGGCCAGAGCTGGAGGCCAAGCATAACCTACAAACCCACCCCAGTGATCTACTTTCACCGGCTAGGTCTCACTTCCTGAAGTTTCGTAGCCTCCCCAAACAGTATCACTCACTGGGGGCCGAGGGTTCAAACATGAGCCTGGGAGGACTGTAACATTCAAACCACAACAGAGTCATACAAAGCAGACCAACCTCCAGTTGGTTCCATCATTGTTTGTTAAACTGCTTGCAGCCAGGGCAAACCCCTCCCTCCCCCGTCCTTGGGTGTCCATTGCAATAATTCTTACTATGGGGTTTCTTGCTGCACAGAGCAGGGCTCTACCCATGTGGCGTCCATCCTTCCAGCCAATGGTTGCCCAGAGCCCTGAGGAAAAGCACCAGGTAGCATTGACTGGATTGTTGGAAGGAAAATTGAGTTCTTCAGAAATTACTCCACCCTGGGGACCAGCAGCCTAACCTTGCTGGGGTTTGGGGAGTCGTTTGTTCTCTCCTCGAGGAAGGAAGCCCAGAGGCAAAGCGGGGGAGGGTTCTCTCCTTCACAGCTCAGGCCAAATACCTGTCCCAGAGTGGCAGAAGCAGCAGCCTGGAGACTCAGCCTGGAGACCCCCTGCAAGGGAAGGGGGGAGGGGTGTGTGTAGGCGGCAGCACGGACAGTTTCCCACCTGCGTGCTGTCAGTCAGAATCTTCACCTGCACCCTGCAGAGGGAAGCGGTGGCCGTGCCCAGGCTACAGTTGGCACTTTGTGCACGTTTGATTAAAATCCGGCAGCATTTTCCTGAGCGAAGGTACACGTCTGTGATAACTCTCCTCTGGCTCCTTGAGAGCACAGTCTTCCGTCGAGATCATTAGTCAGGTAACCACGCGTGTGCATGTGTTTGTTTACTCCAGGTGCTACAGCAAGATGTGCAAAATATTTTCATTCCTTGGTGCTCGAGGTGAATTTTATTAGGGGAAACGACTAGAGTCTGGTGTTCAGTCAGATAGAGTACTATCACGTTCTCAGTGCTTCACTGGAGTTTTCTGTCAAGGTTCAGAGTTCAGAGGTCTTCAGGGCACTGTGGAGGGGTGTAGGTTTCAGATAATGCTCAGCTTGCCTGAGTCACGGGCCCACCTTTATGTCCATCCACGTGGGGACACTAGCCTGGGGCATGGCCTGTCAAAACTACAGCTGCCAACTGCTTTCCTTGAATGTGTGGCTACTGGGGGATCTGTTTATTAATTTTCTTCAAGTGGAAGTACCTTGTTTTTGTAAAAATAATGCATATTCCTTGTAAACCCAAAGTGAAACAATACAGAAGTTTATAGTCTAATTGGTGAAAATCCCCTTTGATTTCTTATTCCCATAGTCTCACTTCCTTCCTCATTCAGATCACTATTGGTAGTTCGAGGTGAATCTATTCTGACTTCTTTCATGTGTTATCACATGCTGTCATTAGGTGCGGTCAAGTCGGGTCCGACTCATTGTGATGGTATGTACAGAGGGGACGAAACACTGCCCCATACCGTGCCATACCTGGCACTATGTCAGCGCTTCTCTGCTATTCATAGGGGTTTCCATAGCTGCTTGTTTTTTGGTAATGGGCTTCTGGGTTCTTCTCCCAAGCCTACAGCACCCAGTATTACCAGAAAGTCTCCCATCCAAGGACTAACCAGGCCCAGCCCTGCTTAGCTTTTGACATCTGATGAGATGGAACATCAGGGTGGTACAGCTGTAGGCATATTATCACATATTACTTTATACGCACAGTAACTCTCCCTTATCCCTGGGAGAGAAATTCTAAGGCTCCTCCACCCAGTGAATGCCTGAAACCATGCATAGTACCAAACCCAACATATACTGTATATTTTTCCATATATTATATAGCTATGATAAAGTTTAATTTATAAATTAGGCACAGTAAGAGGTTAACAATAGTAACATAATAAAATGAAACAATTATAACAATATACTATAATTAAAGTTATATGAGTATGAATAAAAGTTACATGAATTAGGAACTCTTACACATTGCTGGTGGGACTGCAAACTAGTATAGCCATTATGGAAATCTGTATGGAAGTTCCTGAGAAAACTAAAGATAGAACTACCATATGATCAAGCTATGTCACTCTTGGGCATATACTCAAAGGAATCCAAGTCACCATGCCATAGAGACACCCGTACTTCCATAGTCATTGCAGCACTGTTTACAATTGCAATGATATGGAATCAGCCCAGATGTCCAGATGAATGGATTTAAAAAACATCTGGTACATATACACAATGGAATATTATTCAGCCATAAAGAAGAATGAAATCATGTAATTTGCAGGAAAATGAATGGAACTGGAGATGATCTTTTTAAGCGAAATAAGCCAGACTCAGAAAGACAAACATCACATGTTCTTCTTCATATATAGAAGCTAGATTTATACTAAACTGAAAATAAAATATATACCTCCAAATATTTATATGCAAGACTTGAAAGTACAAGAGGATAGATGTACAGCAGGGAAGGGATTAATGGGCGAGAGGGAGGAGCAACATGGGTGTTGGTGTGGCGATACAACTGTCGGATAATCCTATAATGAAACTCATTATACTGTGTCTAATTAAATACCAGTTAAAAAGCAAAACTCAATGAAGAGATTTCATGAATTGCTTATTTTTACAATTTTCTACATACCATTTTCAGACCATAGCTGACTACCGATAACTAAAAAACAGAAAGCAAAACTACTCTAGAGATGGCGTGTTATTAATGAGACCCTGCTATCACACATACATTATTCAGTGACCTGTTCTTTTCAGTGGAGAATTTTCCATGTCAGCACATATAGATGTAACTTATTCTTTTAATCGATGCCTACTATTTAATCCTTCTCTGCATGTGGGCATTTAGATTATGGGGTTGTCATACCAAAGTAGTTCACGCTCCTCACACCCTTTTATTGATCCCAATAATCTGTCCAAAAGACAGATTTGGAGCTACTGCCTTCTGGCAACTTGAGGAGTCAGAAAACTACCCCTAACTCTTCCTGGGCTCTACCGCAAATCACTGCTCCCCTGCATCCTGGAAAGTTCCACCTTCATTTCTTTGTGCTTTTCCTTTTTCATTCCCCACCACTATAGTTTGGATCTGGAGCGTCCACCAATGGCCATGTGTTAAAGGCTTGATCACCAGCCTACTATAGCACTGTTGGGACATGGAGAACTTTCAGGAGATGAGACCTGGTGGGAGGAAGTTAAGTCATTGCGGGCGTGGTCTTGAAGAGGATGTTGGGACCCCCGCCCTTTCCTTTTCCTGTGTTCAACAGCCAGGCATGCCATAAACAGGTTCCCTCTGCCAAATGCTTCCACCATGATGTACTGGACCACTCCAGGCCCAAACAGTGGGGCCAAGTGACCACAGACAAACCCTTAAAACTGTAGATCCAGATAAATTTTTCTTCTTTTAGATTAATTGTCTCAGCTATTTTTTATAGTAACGGAAAACCAATTAACCTATCTATCAATACTGTCCTCTTCTAAAAGCAAAGGGAAATTAGAGTGAAGGGGAGTGGATAGAAAACATTAATAATAGTTCCTATGGCCTAAAGGGAAGGGAGAGGGCTGGGACTTTGCTTAGTTGGTAGAGCACCGCTCTGCAGTCTCTGAGGCCCCAAGTTTGATTCCCAGCACCACAAAAATGGGAGAAGGACATGGCAAACCACTCCCAAGGCAATCCCGAAACAATCAGCCATTGAAAACCCTACGAGGGTCGCAATCAGTCGGACACGACTCGAGGGCATCTAACAACAACAACAAAGGCAAGGGAAGTCCTCAGAGTCAGACAATTCACATATGAGGCGGATTTTCTTTTTGGGATGCTGAGGATGGGACCCAAGGTCTCAAACATGCAAGGAAAGTGCTCTACCGCCAAGCTGCGCCTCAGCCCTACTTCTTCTTGTATTGTTGTTGTTGTTGTTATGTGCCATCAAGTCGGTATCCGACTCATAGCGACCCTCTGTACAACAGGGGAAACACTATTGTCAGTGCTTCTCTGCTGTTCATAGGGTTTTCAATGGCAGATTGATTTTTGGGAGGGGGTTGCCAGGTCGTTTTCCCAAACCTACAGCTTCTGGTGTTCCCAGGTGGTCTCCCATCCAGGTACTAACCAGGCCCCACCCTGCTTAGCTTCTGAGATCTGACGGGATTGGATGCCACAGGGCTACCGCTGCAGGATCTTCTTGTGTAGTACTTTATAAATCATTGCTCCCCTGGGTCACGCCATTGTGGACATGTCTAGGAGACATCAGTGACTCGGAAGGATGGCGCGGTTGGGTTCAGGAGGCACTGAATGGGGATGGGAAAGGAGAGGAAAGGAGAGAGAGGGGCTGCTGATGGCTCCCCTTCCGCACCTCCTGACACTGCCTAGCGCTGACCCTGCCCCCGCCAGCCCATCTGCCTGCTGACTGGGCTCAAAAGTTAAAATCGGTTTCTTGTGGACGCTGGCCAATGACTTCCTTGCCACGGGAGCAATTGCCTTTTTGCTGTGTTTGCAAGATGTGAATTCATCCTTTTTTAATATCAGTAATACACAGTAAAGAGCTTAATCCAATTTACAAAGAAATAGGATCAGACAAGCCTTGGAGATACAATGTGCCTTTATGGCTCCAAGACGCTGGTGCCGGGGAGGAATGTGTGTCACGTGGTGTGGAAATACTCTCCCGCACCCTCAGCCTCCCTCCTCAGGACCAGGCACCGAAGTGATGGGACTGAGAAGGGCTTGGAGCCTCAGGGGTGACTTGGGAGTTCTCCCTCCCGTGATGCAGGAACTTTGGAGCATATTAACCCAGTAAGGTGCAGTAGTGATATGCTAGGATTACTCATGTGTGGAAATGAAGCTCCTGAGCCCTGCTCAGGACAGAGCCTGTTTCAGAGTTGTTGGTGCAGATAGCGTGCTCCTGACCAGCCCTGCCTTCCTGGTCCTTTGTGAGCAGTGATGCTCCTTTGCTGGCTATGTGACCAGGTTAGAGACACCATCTGCCCTGGCCTGAGTAAAGGTGTGGCTCAGGGTCCTGCTGGGCTTGGTCTGAGGACAGGGATTGACTGGGAGGAAAGGCTGGGATGGTGCTTTCTACTTAAGGAGGAAAGGCTGGGATGGGGCTTCCTACTTATGGAGGAAAGGCTGGGACGGGGCTT
>VMDO01000897.1:115154-247160 GCA_007922755.1 Pedetes capensis | reverse complement strand
TTTTTTTTTTTTTTTTTGAGTTCTTTATAAATTCTAGTAATTAGACCTTTGTCTCAAGGGTAGATTCTCATATATTGCAGTGTTGGAGCTCGGCCTGCCTCAGCAGGGTCTCCCACAGACAGTGCACACTCTGGTAATCTTCCTCCCCTTTTAACTTCTTGACATTCATACTTTCATTTTCAAAGTTTGAAGACTGGTTAGTCTAAGCTTGAGTGGCAGAGTCAGAACTCAGGTTCACCAAATATGTTTACTCTCTGGACAGACTTATTTTAACCATGACTCAGAGGACACCCATGTTCCAAGAGATTCTTAGGCTAAATCTCCGCTGTTTAATTTTTCACTGTCATGTCTCAAGAATGATCAGAAGTGATTTTGTAAGATTACACTGGTGGAGTTGAAAGCTGTTAATCATGATTGACCTGTATGTGTGGTTGATAACAGATCTCTGTGTCCCCGCTATTATCTTTCTCTAATTGTGTGTTCATATTCAGGGATGAGCTTATGATTTTCTTATACTTTGTAGATGTTCACACCTCTTATGTTCATTATATGCTACTTTGTGTAGCACGTTAATAAGTGCTTATGTTTTATCCTTGGCATCACTATAGCCAGTGTACTTCAGACTCATAGTAAACACATCTTACCCAAACTGTTGTCTCCATGGTAAACGAACATGCAGTGTTGAGGTCCCCTGAGAAGAAGGTACTCCAGAGATTCGGGCATTGTATTTAAGAGTGGCCCTTTCTGTAGGGCAGCATCAGTGAAAACAGAGATTCCAGGCACACAGTCTGACAGGCGTGGCATATGCCAGGACAAAGTCAGGTAAATTGATCAAAACCACGTTTTTAATTTGGAAGTGGGAGTAACTGTATAAACCCGGGAGCTAAGAGAACCCAAAGGCAAAGCAAAATTGAAAACAGAATACTGGGAAGACAAAAAGGAGCTGAAAAATCAGTATTCTACTTTTCTCCACCTGGCATTTTGGAATATGCAAGTGCAGTTTGCTGAGATGAACTGAAATAAAGTAAGCATAGACCATATTTACTCAGGCTTTATCACCAAATAGTTGAGATTTTAGAGGGATCAAGAGCCTAGTGTTTTTATATCGCAAAGTGTATTTATATAGTTTGGCCAATAGGGACAATAAAATGCTTATCATTACTGGTTTGTTTCCCTCAGAGTTTGTTTTTCTTTTGCTTGAAATAAGGCCTGAGGGAGCAGTGCTGGCTGCATATTCTTGGTCACTGGTATCACAAGAAAATCAGATGTTTCCTCCACAGCTCAGGTGTCTGTACTGTGACTCATCAGGCAGAGCCAGCACTGCTGAAGAGGCTGTGTGAATCCTGGGTGGAAAAATATTCTTGTCCACCCTCTGTGTGGCCTGGAGACAGCAGCCTGCCTTGTTCTTGGGCTGCACGCCCATTGACCTCTTCTCCTACTTGCTGCCGAGTTTGCCTGTTGATTGCCTGCCACCTGCACACCTGGGTTGTTTCTCTGTGCCTCCTCGTCTCCTTTGCAGGTTGGGGCAAGTGAGTTTAGCCAAACTATGCTAGAGTGGTCAGGGGAGAACAGAGATATGGACATCAGGCATGTGTGTTCTTGCTCCCTTTATGCTTGTGAGGAACTGAGAAACTAGAAGTAATGACAGAGACCTGCTGAGGGTTAAGGTGGATGTGTGGGAGGGAGTCAAGGAAAAAAGGACCTGGGCAAATACTGGTGTTACTGAAAGTAATGTGGTCATCTTGCTGTGGTAGGAAACCATCTCAATCCTGGTTCAGTTTTGTTTGGTTTGGTTTAAGCAAAATGAAAGTGTATTTTATAACCTCTTTTAGTAATATTTTGTTACGGATATTTTCTGACACTGTTTTCTTTTTGTTGTTGTTGTTGTTACCTTCTCTCACTCTATTTGTTCCCTTCTGTTGGTGAAATGTAATCCATCACATTATAATTTTCAAAGCAGTTAGTTTATGGGGATTTGGTGAGGGAAATGATGGCATGGTTAGATGCTCTGGGACCATGTGAGTGGTGACCATCATTTGGGGACATAGATAAAAAGAGACTTTTTTGCATTAGGACTCTGCAGAAGGGGATCAGTCAAACTGAGACTAAGAACTGAGTACCAGGGACCCAGGTCATCTTGTAGAATTCAGTAGTTGTTTGTTGTTGTTTGGTGCCATCAAGTCGGGTATAGGCTATTTGGTGAGAACTGAGGGTGAGGGTGGACATCCACATGGCAACCAGCTAGAGATGTGAACTGTAACGTGGGTGCATGCAGAGGTAAGATGTCCCAGCCACCCCGCTCCCCAAGTCTGGTTAAGAGCAAAGGTGATCCAAGGGGTAAATCCAATGGCTAGGCAGTCATAGGTGGCCCTGCAGACTCCAGGTTCATTTCAAGTCCCAAGTAGTTAGAAAAAAACTGGGGGCTTGAGGAGTCAATAGGTGGATAGATAACAGTCAAGGCTTTCTAGAAACCCTGACTATTGGCACTGACCCAGGAACTGAGAGATGCCTGACATCCTGGGCACACATGGTGTGAGGGATGGGGTATGGAAAAAGATTCTGATCCAGCAGCATTGAATCTGCTTGCAGCAAGCTGGAAGATACTGCCTTGAGTAAAAACCAGGCTGTGGTCAACATGGAAACAGGAAGGAAAGAGAAGGCCAAGGAATTATGTTTTATGATCTGATTGTCCCTATTAAAACACCCTTTTCCAGCCTTTCCAGAACTTAAGGTTTATGGATAATTCTCCTGGCTTTTTAGAAGCAAGAATAATCTTATCAAATCTGATCTCACACCAAATGATGGTATTTTTGTTGTTTAGCTTTTACCATATTTGGAGTAAATAATAAGAATTTGGACTGGCAAAAGAATATCAGGATTGCAATAGAATAAACCAGGGAAGATGATGAAAAACCATAGGATTTAGGAAAATTAAACATAAAAATGGACTCAGGAGGATGAGGATTAAAGTGAAACCAAAATGACTCCTTAATTAAGCATCATAGTTACACAGACAGGAGCAAGTCTGAAGAGTAACTCTTTCCAAATGAGATTTTGGGGTACTAGCTCCCTTTTTGAGGGAAGATACTACTTTGTAGAAAATACCGTTAACTCCTTGAAATTTAAATCTGACTATCTTCAACCAGGTGAAAACACATGTCCTCCTAAGGAAGAGGTAAAGGATTCATTCACTCAACAAATATTTCTTTCATGCCTATTATTTTAATCTCTATAGTGAACCTACAGAAAAAAAATACCCGTGCCCTTGTGCTAACATTTTGGTGGGAGAGCCATCAAATACAAAGTAAGTAAAATAACATGTCAAATGATAAATCCTTTAGAAGAAAATGGAGTAGGAATTGTGTGTTGGGTGGTGATGATGCAAAGGCCTAAAAGTGGTGCTGAAGCAAGCTATTTGGAAATGAAGAGGAAGTGCATTCAAGCAGGAGTAGCATAAACAAAGGTGGGAGACTTGTGATATGTTTGTGGAAACAGAAGGGTGCCTTGTGGCTGGAATAGAATGGAGGATGGAGAGAATAATAAATTTGGGGACTTTACAGGCCACTGCCACTGAGTTGGGAAGCCACTTGAGCCTTTGGAGGATAAATGTGGGGGTTCTGAGGAAGGGAGTGAGTAACCTCTTGGGCTGTGTTGAGACTATGGAAGAGCAGACCAGAAGCAGAGAGATCTATTAGACCTTTTCAGGAATCCAAGGGAGAGATGTTGGTGAGTTGATCTTGAGTACTCAGTTGGTTATGACAGTAGTTAGACATACTGAAATTCTGGATGTATTTTGAAAGTAGAAGCAGTAGGACTTGTTGACAGGTCAGACATGAAGTGTGTGAGAGTCAAGGATGACTCTAAGGTTTCGACCTGAAAGACTGAAGAAAGAGCAATTTGAGAGGAAATACACAGAAGAGAATAAAAACTTTGTTTTGGATGTGAAGAGCTTAAGACATCCAAGTGGAAATGTCAAAATACAGTGGCAATATGCATCTGGAGCTAAAGAGGGGTCCAGCTAGAGACCTGGAGTTGTCGTCATGGGTTGTTGGTGTATAAAGCCACGGGACTACATGAGAGCAGCAAGGGAGTGAGTAAGGTAGAGATTCTGGACTTCAGCCCTAGAACTCCAATATTTGTAGGTCAGGAAGATGAGAAAGAAATATTAGAGGAGACTGAGAAGGAGGAACCAGTGAGGTAGGAGGAAAATGAGGAGTGTCCTGGAAGCCACATGAAGTGTGAGGAGGGAATGGCCAGATGCTGCTGCTGAAAGTGGAAACATGACTGACTACTGGATTTGGCAACAGGGAACAGATTTTAACAAGAGAAGTTGTGGTTGACTGGTAGAATCCAAAATCTCATTAGGAAGCATTCAAAAGGAATGAGAGAAAGGGAATTGAATTCATGGAATTTAGGTAACACCTTCATTCTTTCCTTAAGAAGAATGCAGAGAGACTGAGTGTGGTGGCACAAGCCTGTGATCCCAATACTTGAGAGGCTGAGGTAGGAGGGTCATGAGTTTAAGGCCAGCCTGGGCTACATAGTGAGTTCAAGGGCAGGCTGAGGCTATAAAGTGAGACCCTGTCTCAAAGCAGGGATTGAGGGGAGGGGTGGGCAGAGAAAGAGGGTAGTGGTTGAAGGCAGGTTAAAGTGAAGAGAGTTTATTTACTTTTAAGATGGCAGGAATTCCTGTTTATAAGGTGGGGGAACAATCTAGTAGGGAGAGAAAATTAAATGATGCATGAGTGAGATGGAAGAATTTTTGGAATGGAGCCCTTGAGAGGGGCAAGAAAGGGATGGAATCTGGTCATAGGTGGACCATACTTAGGAGGTTCGAATATTGGGGCACAGGTGGAATTAATTCAGTCGATTTGATAGTAGGCGCTTGTTGAAAAACATTTTGTGATTGCTGCTCATTGACCAGTGAAATGGAAAGTAAAGCATTAATGAAGACAGGGAGGAGAGGAGATGAAGAGATCTGGAGAGAAGAGGTGAGACAGTCATCTGAACATGGGAGTGTGAATGCCCTGGGGAAATGTAACCTGATTGGCTGGCAGCATCAGGACCCTACTTGTAACTGATGGTCATGATGCTTATGTGTTTGTCCTATCCAAGCCCACCTTTGGGAAATAGATGTGGAGTAGGCAGAGTGGGAGTTAGCCAGCTTGGGTTTTTTTCAGATTCCTTTATCAAAGCAAGAGTAGGATTAAGAGAGGGAGGAGATGTTCCTATGAAGGTAGAGGAGGTAGATATGAACAGGGAAACGCCATAGTCCATTCCGTACCAAACCATTTACTTTGGCTCACAGCTTGGAGATTCAAGTTGGTGATTGGTTTGCTCTAGTTACCTTGGGCCTGTAGTGAGGCAGAGGGAGTTTGTGGCAGAGCAGAACTCTTTACTTTGTGACCAGGAAGCCAGAAAAGCCAGGGTCCCACACAACCTCCTCTCAAGGACACACTCCCAATGACCTAAAGACCTCTCACCAGGCCCAAATGCCTAAGGGCTCCATCACTTCCCAACAGTGCCACCTGGTGGACTAAGACTTTTAACACTTGGCCCTTTGGGAGACACTCAAGATCCAAACTACCTCAGAGGAGTTACAGTAACTAGTAAAGGTGGGGTCTGGGATGTGAACACTGGAATGAGACAGTGAGGTAGGCTGGGACTGCCAGGTCAGGGGTTGGAAGGATCATATGTGTATATATGGAAATCCTCAAGAATTATGCCAGGAGTAATGTATTAAGAAGTAATAGTTGAGCCGGGCGCGGTGGCACACACAGAGGCAGGAGGATCGCAAGTTCAAGACCAGAGGCAGTCTGCCTAACTTAGCAAGACCCTGTCTCAAAAAAGTAAAAAAATGGGCTGGGGTGCAGCTCAGTGGTCCAGCACTTGCAGAGCATGCAAGCGCAAAGCCCTGGGTTCAACCAACAGTACCAAAAAAAAAAAAAAAAAAAAAAAAAAAAGAGGAAAAAGAGGTAACAGTTGAACTAGGACTTGAATCTCTAAGGTGTGAGGATTTGTGACTCAGACACCAGTAGATGGCTGCAAAATTGGAAGAGTAGCTTCAGGTGTTATGTACAGATCCAGTTAGATAATAATTTTTCAACCTCAGCAACACTGACATTTTGAGCGAGAGTACACTGTACTGAGGTGGGGGGTGCTGTCCAGGGCACTGTAAGATGTTCAGCAGCATCCCCAATATCTACCCAGGAGATGGCGATAGAACCCCCTGCCTTGGGGGAAGGATGACAAGCAAATATCACTAGACATTGCAAAATACCTCCTGGGTGCATCTGCCCCCACTTGAGAACCACTGAGTGAGATGAAGCGGAAGAGGCATTGAGGCCACTGGTGTCCTTACATAGGGCTGTTTCTGGGGAGTGTTAGGAATGCCACTTCACTCCATTTAGAGGGCACTATGGAGTGAAAAGGAGGAAAGAAAATAGAAGATACTGATGCCTCTTTCAAGGAGTTTGACAGTGAGGGGCTGAAGAATGACAAAGATAGAACAGGAGGAGAGTGTGAGAGCTGGGGAGGATTTCCTTTTATCAGATGGAGAAGCTTGAGCACATTTTAGAAGGATCATTTGAAGAGGAGCACTTGAGACTAGAAAAAAGAGTGGCCTTGAGGGCCCCAGAAGGGTTTGCAGGGCCCAGGTGGATAGTCAGCAGTACACAGGAGGAGCTGGGTCTCCTAAGGAACGGCACAGGCCTGATGCCAGTGGTTATGGGGTTTATGGAGGAAAGAGGGCCTGCAGCTGTAGCCCTGTGGCATCCAATCAGATCTTGGAAGCTAAGCAGGGTTGGGCCTGGTTAGTACTTGGATGGGAGACCGCCTGGGAACACCAGGTGCTGTAGGCTTGGGAGATGGACCCCATAACTCACTCCCAAAAATCAATCCACCACTGAAACCCCTATGAATAGCAGAGAAGCACTGACAATAGTGTTTTGCCTGTTGTATGTAGGGTTGCTATGAGTTGGACACTGACTCGACGGCACCTAACAGAGGGAAGAGGAAATGTTCTTCTCCTGATGTCTGTTTGCAGCCACTGAAAGTAGAGAACACAGGGCAGGCGTTGGCACTTTGGAGCAGTTGTGGAGCATAGAAGAGCAGAAAAACCTGGAGAAAATTCTAGGATTTTCTTGGTTCTAGTCTGGACAGTAGTAAGAACCTATGTGGGGCCAATGATCCCCAATTGCACTGCTTGGTAGCTTTCTCCAGCATCCCTCAGACACGGAGAGAGCACGGAGCAGGCTTCAGCCAGAGCAGGCTGGCCGTGAGCATTGCAGGAGTGGCCCCAAAAGGAGAAGCTGTGGGAGGTGATCTTAGTAAAGGAGAGAACAGAAGGAAGAAGATTGGCAGCATCATTGCAAAAAGACCAGGGGCCTCTGAGGTCTTAGTGACATCAGAAGGAAATGTAGCTGCCCTCAGAAAGAGGGATCTTCAATGAGTGAGTTCCGAAAGGGAACTTTTCGAGGGACGGCAGGGTCCCTGGTGGGGCCCTGGCATTTGGTGCATGAAAGGGATGAGAATGTTGGTGATGAGGAGCCAGCGTGTACTAGGCGTGTTGTGTTGTGTCTGAGGGTGTGACCTGTGTGTCCTGGTGTAGTGGAGGTTGTGTGACGGAATGGGAAATGAGAGCCAGGGGCTGGATTTTCAATGGCCAGAAGCAGCAGCCAGGAAGGAGGAGATGATGTAGACTCTCAGAAGCCCTGGGGATACATTCTGCTCACTTGAACCTGAAAGGGAGTTTCTCCCCAGAACCCTGGGGATTAGTGGTCTGGAAATGGCATGTGAAAAAGGAGAACCTTAATCTTACTTTCCTTTCCCTGGGGCGTGAAAGGTAGGAGAAAATAACAGCCAGGTCTGCAGAATTTTGTTTGCAGGTGTTGTTTCAAAGTGATTGGTCAGATTTTATTTCAAAGGGGGCTCAAAAACCTATTTTAATCTTTCTTTTTTTCTCCCCAATGTTTTGATTATTTCTGAGGCAATTGAATTGGTGCTGAGGCTGTTGAAAAATATTTCAGTTTATTTTATAGTCAGTTCAAAGTCTTTCTAACTAATCCCAGAAACTCAGCTAACGTCCCATGATCTGCTTTAAGTTCCCAGGAACTTTTGGGTCAGAAAGTGTGAGAATAAGGCAGGACCCTCCCACTCAAGCATTTCCTCTTTTGAATTTACACTCTTTTGCCTTCTGTAAAGAGACAAATATAATGGCTTTGTCTTGCGTCTTTGGCACTAAATTTGTCAAACTAAAATAGAAAGACTCAACCTTTGCTGGTCCCCCCAAAAAACCCAAAAACCAAAAAACAAGAAAACCAGACCAAAGCAATATTAATTTGGCAGAAAGACTCTCCAAAGGGGAAATGAAATCAAACATAAACTGGCTAGTAAGAATTGGCCACTTGACCTATTTGCTGGGCTAGAAATTCAGATGGCATTTCAAAATTGAAAGCTTTTTGTGCATTCAAGAGCAAAAAGTGATGTAATGTGTTCTTTGTCTGAATATGAAGGAATACATATTTGCCCTATGTGCCTAATTCAGAAGCTGAGGATTGAAGAGAATAAGAAAAGTCGGCTGACCTACAAAGCTGTCATTCAGAAATTTCTTTCTCTGCCACTTCTTTGGAATGAAGAATGTCTTTTCCCAGTGACACAGTCCTAAGTGATGATTGGGCTCTGAGCCCAGCCAAGCCCACCATTGCCAATTTAACTCAGAGTACCAACAAACTACCATTCTGCACTAGTAATCCTCTCAACATTCTGGTCCCTTGTTCTTTTCCATCATAAAGTCCAGAGTGAGTTGAGACTTGTGAAAAGATGCTTAGCATGATGAGATTGATTAACTGAAAGATTGATTGGTTTTGAGTTATGTTAGATGATAAAGAAGCATTATCATACCTGCAATTTATGAAAGACAGGTGGTATGAGATGACAGAGAATACAGTTTATGGAGCTCATCTGTATTACTTTTGTCTTTAGTCTTTTAGTTTTTTCTGCCAATGAAGGTGAACTTTACTGAAATGATTCAAGCCCTGGTGAGGGGCCAGGGAAGCCCATGATACTCAACATTGTTTTAGAAAGAAGCTGGGTGGGATGGTACATACTTGTAATCCAGGCACTTGGGATCTGAGGCAGGAAAATCCCAAATTGGAGGCCTGCCTGGGCTGTATAGTGAGACCCTGTCCCAAAAAGGAAAAACAAAAGTTTTAGGAAAGAATATGATTGTTCTAAATGGGTTTAAAGTTCCTAGCTCTGAAAATTATATATCATGCAGGTATTTTAAAAGCTTGTAGAGCCAGGTACCATGGTTCATGCTTATAATCCCAGCCACTTAGGAGTACAAGGCAAGAGGATTGAGAGTTCAAGGCCAGAGGCAACCTGCACAATTTAGCAAGACTCTATCTCAAAATAAGAAAAAATAGAAAAGGGTGTGGGTCAAGGGTAGAACACTTGCCTAGCATATGTGAGTCCTTGGGTTCAACTGTCCAGTACTGCCCCAAAACAAACAAAGAAACAAACAAACAAATAGACTTGTAGGTTGTTTTGTGGAACCAGACCAGAGTGATTGGCCAGTTTTCAAAAAAGGGGGATTGGGTTAGGGTAGATGTTGGGCATAGACTGAATTCTGATAAATGGAGACATTTTGAGACTTGAACATTCATCTCCAAGAATGTTACAGAATGAGATTTTTTTTAAGCAGATGTTGTTTGTTGTTATTAGGTACTGTCGAGTTGGTATCCGACTCATAGCGACCCTCTGTACAACAGGGGAAACACTATTGTCAGGGCTTCTCTGCTGTTCATAGGGTTTTCAATGGCAGATTGATTTTTGGGAGGGGTTTGCCAGGTCCTTCTCCCAAGCCTACAGCTTCTGGTGTTCCCAGGTGGTCTCCCATCCAGGTACTAATCAGGCCCGACCCTGCTTAGCTTCTGAGATCTGACGGGATCGAATGCCACAGGGCTACCGCTGCAGGCTTTTTTAAGCAGATAGTTGGTGAATATTAGAAAGAGGTCACCAGGAACCAACATGATGTCAGTAAAAAGAAGTCATCCCAACCTGAACACATTAATTTTTTCAACAGGAAATATTAGATAACCTAGGAGAAATCCACAGACATTTTGGTGTGTTTTGATTTCAGCAAGGTGTGTAGAAAAACTGCCTTTAAATAAAAAATGAAGAAATGTGGTCCTAGAGAGCACACTTATCTGGGCAATTGATCTCCCAAAGACTGTGGCATAATGGGTGGAAATCAATTTCTAGAGGAGACAAAAATCAATATGAACTGAAGTAAACTCCTGCCCCTAATTCATAAATACTAGCTGCTTATGTAAAGAGCACAGAGTGGAGGCTAGTGACTGACGATGTGAAATGGCGAGGTATTTGGCTAATTAGACTCAGTATGACTTGAACATGTGGTAACAATGTCAAAAAGTCAATGCAAATCCAGGTTGCAATGCAAATCTGTACCTGTGTCTCCAAAACAAAGGCAGCCCTAAGCTCCTCCTGCTCAGTATTAGTGAAGCCACTTCCAGTTTGAGGTGCTCCCTTTTGACGGGGAGTGTGATGAGAGGAGAGGATCAGCATGGTCGAGGATCCTGACATTCAGGCAAGAACATGAGAACAAGATTTAAATATCAGATAGTAATATTGGTAGATGAAGGTGCAAAATTCAGCATTAAGGACCATGAATAGAAAGTAAATATAACAAATAGGTTGCATTTCAGTAGGAAGACATTCTCATAATTAAAATACCTAATACTTTGGAGAAGTTCAGATACAGCCCGACTGAATGGATAACAATCTAGGGAGGAGATAATGAATGCTTGAAACCAAGATGTATCCATGGGGATAGAAAGGCAGGGCATATATGTTTTATGTGGAAGAAGACTTGGTAATTGATGGAAAGTGGGGAATGATAGAAAGGGAGGGCTTTCTGTGAGCCTACCACCCCAGTGAGTTATATGTGGCTCATTGATGCATCTGAATTGCTTACATTTTTATATTTTTTCCTCATTCAACCTATTATCATCAACAGCCAAATTACACAACTTATTAAAATTCTTTCTTCCATATACTAGTGTTCATTCAACCTGGCTTTTTCCCTTATTTTCTGAAATCCTTGACTGTAAAATGCCTTGTGAATTCCTGCCTCACAAAGTATCACATTTGAAATTCAGTGAGCTCTCTGTTATCTAGGGATGTCAAAATTAATTTGACAAAAACATGAGTGAGGAGAGCAGGGCGCCCTGGGCGTTCTGAACAAAGTTGTGATATCTGTATTTACCATGGAACTGGTCTGATAATAAGTCCTTTGGAAGCATATCACAATAATGGCCTGGAAAGACTGCACAAGCAAAACAATTACATTAAAGTCGAGTATCTGCTGGCAAATAACCTAACTGTGCCATGACCTTAAAAAAGAAACACAGAGTGAATGTGAAAAGTTGTAACAAAAATTTAAAGAGAAAATACAGAACTTGGTGGACACATACACACCATATGAATTCACAGGATTCCTGGAAAACTGAAAACAGGGGAGACCAGTGGGATTTACACTGTAGCTGTTCCTCCCATATAGTGAACTTTTAATTGCTTTGGAAGTCTGAAGGGCTTTGAAAAGATGATTTAAAATCCTTTAGTTTCTGTAATTACCTAGTTAACTGTGGCTTTCCTCATTTCAGCAAAAAATAATTTTTAAAAAGTATATATTTACTATAAACTACAAGTATGCTTTTATCTGGAAAACACAAATGACTTCTTCTAAAGGAAAGTGCATTCACAGCTCCTTCTCCCGAGTCACTTTTTGCACTGTAGATTAATGTGACTTGATAGAGTGTAAAAACTACCAAGGAGCATCTTAATTGTAACAAGCAAACAAATAATAGGATGTTTATGATGTTAGTATGGTTGGGACATATCAAATTGGGACTGTACTTGTTGCTAGAGTAAAACTTGATAGTTCAGTTCAATCTCCTAAGATAAAAACAGATCATGGAAATTTTGACAGATCATTAAGCAGTACTAAATGGTACCACCACAATTCCCTTACCTTTCCTGTCCTCTGAAATAGGAAGTTTAAAGAAGAGAGAGGTGAGTGATGAGGTAACTTCTGCGACATTTAAAAGTGTTTGCATTTCCTATTTTTAATTTACCTTTTTTGTAGGCAGAGGTTGTTCTAAAAGCCTCCTTAGGAAGCTGAGCACAGACAGAACTGAGAAGTTAGAAACCCTCTGTTCCCATGTGGCTCTGCTCTCAGGCCCCTGTAGGCAAGTTGCTTTTCCTTTTAAGACCTCAGTTTCTTCACATATAAAAAAGCAGAAAATTACCAGTATATTTCTTCATTGGCATGTTTCTCAGTGACTGCACACAGACTGGGAAACATTTTAGCTATCTTAAAAGCATCTTCATAAAATAATAATGCGGTGAGTAGTCTTACGATGCCTATAGTTGGCCCAGCAGGCAAAGGGCTGGCCCCAGTGAAATGGCCATAGCCCTACATTGCTCATCCCAGCCATTACCCTTCTTATTCCCTTTCAAGTGAAATCAGACTATTGGTATCACGGACTGATTCTGTTCTTGGAAGAGTAGGCAAGAGCATTGGTACCTTGTACCCCTGAGACAGTATAGTTACAGGTACTTCAGTACCTACCAAATTATCAGAGGGTTGAGAATTAACCATGCCCAGCAATATTATAAACTACCAACAGCATAAGTCTATCAATAAATAAATATGTTGAGCACTTACTAAAACTTGCTAACAGAATTTTCTATGAATTAGAAATAAGAGCTATTTAAATTATGCAGTATTTTGAATAAACCACTTCTCAGTTTCACTAAATTTTGCAGTAAGTTTTTCATTCATCCAGTCATTCAATATTTATTAATCAACGTGCTTTGTAGAATAATATAAAACTGTGTATCTCAGCATTTACCCTCAGGGCCAAGAGAGGGCGTACTCTTCACCTCAGTCCTCTGCATAGTCTTTACAACTGATGCTTGTTGGTTGCTTGGAAGGAAGACTATAAGGCAGAGTACAGTATCAGATGAGTGCCAGTGGCATTTACAGAGTACTGGGGTTCACATAGGGCAATTTTCAACACTGTGTTGAACACTGTTGTTGAACACTGTGTTGAATAGTGTTTTCACTATTTCTAGTACTGGCTGTACTAGAGTTACCTAGAGAATGCTTTTAAAATATAAAGGCCCAAGCTCTACTCTCCCCTGTTAATCTTGGTCTTGGTTAGAACCTGACTGTTTCTATAAATTTATAAAAGTGACTGTAATGTGCACCCAGGCTTAAGAAACATTGTTTTAGAAAATCACATTTTTATTTTTGCTAGGGGTGGTATATAGCTCAACCCCAAAGGATACATTTTAGTACATATTAAAATCTGTATCAAAATGCATATGTTTCAGGGCTTTACCAGGACTTTTAACTGATTGGACAAGGCC
This sequence comes from Pedetes capensis, assembly GCA_007922755.1. Taxonomy (NCBI): domain Eukaryota; kingdom Metazoa; phylum Chordata; class Mammalia; order Rodentia; family Pedetidae; genus Pedetes; species Pedetes capensis. The sequence goes on along the minus strand of VMDO01000897.1, from coordinate 233,705 downwards.
CACCTGGATCATGGAGAATTTCTTAAAGTGAGCTGATTGTATAGATCAGCCACATCTACACAACACCTTTATAGAAGCTCATACAAAAACTTCACTACTACAGTGGATATGTTACAAGAGGATGTCCAAAAAGCCTTCCATGAACAAATAAATGAGGGTGGAAATGAGTGAGGTGTGCCCATTTTGCACTGAGCATGCAGCTGACCTATGGGAGTGGGAGAAGATGAAGTTGGAATAATAATGTTGAAGGTAGGAATGCTGGATTAGAGTTTAGACTGTTGGACTGAAGAAGCAAAGCAATGATGTAGCTGTGTTGGCCACAGGAGAGCCACTGACCACAGAGGGGCTGTGGAAACACTTAGATGTGACTAGTGAGACTGAGAAACTGAGTTTTTAACTTTCTGTAATTTTAATTCATGTAAATTTAATAGCTGCAAGTGGCTGGCAGCTACTGTTTTGAATATTGCAGCTGTAAAGAGAATAGTCTGGTGGCCACACACAGGATGAACGGGAAGGCAAAACAGGAAGCGAGCAGTCTGGTTAGCAGATGACAGTGGAAGTCCCAGTGGGAGTGGGCATAAGCAGGGAGAGTAGAAGGGAGAGAGAGATGGGTGGGACATGAGGGAAAAATGATTCCAACATAACCTTATGGTTGAGCACTTCTCTGTTTCTTGGACCACTTCTCTACCTTTTTGCTTGCCCCTTCCTCCACCCCAGGCCTTCCTGTCTGTCAGGCTTCCTCAGAGTAAAGCCCTGCTCCACAACCTCTTTTCTCACTCACTCTTCTCATGCTCACTTCCTCAGCTTCCATTTCAAGCTCTAGGTTGACAATTCCCAGGTTTACACTTGTAGTCTTAGATCTTTCTTCTCAGCCCCAGACTCTAAGAAAACTTGAGGGACTCTGTCTTCCCCTCCTAATCTCATTAACCTTCTAGTTCTCTGCATTTTGATAAAGGTAATTGTCATCCTTTCCACTGCTCACATCGGAAGGCTGAGACTTCATGACACCCTGTTTCTGACTCCCCTGTTGAATGAATCACATGGACCTGCTGACTCTTGCATATCAGTTACAGTGTGGATCTTCCTCTGTCCTCATCTCCATGGCTCCTCCTGCAGCACAGCCTCCACCTTTCTTCCTGGGTTCCCAAGTCTCCCCCTCACTGCTTGTGCTACCCACTGGTGTCTACTATTCTCTCCGTGCCCTCCTCCTTTTAAAACAGAAATCAGACCGTTTCATTCCTTCTCCTCCCTGTTGCCTCATCTGCCATATTAGGAAATGTCACAAGATAAATGGTTACTTTCATCTGATTTATTTAGTAATATTTGTCCACTTCATATTTCTGTAACTTTGTTGGGAAATATCAATGAAAAGATGGCACAGTCTGTATCCCCTTGGAACATATATTTTAGTGAAAGAGACAGCCATTAATCAAATAATTACACAAGTAACTCGACAATTAAAGTGGTGAGAAGTGACATTTAAGGAGCGTGTAGGAGTTCTGAAAGTATATAATGGAGAAAACCTAAACCAGGGAATTCAGGGATGGGCTCTGGGACAAGCAGTTAGCCAGGGAAAGGGAGGAAAGGAGAGTCTAGGCAAGAGGAACCACATGTGCAAAAAACTTTAATGGATTATAGAAATTTATAACTATGTTGGGCTGATTGGCATCTTGAATTTTCTAAGCCACTCTGGAGCAGCCTTTGGAAATAAGACTGGACCTTTAACATTTTTTGCAAACTAATTATAAAACATGAATGAAATATTTATATTAAATACTTTGCCTTGACTGTGTTACTGCAAGTCAGATGTACAGGTATCTATCTGTTGGATTACTTTCCTAGGTGTTATAGGTTGAAAACAAACCAAAAAAAAAAAGTTCTTCTTTTCTGTATTATATTCCAGTTAAGATGATAGTATATGAACATAAAAATATATGACATTGTATTGCCTATGCATTGTATCATGCTATTATAACTTATATAATGCGAAGTTAAGAGACAAAATGAATGGCGTAGAATTGCCGTTCTAAACTTCTTATATTCTTACATTTTAAATTCTTAATTAAATACTGTCCCCAAAGAGCCTTTCTTATATAGCTTTATCTATTGAAACTCATGATATTAGGACTTAAAACTGAGAGGCTTTTTTTTAAAACTATTAGTTCATTTAAACATAACCAGTAAGTTAGATGCCATGGCACACACCTATAATCCCAGTACCTTGGGAGACTGAGGCAGGAGGACTGTGAGTTTGAGGTTAGAGGTAGCCTGCCTAAATTATGGAGACCTCATCTCAAAATTAAAAATAAAAAAGGAGCTAGGGGGTTCAGATCAGTGGTAGAGCACTTATTTAGCATATGCAAGGCCCTGGGTTCAATCCCAGTACTGCAAAAACAAAACAAAACAAAAACCATCAAAAAACCCAGTAATAAGTAGTTTAAGTGAATTAATATTTTAATGTGTTATGATACATTAACATAAATATTTTATGTAAAATTTTTCTAAAATAAAAATTTAGCAGGAAGAGTGGCATTGCTTTATATATATTGCATATTTCTTTAAGAAAAGACAGCTGGATTCTTACTTGCTTGTGTAGTTGAAAGTGACAATATGTTTTTTTTGAAGTATGTAAAGGCAATCCAGCTTTCCACAGATGGGTGGTCAGAAAAGGGAGGGATATTTCAAAGCCTTTTCAGATAATTGTGGATATTCTTCTTCAGTACAACATTAAAACTCAGCAAGTGGTACTTTCTTAAAAACTGGTTGCCATGTAGAATGTAAAACCATATTGATGAATTTTTCATACATTAGAAAGTTGCCTTGTGTTTTAAGTGAATCTTTATCCAAGCATGATTTTACAACCAAGCAGGTCAGTTGGAAAACATTGGTTTACTGTAGTAAACCAATGTACTGTAGTAAACCAATGTAAAAGTTTACGTAAGTAAATCTTATACATGTTTACACATTTCATTATACAATATGAAAAAAATCACTCGCTTTCATTAGTACTTTTGTAGTTAGCATACACATTAATGGATTTCATTATTACATTTCCAAACACGCATACCTTTGTATATTGCACATATTCATACACCCCCATTACCTTCTCATGTCCCTTCAGCCCCAAATCACATTTTAAAACATTACCTCTTGTTCAACAGAAAAGCCATTGACTGTTGGGAAGCTGTTGAGTTTACTATGGTAAATACAGTTATTCCAATATTCCAATACTTGTTGAAAACTTAGAATTTTATCATTAACAATTAAAAAGTTGTTTTCCATGAATGACAGCTTCATTTTGTTCATTCTCAGGAAAATATCTTCCAACTTGTCTATAACCAAATTTTTGTGCCAGTAGCCTGTTGAGTAAAAATAATATGTCATGGTGAGGGGGCTGTTTCAGCATGTAACTCAAAAACCACACAAGTACTTTTCTTTGAGACAGTCATTATTCTTTGATGTGCAGCAGAAGTGCTTTATGGGTCCTTCCTTTTCTTCATGCAGAATATTAAACGGCTCAACCCTGAACATTTGGTAGTTAGTCATTGCTATTGATTCGTCAAGAACATTCTTAAGTGACTTTTTTTGATCTTACTATGAGTGTGGATGGTGAAGAGTGATTACTTGTACAGTTGGTGCCACTGCTGAGTTAAGGAACCTGTGAGCAGTTTACCCTCGTTGCTTTTGTGCATCATCATTGCACATGTTAACACAATGAGACAGGCAGATAACATTGTGGTGTTACAAAAATGGTTTTGACCTTTCAGGTCCCCCAAAGAGTCAGAGGTCCCCAGATGTGCATGGAATGCACATCCTTTGGCTTAGACAGTAGTAGTGCAGTGAGGGGAAAAGAAACCAAAACCAAGGTATTAGGAAGGCTTCAAGAGTGCAGGACCAAGCTGGATCTTAAAGGAGGACTCACATTTGGATAGGTGGGAAGGAGAAGGGAAGGGAAAACCTCTTGGGCAAAAGAGTAGAGGCAGGCAAGTGCCTCACACAGCCAAAACACTGATGAGAAAGGGTGGTTGGGTTGCAGGGTCAGAAACAGAGAGTAGTGTTTAATAAAAAAAGGTGGGCTATAATCAGATTGTGAGGCATCTTGAATACCTACCTGGAAAGTGTAGACTTTTTCTAAAGGTTGCTGGGAATAACTAAAGGGTTTGGAAACCTTCTGTGATGTGATAAGCATATGTGTTTAGGAGCATCCCTATGGTGGCTGTCCATCAGGTGAATCATCAACCAGGAAAGCTGGAGGCACAGAGACCTATGGGATATGAACTGGAATCTAGTTAGTAAATGTGAAGAGCCCAGACTGAGTGATACACTGAACTGAACAGAGGGAAATGTAGGCTAACTGCTTCAGAAGTAGGAGTGATAGATATGAGAGCTAAAGATGAAAAAGTCAAAGGTTACCTGTTTATTATATTTTATAACCCCAGGTCCTTGCCAAGACATTGCTAGAAAAATGGATAAGAAGCGGGTGTTTTTGTAAAAGGTCCCACAATAAGACTTTGGTTTTGTTTGTTTTCTGATAACAGAAGTATATCATTGAGCACATTTCTCTTTTGTGCGACTGCCAGGAGTCTTTGGCCCAGTGTTTGTGTTAAGATGGTAATTGCAGTTGTTGCAATGGTTAGTACATTTGCTTTCTCCTACTGTCTCTGGCCCTCATTGTCTACCTGTTTATTATTCATTAATATTATTATATTCATTCTCCTTGACACCAAATGACAAAAGTCTTCTTTTTATTTATTTTATTTTATTATTATTATTTTTTTTACAAAAGTCTTCTTTTGAAGGAGGTTATAGGGAGAGGTAGAAACTAACTTAATGGTAATATTAATAACCCTTAACATATTTTATTCATTAGTGGAATGGGGCTTTCCACTCCAATCGCATTTTACTCAAAACCTGAAGAGAGCTAACATGCCCCTGATATCCAAACAAAAGCACTGAGTCTTTGCTTCAAAGAACATCAACAAATTCAATTAATCTGGTTGCCAGTACAAAGCCAGAAGCAGCAAATAATAGGGTAGTACAATGCCTACCCAAAACAGGTAAACTGGTATGTGGCTGTCCCCAGCCCAGCTAGGGACCAGAAAGTACCACCACACATAAAAGTGGGAAACACCAACCACTCATGTTTATTGAGCTTTTGCTGTGCTCCAGGCGGTTTTACTGTTGCCTTACATGTATCATCTTGCTTTGTCTTCACAATAACCTTGTTTTTCTTCCTGTGATTTCCTGTTTACAAATGAATAAATTAAAGGGATAAAATATACACACAAAGGCACATGGCTAGTTTCCATAGCAGTGTTGGGGTTTGAGCCAAGATCTGCAAGACATCAAAACCCATGTCTTTTATTTTCATTTTGGTTGTTCTTCATTTTTACCTCCTAAATAACAATACTTTGAGTTATATCATTACCTATTGTCAGTTTAAAGCATTTGCAAGCCATTGTTTTAGTTGAGTTGTTTGGGTATTGTGTGTGTGTGTGTGTGTGTGTGAGAGAGAGAGAGAGAGAGAGAGAGAGAGAGAGAGAGGGAGAGGGAGAGGGAGAGAGAATGTTTTAGACACGTGTACATCCTCGTTTTCACACCACAAAGAATAACCATCTTTGTAAACTACTTTCTGAGTTGATGGAGAAAAAGTAATATCTATATAAAACACTTACCAACTGATACAGCTTGTCATAGTCCTTTGCTTTGCTGGACACTAGGTCCCCTGATTTGTTTTCCTTCCTCTTGTTTTGAATGCACTTGCAGACATCAATTCTCAGAGCAGTAGTCACAGACGATTATGGCTGAGAGGTACATGGGACATAACCATTTGACAAAGGAGTTACAGATACGACAGCTCTCTATGCTGGAAAGTCTGAGCAGCTGAAAAGCTAAAAATAACTCAGGGCAGCTCCTAGACTGGAAATAGAAATCTTCTATGAGAGATGAAGAGCTCACCAAAGAAATCTTGCCACATCAGGAAAACCCGTAGATGACTGTCAAACCCATGTCAGTAGGGGAGTGACAGATTATAACCTTAAGTGAGTCTGTGGAAGAAAAATTATACAGGAACCCAGTAAAAAGCGTAAGACTTACTACCTTGGTTACACCCTAAGCTACACCTTATTTAACTTCTTCAGCTCTCAGTCTGAATAGCTGTATGATGAGACTTCTGTTCATTCTCAGATGAGAGTCACCTGCTGTGAGATTGGCTCTTTATTCCAAAGCATAAAATTTCAGGGACTACTAAACTGCGTCACATGACACCGGTGATAGAGAAAAGAGAGGGAATTCCCAGCTGCGGTTTTGGTGAATCGCAGCTACTAGAGACATAACCAGCTAGGTCTTCTAAGAAATAAAAATAGCTATGTTAAAGGAAGCAGAAATATGGTTAATGAAGAGAAACGAGGGTAGGTGGAGGGGAACAAGGAGTTATGAAGTTCAAGGAAATTTACTGTTCTTGGAGACTAAGGATCCCCAAACTCAAGTTGTAGATAGAATATTGTGAAAGTCTACTAACTAGTGAAGAATCTGATTAGCACTATTATTTTGGCTCCAGCTGATTCCAGAATATAAGATTAGGAGCTATTTCTTAAAAGTCCAGAAATGTTGTAGGTGGAAAACCTACTATAGAACATTCTTCTTCAGAAGATGGTACAAACTGAAAATGTTCATAGTCTCAAAGAAGTTTTATGCAAATAGATGGAAATTTACTCCTTAGTGGATGTTAAAACAGAACAAGATGCTCTGGGGGTACAGAAACCTTGAGAGTTTAGCCTCCAGGCTGATCCTTTCCTCTTACAAATGTCCTCTTGTATTGCTCACCTTTTGTTCTTTTGTCTATCATTTTATCTTTCCTAGCTCTTTATTGGGAACACCTTATAGCTTAATCTCTCCTACATTTCTTTTACTGATATCACCCCTACCTGGTGAGAATAATGCAGACAGATGACAGTTTCTTCTAGAAGTGAAAACCACTAAGCGGATTTTCACTTTTCTTTTTCTCTTCATTGTTTGATTTGCATCACTCTTCCCTCTATTTTCTGCATATGACCTTTTGTTCTTAGATGCCCTCAAGTTGGTGTCCGACTCATATCGACCCTACCTACAACAGGTGAAACACTATCATCAGTGCTTCCCTGCTGTTCATAGGGTTTTCAATGGCGGATTGATTTTGGGGAGTGGGTTGCGGGGTCCATCTCCCAAGCCTAAAGCACCTGGGGTTCCCAGGAGGTCTCCCATCCAAATTCTAACCAGGCCCGACCCTGCCTAGCTTCGAGATCTGACAGGATCAGATGCCACAGGACTACGGCTGCAGGCGTGCATATGACCCTTAAGGAAGGCTAAACTGAGATTTTGTGTGTGTGTGTGTGTGTGTGTGTGTCTGTGTCTGTGTGTGTGTGGTACTGGGGGTTGAACCCAGCGCCTTGCGCTAACATGCTCTGCAAGTGCTGGACCACTAAGTTGCACCCTCAGCCCATTTTTTTACTTTTTGAGACAGGATCTCGCTAAGTTAGGCAGTCTGCCTCTGGTCTCAAACCTGCGATCCTCCTGCCTCTGCCTCCAGAGCCGCTGGGATTATAGGTGTGTGCCACTGTGCCCAGCTAAACTGAGATTTTTAGAAAGGTGGAAAGTCTGTGGGAAAATAGGAAAGTGAAAAAACAAAATGAAGTCATGCTAATGAAAATTCCAACTACAACTCTAACTGTGGGCATAAGGGAAAGAAAGACTCAGTTAAGAGTCTCCTGCCTGACAAGAAGCCTCCTAACTCAGTGTCTTCCAGGTATAAGCAGCTTTTTATCTGCCCTAGTTAATTTTTATTTATTCTTTTTCCCTCTGTCAGTGCTTTGGATTAAATCCATAATCGTGCTCATGCTAGCCAAGTACTCTACCACTGAGCTATAATCCCAGCCCTAGTTAATTCCATTTAAGGAAGTTTTATTTTAAAGGTCATATCAAAGTTCTGTCTTCATATTTCCTCCACCCTAGTAGAGAAATTTTTAGAATATTTAAATCATATAAGAACTCCATTTGATAAAAGTATTAGCTTCCTTGGCATGGACTAGAGGGACATATTTAATAACAATTATGCCCAAGGCATTTTACTTTCATCCTCTTTTGGGTCTGAAATGTGGTGGTCTAATAATAGAACTGTAGAGTTTAACACAGACAAAGGGAGACAAAGGCAAAATACACAACAAATTAGGAGGCCATTGCCATGTAACTATTCCTCTGTGCGTAGCAACAGAAACAAAAGGCATTGTCATAATACAATCTAATGATATTTATAAGTACTCACATCTGTCCCTTATGAGAAATTACTGGAAATAACAAGTTTGGCTGTTGGAGAACTAGTTGTAGTTATTTACCAGTATAAAATAGCAACACTATTTTTAAAAGACATGGCACATCAGATTTAACTTGCAACAGAAATCGTTATAAACCAAATAAGTAGTAGGATCTAAATCTAGAGAAATGTTTGAGTCCAAATAGAAAATGATATCTTGTAGTTATGCAAGCAGCATGTTATTTATAACAGTCAGTCAGTCAATGGGATGGTGACCTTCTAAAATGGCACACTCCAGTTAAATACCCACCTGAAGAAAATGTATTGACATTGCTAGACCCAGAGGTGGCCGAAAGTGCCCTGGAATATTTGCCCCTATTTGGTAAAAACAGACTCTTATAGCTGGGCCTAGTGGTACATGCCTGTAATCCCAGCACCTTGGGAAGCTGAGGCAGGGAATCAAGTGTTTGAGGCCACAGGCAGCCTCAATAACTTAGTGAGACCTTAACTCAAAATAAAAAATTAAAAATGGGCTGGAGATGTAGCCTGATGATAGAGCACTTGGAAAATATGTGCAAGGCCCTGGGTTCAACCCTCAAGCACCACAAACAAATTAACTTACTTACTTACTTATTTATTTATTTATTTATTTATTTATTTATTTATGGTACTGGGGGTTGAACCCAGGGCTTCATGCTTGCATGCTTTGCAAGTGCTGGACCACTGAGCTGCACTCTCAGCCCTTTTTTTTTTTTTTTTTCCTACATTTTGAGATAGGTTCTCTCTAAATTACATAGACTGCCTCTGGTCTCGAACTTGCGATCCTCCTGCCTCTGCCTACCGAGTCACTGAGATTACAAGTGTGCACCACCACACACGGCTTACTAATTTATTTTTAAAAGTAGACTCTTTTAAGGTCACTCTCTACATTATACCTTGCCTTTCCCATGACCACAACCTGCTGTCCCTTCTGATGGCCCCTTAGCCAGCAGCACATTCTGCCTGTTCACATGGGTACCAGAGCCCACAGTGGATATAGATCCGTCCATCTCTACATTTGATTGCTTGCTGCATGTGTCACTCAGGGATGCACAGGACTCTTTCCCAACATGTCTCACATTGAGTACCTTCCTTTGAAGAAGTGTTGGTGCCATCCCCAAACTTAGCAGTTGTCTTTTAGCTGCAGGGGTCTCAGTGAGCCACATGGAATCCTGTAAGTCTGTTTTATATTACCCTTTCCCCACTTACCCCTTTCCCTTTATGGTCTTTAGGATCTCATCAGTAAACCCAAGAGAATCTACCAAAAAGTGATTAAATAATAAAATAGTTTAAGGCTAAGGATAACCATAAGCACTGCTGAAAAAATGCAGTAATTCCATTGGGCAGGTCCTTTAACAGTGTTAGCACTGTCTAGTTAAAAGATGAAAATAGAAAAAAAGAAAGACCTATTTTGGTTATGACATTGGGGAAAATGGAAAAGACTATACTCTAGTGAGGGTAGTAAAGGCACTCTCATACTCTACCGGTGGATATGTTGATTTTGTAAGTATTTTGGATGATGGTTTTACAACCTCTGTGTCAGAAGCTTTTAAAAAGGCCAAGGCACTTAAAATCTGCCTCCAGAATTCAGCCTAACAAAATAGTAATTGAACATATGCATACATACATATGTACAAGGAGGCTCATTGCAGCAGTGTTTATAAAAGCAGAAAATTGAAGCAACTTCTGTGTTCATCAGTAGAGAAACTGTTTAGCTAAATTATATTGCAGCTATTAAACATGATGATTCAGAGCTTTATATAAAGCTAGAAAATGTCTATGATAGATGTTTATAAAACAGTATATATAGTGTGGTACCATTTTAAATAGTGTGTGTGAGTGTGTAAGCCTGAAAGAATATACTCCAAGATGTTAAAAAAAAAAAAAAAAAAAAAAAAAAACAACCTTAGCTCATCTCTGGGAGATGGTGCTACATATGATTTCCTTTTTTTCTTTATATTTTTCTGTATCTTGAGAATTTTTGTGTTGAATGTATATTAATTTATCATCAGGGAAAAAAAGTTTTGTGTTTGAAGGAAAAAGTAAACCTGAGTTCCTGCTACATGTGGAGGCTCAGCAGAGAACTTAAGGTGAGCAAGATGTGGCCAGTGGCCTTCAGAAGTGAATAGGGTTGTTAACAGAGCCAGGAAAGAGGCTTCATGCAGTCTGTACAAAAATCATTCTGGTCACTCCAGAGAACATCTTGATTGTCACAGAGTCACCTCCAAGGGGGGGTTCTTGGAACATTCTGATGCACTTGATTCTGAAACAGAGTTGAAGTCCTCAAATTCGGGATACATCCTTCTTGAGCAGGCTCCTTTTCCACTGCACTTCTTGGCTGTCAGCACATCCCCAAATGCCTGATCTGGTCAGAAACAAGTTCCTGCACTTGTCTGTCTCTCTGTTACTACCTTTTCTCCCCGCCTGTACTAAATATCTGACTTTCCACCTTCAGCATGCAGCCTTCCAAACCTGCAGTTCTTGGCACATTTTTGGCTAAATTCTTCGCATTTTTCTTTGCAATTTGGATTTCGATCAAAATATAAGGAAAAAAATTTGACATGGTATGTTCTATTTCTGCAGTATTTTTGCAGAAATGTGCAATGGATAAAAAAAGTTTCACTTATTATTTATACCTTGAATCTGCCTGAACTCTGTTGTAGTTAGGAAAACCCATTTAGGAATACGTATCATTCATAACTGCAAGGCATATAAATAAAATTAATTATATTTCCTATTTATTGTGAGATCTAAATATTTACATAAAGCCTTTTATTTCTAAATTTGTTTCCCCAGAACTTGCTATGTGTATGGATTCAAAGTTTACTGAAAAATAGAAGACACTACATTGTCAGTTTAGTTTTCTACTTTGAGTAAAGTGGTGGTTTTTTTTTTTTTTTTTTTGTGTGTGTGTGTGTGTGTGTGTGTGTGTGTGTGTGTTTTCTTGGAACTAACTACTTTGCTTTGCTATTCATAAAAACTCCAGAGAGTGATATCTTTGGTCAGTTGCCTGTAAGTTTGTGAATGTTTTGATAATATTTATTTTTCATGGTGTAATTTTTCAGCTATTTTTGTCAGACAATAAACTTTTCTTGTAGCTTGCTATGTTTTAAAGGGCAAAACCATTAACCCAAATAAGTTTGAAATATTCTCCAATCTTATCAGTTGTTTGGGACTTCTGGAGATGTAATCAGTGCCATTTACTATACAAGACAAGTTTCAGACATCCTTATATATTTAAACAAGAGTTGGAACAAAGATTCCATTATGACTGCTTTTTATCCTGATCTTGGGCTATGTATGTATATATGTATGTATGTATTGGCAAACTAAGATAGACTAGAGAGAAGGCCCCATAGCTCACTCCTGAAACAATTAGCCACTGAAAACCCTATGAATACAGAGAACCATTATCAAATACAGTGCCAAAAAATGAGCCCCACCCCCAACACTGGAAGGCATTCAAGAAACTACTGGGGAAGAGTTGCCTCCTCAAAGTAGAGTTGACCTTAATGACAGGAATAGAGTAAAGCCCCTGGAACCTCCTTTTACTGATATGGCATGACTCAAAATGAGAAGAAACATAGTGGATGCAACATTGGGCTCAAACATAGAAAGATCGTGTACATGACATAGTGTTGGGTAGTGTTTTGTTCTGTTGTACATAGGGTCATTATGAATCGGATCTAACTCAATGGCATGTAACAACAATAAAAACAACAAGGGTCTCACAGTGTATCCCCACGTGGCCTAGAACTTACTGTGTACACCAGGCTGGGCTTGAACTTGAGGTAAACCTTCTGTCTCTGCCTCCCAAGTGCTCAGATTATAAGTGTGTGCCACCATACCTAGCCTTGGACAGATAATTTAACTTAAGCATTTTTAATATTGGGAGTAGATTTCTCTATAGTGAAGTGGGATTTGATTTCTATCAAGATTATTGGAGGACCCATTTTTAATGACATTTGAAAAGTGTGAGATTGGACAAATGTTGAGCAGCAAGTCATTTTATGGATTCACAATGGTGTTGATGTCAGGGATCCTGGGAGAGTGCTTATTAGTAAAAGAGACAGCTCAACTATGACTGCTATAAGTGACGCAGACCAGTCACATTCAGGAAGCTGTTTCCCCACCTCTCTCTCACCCAGCCCCCTTCCATCTGGGTGCAGAAGACAGACCTCACCATTGTGTGATTCCTCTCATTCAACTGAAGCATCACATTCAAGGAAAAGTCAAATATCATATTTCAATCAGATTTCTTGTGAGGAATTTTCCTATAAAGAATTACTGGAAAATGCTCATCTTTGAACTTGTTTTTCCGTCAACAAGGACATTCTTTCTCAACCAATGTTGTATAGTACTGGAGGTCTCAACTGGCTCTGAGAATGGGATTGGTACCCACCTGGACTTCCATACCAATAGCAAAAACCTCATTGTTCATGTCCTCAAACTCACACTAGCAGAATAATTCTGCTGTGTGTGTTTTTGTCCTGATTTGGTCAAGGAGGGTACTGCCCTTTTGTGTTCTTTTGTTGAAGGAGCAAATAAAAGAAAGAGAGAACCCAAATTGAGAAGAAAGAGGCCTGGAAATTACCATTTGGGGAAATTAAACTTGACCTCCTGTCATTTTGGTCTCTCTCTTGCCCTACTCAGTAAGCTCAGATGGCTAGATGTCTGCTTGCTTAGACCAAATATGTCTCCTCTTCATCTCACACGTGGAATGTGAAAGCCAAACAGCCGAAGACAGAGGTTTTCAGGTCACAACTCAGCAATGATTGGCAGCATTCTTTTGGCTTACTTTGATATGATGACAAATGAACATAAGCGGTCCTTTTAACTACTGTTGCCCTTAACATATAGTACAACATCAGGTCAGGTTACCACAAAAGAGTAAATAAATGGTGGATTAGTGAGATCTGGGGTCCTCAGGACTAGGGAGGAAGACAGCTATAAACAGATGGAATGTATTAAAGATAGACTCCAAACTATAATTAAAATTTCGCTTTATGCTCTTTCTAAGAAGAAGGGTGAAATATTAAAGACTAAAGACTCTGTTTATTGCCTTGGTGTTGAAGACATTTGCCCAAGATCCTCAGAGTTACAATTAGTAAGTTACCCTGATAAGCATATGAACTAATAAATTTCCTAGTGGGAAAGTCAGTAGCTGTGTACATAAGCTCTGATTTCTAAAATTTTACATGATAAATTTTAAACTTTGTCTTTAGTTATTTTTAAATTTGAGCTGCTAAATAGGTATCATTGACTTTCATATTTTGGAGATATTTCATTTTGGTGCCATTTGACTCAATAGAAAAACCTAAAGATCGACATTTGAGTAGATACGAAGAGAAGGCATGGACGCTAGACTTGAGTCATTTAAGTCATTAAGTCATTTAAGGATTACCAATATAGTGCCAGGCGCACGCCTATAATCCCAGCAGCTCGGGAGGCGGAGGTGGGAGGATCGCAAATTCGAGACCAGAGACAATCTGTGTAATTTAGTGAGACCCTGTCTCAAAACGTTAAAAAAAATGGGCTGGGGGCGCAGCTCAGTGGTACAGCACTTGCAAAGCATGCAGGCACGAGGCCCTGGGTTCAACCCCCAGTACCACAAAAAAAAGAAAGAAAAAAAAAGATTACCAATGTTTATTTTTAAAAAATCTTAAAATATTACGTCCTCTAGGCAAAGTGGAATTTTAGGAAAGGGATTTTTTAAATTGTTATTTTAATGACCCATTGTATGAGTTAGGCCTGAAGTGGAACTTCCTACTGAAAAAAATCCAGCATTTTTTGAGCAATATGTTTTTGTTCATAAATCAGTCTTTTAAACCAGTTCTTGTTTGTTACATATTCTTTCCAGCCCACCATTTACTCCCTTTCTAGTTGCCTGGTAGGATATCTTCTGCCAAGAGGTGAGAAACCTGGATTTCACAGCAGTAGAAATTGGTACCTTTTCCCTGGCATTACATTCTAACAGTACCAGGTTAGAGTTTGACCTACTCATTTTACACAGGGGACTATTGCCGATTCATTGGAGTTTTCTTTCAAACAAAGACCCATGGTCTTATTTTGCACATAAGAGACACGCATACAGACTGGATTATGTGGAAGCTAGCTGCCAGCCTGGGCTGCCCCGCAATGGCTGTGCAGGAGAGGAGGGCTTGGGGCCATGTACAGATGTGCTGTTCGCTCCAAAACTTCACCTCAAAAAACTCCACCAATGGCTACAGAGAAGAAGTTGCTTTTTGTACACTTTTCAGTCTGCATTGATCACCAGGTTTTCCTGACTATTCTTCTCTATCTCACTTGCTTTTGACAGTCTGAGAAATTATTCCTTTTCACCCCTCCACAGAGTTTTCCTCTGGCAGCTGCTCCAGTTGTCACCAATAGTAAAATCTTTATTGAAAAGACAAGAAATTGAAGGTACCCAAAGAACTCTGGCTGAAATGGGGGGGAAAAAACAGAGTTTAGCATTCTTGTACATCTTTAAATACTCTCATAGAATTTTTTTAAGTTTTAAATAACTGAAATTTCAAATAAAAGAATTGAATAATGGCATTAGCCTAGGACACTGGTGTCCATTTTCCTGGACCCTCAGTACCCTGAATAGGAAGAGTTTCAAGGCAGAAGCATGCTGTGGTTGAGACTGTGATGAGGTGGGTTATCTCGGCAGCGTTTGTTCTGCAGGTGGAATAACTTGCTGACTGGGAGTCACTTCAGTTACTAGTTACTAGTGATCAACCTTCACACATACTCTGTGGTGGCAGAGAAGAGAAGAATCCCAAGTATCAGTTTCATGTATGTTGCAAAAGATGCATCACAAATGTGTGAAGAAAAGGAGGAAGTGGTGGTAGAAAACTGGGTGAGTTTTTTATACTAATTGACACTGAATACAGATGAGAATTAATCACATTTAATAAACATAACAGACAAGTGGTTTCATCACATGATTGCAGAATGCAATTCCCCCATCAGTTTTAATGAGAAAAAAAGGAAATATTAAAAATATTACTTAGTTAAAAAGCAGTCTGGTTCTTAAACAACAACAAAATTAAAATAAGCATTCTGACAGACTACCTGAGAACACAAACTTGTCTTTACTCAGAGCAAATTAAACCAATTCTATCGAGATCCACATGGGAATAGAGATTGCTTAATATGGTATGAAGACTGTGTTCCATCATCATTTATTTGTTTTTTCTACTTCTTTCTTTTTTTCTTTATTTGGGATAGGGACTTGCTGTGTAGCAAGGCTGCCCTCAAACTCATCATCCTCCGCTCAAGCCTCCCTACTGCTGGAATTACAGGCATGTGCCATCACACTGGCTTCTGTCATAGTCTTTTAAGCTCTAAATTAAAGACTAATTTCTAGTGTTGTTACTTGAAAAAAAATTTTTAAATTTGTTTGCTATGCATGAGGGGACATTGTGGATTTAAGGACAAACACCAGTGACTGGTGTGACTTCTGTATACATGAAAGCATCTTTTGGCATTTGTTTAAGGTTATAAAATGATACCTTCTATAAAGTGGTCAGGACTAGAGAAAAGTCATGAAAAATGATTCATTGGTAGGATGAGATTTTCATCAGCAGTGTTCAATCTTATATTTTTCTTCCTGTTAAATTAACTTCAGTTCTTTAGACAGGCAATTCTTGTTATTGTGTTCATTTTCAAACTTGATAGCTCTTTGCTGTTTGAGGCAGGAATAAATCTGGGATGATTGTGTTAGGTACTTAGTACTTATAAGTTCTCATGTGCTTGTAGGATAATGCCCAGCTAGTGGCTCAGTTCAAAGCCTTCCTCTTACCAAGAACAGACTGCACGCTGGCAAAGATCTTGGTGGGCACAACTTGTTACTTGGTCAGATAACTAGTAATGAATGTGTATCTCTTTCTCAGTGACACATCTATGAACCTGTTAAAGCTAGAGGATAAATACTTATAAATCAGCACTTTTTTCCAAAAACTTCTGTTACAGTTGTTTTTCTGTTCTACACAGGAAGAATTTAATGGAAAATCTGATTCCCTCTTTTTTAATGATGGTCAGAGAAGAATTGACTTTGTTCTTGTGTATGAAGATGAAAGAAGAAAAGAGACTCATAAAAAGGGTGCAAATGAAAAGCAAAGGGTAAGGATTGGTTTTTGTATGTTATTTTCCTTTTGCTACTGTAAGATCAGAAAAAAGTGCAATATATATTTGGGGGAAGGGGAGCTGTACTTTG
The DNA here is from genome assembly GCA_007922755.1 of Pedetes capensis. Classification (NCBI taxonomy): domain Eukaryota; kingdom Metazoa; phylum Chordata; class Mammalia; order Rodentia; family Pedetidae; genus Pedetes; species Pedetes capensis. The sequence goes on along the minus strand of VMDO01000897.1, from coordinate 217,158 downwards.
GAGTTGAACCTAGGGCCATACACATACTTTTGTAAGTGTTCAACCACTGGGCTGCACCACCAGCCCATTTTTAATTTTTTATTTTGAGTCAGGGTCTCACTAAGTTTTGCAGTCTTCATCTGGCCTCAAACTTGAAATCTTCCTACCTTCACCTTCTGTTGTCACTGGGATTACAGGTGTGTACCATCGCATCCAGCAGCAGTGCTATTTTTATGTAAGCAGTGAAACTAATGTTGAAATATTATATAAACATACATTCATTATTTTCTCGACTCATGTTCCATCAAGGCATATTAACAACTTTTTAAAGTTTGAAACACGAACTTCCTTAGGCTCATAACCAGTTGGTTTCATAGCTGAACACAGATTTTCTCTCAAGAAATTACACTTGCCATTGTATACAAGAGATTTACTTTTGAGGTACACCTGGCTTTTTGCAAACCAGTGGGAAAGTTAGCAAAAATTAACTAACAACAAAGGTATTACCAACTAGCATTCAGTGTATGAACTTAGGTGTTACATGTGCATTTTTGTGCATTTTCTCATTGAATTCTCATCACAACATGAGCTGGGTTCTGGTATCAGGCCATTTCATGAAAGAGAGAGTTAACCCTTAGGTTAAAAGACTTCCCAAGGTTTATGGATGCTGAACCCAGTGAGTAGGAGAGCATGGTTCAGACTATTATCCTAAATACAGAACCTGTGCTCTTGACCTCTCATGTTTTCTGTGACATCCCTTTCTTCCTTTTACCCTATTGCCACTCAAGTTGCTTTCTCTTCCTTTTCCTTTGCTTGCAGCTGTTTCAGGAAACAGACATCTTTATCTCGAAATATTTAAACAGTAGGCCAGAGTTAAAACAACTGCCTGGAACTTCTTTAACCTAAACCCAAACCACATTAAACTCAAATAGGACAAAAGGAGTACATAGATGAAAGAGTCACTGTTATTCATTTTGGAAATCATTCCCTCCTTGTTTTTTTCCTCACATATGTAACATTCACACAACTGTGTCCCTCTCTGTACTTTTTGCATGAAATATATAATACCAATCTTTAATCTCTGGATTTCTGCCTATTCTTTCAAGCCAAGTGATGAAACTTTTTTTTAAAAAATGAAGTAATTATTGCTATTTGATTTATATGTTTAAATTTGGAGGGGGTTAAGTTTGGAGTTTTATATTTACAAGGTGCAATAGAATGAGTACAGGCTTTGGAATCTGACTTTCAGATTCTAATTCTGCCACTGTACTATTTGGAGTAATTCTAGTCATATCAAACAAGACCCAGATAGCAGTGGCTTTACAATAAAAGTGCATTTATTGTTCATGTCAAAGTCAAAGGTGGCATCGTATCTGGCATATGGTTTAAGGTTGGGGCTCTTTTCCCTACCATCATTTAGGAACCCAAACTGACACAGAAGCTCTGCCATATTCAACAGGTACTTGCAGTGTCATCTGGGCATCAAGAAAGAGGATGAGAGAGAATGAGGAATGAACTCATTGAGGTTAATGGGGGAGGGGGCATTAGCAAGTACAATGAAATGCATGTAGGGAAATGTCATAATGAGACCTGTTAATAAGATTATTGGGGGAGGAGGAGATAAAGAACTTGTGCTTTTTCACCTCTTTGGTCAGGAAGTAACTGCATCTATTATGCTCATATTTTTTTTTTTTTTTTTGCGGTACTGGGGGTTGAACCCAGGGCCTTGCGCCTGCATGCTCTGCAAGTGCTGGACCACTGAGCTGCACCCCCAGCCCATTTTTTTACTTTTTGATACAGGATCTCGCTAACTTACGCAGACTGCCTCTGGTCTCAAACTTGCGATCCTTCTGCCTCTGCCTCCCAAGCCGCTAGGATTACAGGTGTGCGCCACCACGCTCGGCCCTATTATGCTCATTTCTATGGGTCAGAACTCAGGAAGGTGGACAGTATCATTTTTGGCAGGATAGCTAATAACTGGTTATGTGACTTAGGCAAATTTCCTTATCAATATTATGCGTTTTTTTATATTTTGACATTTCTGAAATCAGATTATATCTTACAAATGTTATATCATAATTCCATTGGCTGAATGTTTCCTTATTGGCACATAAAATATTGTCTCACTATACAATCAATAGCGTCTTAGAGTTAGGAAAATGGGGTCCCAACAACTTGTCCATAAGCTTATGTTTATGATTAAGTAAAATAGTATACATAGATGTTACATAATTTTTTTGTACATATGAACATATAAATGTTAATTTTGTGCTTCCTTTTTTATTTGGGGTTTTCTTAAAACAATGCCCTGGTGTGAACAGGCCTGACTTTCTTTCTGTTACACAATTTTACCACTGGAGTGAAATAGCTAGAGTACTTTATCGTTTTCCTCTGGATACTAAGGTATATTCTGTACATCCATATTTACCATCATCAAATATTCAGTAAGCATCCACATGCCAGTAGAGCTAGATTGAGACTATTTAAGTTAAACAGATCTAATCCATTAAAGTATAAAGGAAACATTCTAGTTTTAGACAAGAGCTTTATTTCCTTGGTGAAGGAACCCTAGAGCTCCTTACAATATTAATCAGTTCTGCATTTGCTTTAGATAGAAGCATAGGTCCCAGGTTGTTGTTGGTGGTGTTAGGTGCCCTCGAGTTGTGTCCGACTCATGGTGACCCTTATAGGGTTTTCAATGGCTGATTGTTTAGGGATTGCCTTAGGAGTGGATTGCCATGTCCTTCTCCCATTTTTGCCGTGCTGGGAATCGAACCTGGGACCGCAGAGACTGTAGAGCAGCACTCTACTGATTGAGCTAAATCTCAACCCCAGCCCCATGGTAGCCCTCATAAATCAGGAGGAAAGAATCATTGCTAATTTTGACAATCCTTGAACTCATGGGTTGATATGCCTTGATGTTGGTTTTTATAAGCTGTGCTTTGGAGTGTTTTCAGTTTTTACTTGTACATATTATTTATGTTGTTGGTTGTCATCATCATTAGGTGCTCTCGAGTCAGGTCCGACTCATAGCGATTCTCACAGGGTTTTTCAATGGGTGATTGTTTGGGGATTGCTTCAGGAGTGGATTGCCACATGCTTCTCCCGACTTAATTTATACTCCACCAAAATTCAAAGTTCAGCTTTGGAATCACCTTTTTATTGATTGGGAAAACATTTTTGAGATTCATCATACTTCTTATCAAGGTTTATTGAAGATTTAGGACAATATCAAGGAAAGGCAGTTTCAAAACACTGTTTCCTTTGAAAGGAAAAAATGTGTGTGTAAATCATATTGATTTGCTAAAACAATACCAACTTTGATTTTGCCAGAGTTCATCAAAAGGGTATGGTATAACAATTTTTAGGGCTGGAGAAGGATGGAAATGATAGGTCCACAAGTACCAAAAACATAACCATAGGCTTAAATGAGTGTATCTCCTTATGAGCAAAAGAGAAAATACTGTTTTAGCTGAGCTTCCAAATACCATGAAACTTTGCCCCCCTTAGATTCATGAGATCACTTCAGAGACTGTACACCTGCCTTTGAAAGCATAAACTGTTTACACTTAGACTTTACATGGGGATGATTGTAAGTTGTAGCAAAAGCACTCATTTAGTTTATGCTATACTTGGCAAATTCAGTTTGGATGTTTTTTTATGGCAAATAACAAGAAAAAGAAGTTCAAAATGGCTTAAATGCTAAAATGAAGTAATTCTTTTCTAATTTAAGAAGTACTCTGGAGATAGTACAATCTCTGGTTAGGTAATTTATTGGCTTATTGGGGCCATTCCGTTCATCTGCCCTGCCATCCTCAATACATTGGCTTACTTAGACGGACTTCACTTGGTTATCTGGTGGCTGTTGCAACTCCAGGTAGCTAGAGCAGAAAGAGGCTACATTCCTTCTCATGCCAGGGCCCCCCACCCACTGCCACCACTGCTTTTTATTAAGACACAAGAAAGCTCCTGTAGAAGAGCCCTTAGTGGACTTGACTTCTCCTTGCAGTTCATTTTCTGTCATAGTCTATTCCTAAATCAACCACAGTTAGCCCTACATATCTGTTGGCTCTGCAACCACAGATTCAACCAATCACAGATACAAACTGTTCAGAGAAAAAATATTGCATCTTTACTGAATGTATACAGACATTTTTCTTGTTCTTATTCCCCAGACAGTGGACCACCATTTGCATTGCATTAGATATTATTAGTCATCTAGAGATGTTTTAAATGTAATCTGTAGATTGTGTGTGTGTGTGTGCGTGTGCGTGTGCGTGTGTGTGTGTGTGTGTGTGTGTGTGTGACTTGGAGATTGAACATGGGGCCTTGTGCATACTTTGCAAGCACTCTACCACTGTGCTGCACTCTCAGCCCCTTCTTAATTTTTTGTCTTGAGAGACAGGGTCTAAGTTGAACAGGTTGCCTCTGGTCTCAAACTTGGAATCCTCCTTCCTCCACCCCCTAAGTCGCTGGGATTATAGGAGTGTGCCACTGAGCCTGGCTTTAAAAGATGTTTTAAAATATGCACAAATGCTATGCCACTTTATATAAAGGACTTGTGCATCCATGGAGTTTTTTATCCACAGGCATCCTGGAGTCAATCCCAGCATATACCCAGGGGACTGTACTTGTAAGATGAGTGGACTTACCTTCATTAGCATACACTAATGAAAATTGGTCTAATTTATCTCTTGAATTACCTGATCACCCAATATCTAAAGAACATTCAGGCTTTTCTTTGTAGTAAAGAAGGGGAGAATGGTTGTTCTTAGGCAGCCAGCAGTATTTGGCACAGTGCATGATTAGCGTAGCCAAATATGTTTGATACATATTGTGAAAAGCAAAGATATTTTAAATAAAAACAAATTCCATGTATATCTCCAACTCCTTCTGCTCAGTTTTGTTAGTAATTGCTTCTTTCTTCCTATTTCCTTTTGCTAGAAAAGCTAACAAGTGGCAGAATTGATGTATTTTAAATTTTGTTTTATCTAGCACTTGCCTGCAGACAGATGTGTTTATGACCAAATAATTGTGTAATTCAGATGATAGTAAAAAAGCATGGAAGGGTCTCTACAGCACAAAAACTATGCAAGGAGTTGTGAATATGTGTTTTTATTTACTTTCTATCCATTACTAAAAGTTGATGGAAACTTTATGTCTGTGTAGTTGAGGTAAAGTTTATATATGGCAGTATACATTTACATTTCATATCTGGCCTTAAAATTCTCTAGTGTGAATGGCCACGCTATAGAATCAGCCTAGGTACCTATTACCAGATGAATGCATAAAGAAAATGTGGAATAGCTACACAGTGGAGTTTGATTCAGTCACAAAGAATGAAATCATGTTGTTTACAGAAAAATGAATGGAATTAGAAATCATCGTGTTAAGTGAAAAAAGCCAAACTCAGACTAATGTTGCATGTTTTCTCATATGCAGAATCTGGGTTTAAAAACAATGAATGTAGAAGGGAAACTGTTAGGGAAGAGGAAGGAGAACAACAAAAGGTGGGAGGAGGGAGAAGAAAAGGGACTGGGTAGGGATGAATATGATCAAAGTACATTATATACCTATATGGACATGTCATAAATGAAGCCTGTTATTTTGTACAATTAACACATACTAGTAAATTTTTTTAAAAAATCTCTTTTGTGGCAAAAGGATCTGGCTCGTGGACAGTGTAGAATAAAGGATTTAAAAAAATTCATGCTGAAGCTTATGTATAATATAATTTTATCTAAACTTGCCTATACTATGAAACAACTGACAGATTTTAGATCCTGTGAACTTTCGAAACTGTTTTGCATTATTTCAGATGAGTCAGCCTAAGGGCAGAACTATTTGCTTAGAAGCTGGATGAGATCTCTTTGGAAATGTTTAAGAGTTCATCAGAAAGTTTTAGTATAAGCACAGTATATCACTCCATTTAATGAGATCATAACATCCTTTAGTAAAGTTTTATAATAATGTTCATGAAGATCTTGTGCATTACTATTAACTGTTTTTTGTTATTTTAATTTTTTGTTGCTGTTGTCAGAAGCATTTTAAATTGCAGTTTGTGACGTTAGTGTGTGTAAAGGAAGTGTATTGATTTTTAAAACCTTGGTAAACTCTCTTTAGATATGATGGTTTCTAATGCTTCTTTTACATTTTTTTCAAATGAAAACCATATTGTCTACACACAATGACAGTCTAGCTTTTCCTTTAACATCTTGTTTCTTTCTTTTTCTTGCCTATATACAAGGGTTAAGACCTCTTAAATAAAACCAGTAACATGTAGTAGTAATCACTGTCATTCATTATTTTAATGGGAATTTTCACAAAATTTCACCATTAAATATCACACTTTCTGTAAATTTTTGGTAGAATTCTTTTAAAAAGTTGAAAGTATTCTCTTTTTAGCCCCAGATTATTAAAAATTTTAGAACACCTGGGTTTTAAGCTTAAGTTGACTTTTTAAAAATATACTGAAGTGATTTCAGGGTATGGCTCTTCATTAAATCTTATGTACATTAAGTACAGTCAAATACACTCTATGTATACACAAGTGATTGGTTCCAAGATCCTTGTGGATACCAGTCTGAGGAAGCTCAATTTCCTCATATAAAATAGCATAATATTTTTATATAATCTAAGCACATCCTCCTAAATATATACTATATTTGCTTAATTTATTTTATTTTATTTGCAATACTGGGGAATTGTACTCAGGGCCTCATGTATGCTTTGCAAGCTCTCCACCACTGAGTTGTTTCCCTAGCCCCTTTTTTAATTTTTTATCTTCAGACAAGGTCTCACTAAGTTATACAGGCTTCCTCTGGCCTTGAACTCAAGATCCTCCTGCCTCGTCTCCCAAGTCTCTGTGGTTACAGGTATGTACCACTGCACCCAGTCCTCCTATATACTTTAAATCATCTCTAGATTACTTATAATACCTTATGCAACATAAATACTGTGTAAATAGTTGTTATACTATATTGTTTAGGGAATAATAACAAAGACAAAAATTTATGTATGTTTGATAACACATGCGATTTTTTTTCTGAACGTTTTCTATCTTTAGTTGAATCTGGTTGTAGAACCCATAGACAGGAAGATCTGGCTATATGTGGTTATTTGTGACTAGTAAGACTATCTGTATATGTAACTCAAATTGTTTCTTACTGGCTATAACATACAATATATAACTTTCATATTCATTAGCTCTCTATTTATGCTAATACTCTGTTAAATAGTTTATAAGTTATCTCAGTGTATTTGACGTTTATATACAGAGTATAAACAACATTATAGACACACACACACACAAAATAGAATGGTAGTTACCAGACCCTGGTGGGAGGAGAAAGGTTGTGGAGATGTTGGTCAAAGGGTACAAAATTTCAGCTAAGAGGATAAGTTTAAGAGATCTATTATACAGCATGGTGACTACAGTTAATGTACTATATTGTTGAAAATTGCTGAGAGTAAGTTTTATGTGTTTTCATCCCCAAAAATGTTATGTGAGGTAATACATATTAATTAGCTTGATTTAGTCTTCTACAATATACATATATTTTAAAAGAACATATTATAAATGATAAATATAATTTTGTCAATTAAAATAAATTAAAAATATTAGGAAGAAAGTAATAAAACTATTTGAGATCACTTACAGAAATATATCAAGAATAAAAGTAATTAGATGAGTAAATCAGGGTAGAAATGTAAAAGCCAGAAAGAGAAAATGAAGCCTGTGTCCAAGTCACAAAATAACTTAATTATAAACCATAAGGTTTTGCTCAGAAGTTACATGTCAGCTGCAGATTTGTCTCTGAGCCCCTACTTGCCAAAGAAAATAAGAAGATATTAATAGCATTATCTAAAGTTTCAACACCATACAAACAAAGCTAATTATTCAAAAGAAATGCAATGCTCTGGAAGGAGGATCATTTAGAGGGCTCTCACACAGCCTCCCAAAGGGCAGGGTGTGATTGAATAGACTACAAATTGGCTCTCCTCCTCCAAACTGAAAAAATAAAGGAATTACAAGAGGTAGAGGGAGGGTGCTATAAAGAATCAGAACCATATAAATCCTTTCCTGAAATTGATGTATTTGCCCCAGATAGTTAATCAACTGGAAACTTGAGGTTCACGTTAAGACAGGTTAATAAGAGATTATGGCAACCAGTGTTGAGTGGTTTCACCTTCCCAGATAACTTGGTAAGTATTCTGTCTTTTGTTTTAGGGAGTGAAATCAGATCTAGCTTTGATTCCTTAATATTTTAGACAAATGCAAGGAGCTCTTCTTTATATTTTTATCTTTTTCCTTGCTTTCCACCCTGCTTACAATACTAAGATTGGAGGTTAAAAGAAAAAACTTAGAATCAGCAGTTTCAAGTAACAGCTACAAAATGTGTTGCTGGTATAAGCATGTTTGGTTTTATTTTTGAGTACTTGGCACAAAAGCAATGAATCCACATCTTGCTGCTTAATTCCAAAATAGGAAATATCCTTAGGCTCAAACCTTAAGAATAGACAGAGGCCAATTTAATATTGGAAAAGAAAATCTGATTATCCTATATTAGCTCACCAAAGACCTTACTAACATATTCACAAAGATGTAGAGAAGACACCACTTTTCCTGATTTTTCCTCTTAAGGTCTGACCTTTGGTTTGAATGAAGAGGGCCTCATTTTCCCTGGTACTCACTGCTTCCAGTCTCCCTTTATTAATAGAGAACAGGGTTGGCAAAAATCAGCTATATCACATTCTTATATAGAAGAGGCTTAAAGGGGATAAATAATCACAAAATAGCTGCTTGTATGCACCTGTACATGCATGTTGTGTGCATATATACAGAAAAGGTGTGTCCTACAAAACTGTTTCCTAAACTTGTCTAATAAGAAGAGTCCTCTGGGCTGCTTATTAATAATAGATTGTCCAGCCAGGTACAATGGCACACGCCTGTTATCCCAGTGACTTGGGAGGTAGAGGCAGGAGGATCGCAAGTTCAAGACCAGAGGCAGCCTGCAAAATTTAGTGAGACCTTGTCTCAAAAAGTAAAAAAAAAGAATGCCGGGCATGGTGGCACATACCTGTAATCCCAGCGGCTTGGGAGGCAGAGGCAGAGGATGGCAAGTTCGAGACCAGAGGCAGTCTGCGTATCTTAGCGAGAACCTGTCTCAAAAAAGTTAAAAAATGGGCTGGAGGCAGCAGCTCAGTGGTCCAGCATTTGCAAAGCATGCAAGCGCAAGGCTGCTGGGTTCAACCCCCAGTACTTGAAAGGAAAAAATAAAATTGTCTAGGCCCCATCCCATCCCTACTGAATCAGTACCGACCGGACAGGACCCCAACACTCTACATTTTAGATGCGCTTTCCAAGTTGTTTATAGATGCAGTTAAGTGTGGAAAAAACTTTACTAAAATATTTTCAATAGTTTATCTCAGCAGTGGATTGCAGATTATTTATTTTCTTCTCTGAAAATTTGTTTCCTAAATTACCCACAGTGAGTGTTTATTTCTTTGTAATTACACCAAAAATGTTAATTTGAAAAGTAAGTTTGGGAAATGAACTTAAGCTAAATATTCGCTTCCATTCTATGCTTACCATTTTTAAGATGCTCATCTATTTTCTGTCCGCTCATGAACACACATTACCCACTTGAATAAATTCCTCATCATATCAGTCCAGTAACATGAAGTGTTTTATGGCCAATACGTGAATTTAAATGAAGCTGCAATAAAATAATTTATGTATTCTGCTTACCAAACCTTCTGGCGCACATAATATAAAACTAATAGCACATAAAGTAATTAGTAATTTTTTGCACAAATCAAGTACCCTTTGACTTATTTCTCATGCATCTTTATAAGCTTAACAAAGATTAGCAAGTTGAAAATAAAATGACAGCATCATCAGTACTTTGCCTAACCGAGTTATAAAAATATTTGAAATTAATCTATGCATGTGTTTCATTAATCCCAACTGATTCATATTTTATCATCACAGTATATTCCATAATTTTACTACTTAGTTATCAAAATCCCTGCTTTTTAAATTAGAAAGGCTGGATACCATAAAGAAAATGGGGGGTTGGGGTGTTTACAATCAGTGTAATTCACACGCATCCTTTACTACAATGACTTTATTAAGCCAGATGAGATGGTAATGTGTAATGTAAGGTGCTTAGAGACAGAAAACTTCCTTACCTATGCCTGTCTATCCTTTGTGGTTTTAATTGCTGTATCCTGTATTTCTCTGACAGCTTCATTAATCTCTCAAAACAGGTATAAATAAAATTCCAGTTTCTGGAGGGGGAGTGGGTGCTCTTGTCCTTGTTCACTTTGAGCCCTGGCTGCTGTTCTCCACCAGCAGTAATAGAGTCATGAGCGTCTTCTGTGATGTACAGATGTTTTCAGTGATCATAGTCACTTTAGCTCTACTAGAATTGTAGTAGTTAAAAAAATATATCTAATTGCAATGCAAATGAATTTGCACCCCCAGAGATAGAGGAATTTATAGCACAATGTAATTTATGACTAGGCATTCTGTTTTCTCTTTTTTTTTTTTTAAAGAGCCATTAAATCTAATCATTTTTCCTGCCAAATACAAATTGTAGGGCATAGATTAGGCTTAGGTATTATTTGTAAGGATTTCCAACAAGGCTCATAGATAATTTTTAGTTAAAAATTGTGTGGTTTTCAGATATTCATTTATTCAACAAATAGTTATTGAGCAATGGCTCTGTCAGCCAATATGCAATATAATTATCTTTCATTTTTAACATAGAAGACAGCTTTACACTAATTTTTCAAATGTCAAAAACAGTTACTTATGCAAGTATAAATTCTACAGAGAAGTAAAGATGATTTCATATTAAAGAGACTTAAGCAATCTTTTCATAAGTAAGCAGACTTTTCCTGCTGTGTGCCTATTTGACAAATATAGCACATAATGCTAATTTACTTTAGCTTCCTGACATACCAAGAAAACTTGTTTGATCAATTTTTAAAATATTCTACTGGTTCTTTGTGAACTGCCATGCCAAAGGAAAATAACAAGAACTCTCTTATTAAAGTAATACCAAGGTGAGATATTAACATGTTTAAGCAAATATAAATGTCCTATCCTTGATTCAACTGTTTAAGTATTTATAGGTGGTAGTGAAATAGAGAACATTATAAACCAACTCCTGTGTCTACCAATTATCTCAAGAGAAATCGGGTAAATATCTCAGGAGTTCTTTGTAAAGAACTAAATAAGAACTAAAATTAGATAAATTAGTACAACCTTTCTGGAGGGCAGTATTGCTATACATATTAAAGAACTTAAAATTGAATACACTATTTGATTTAACAATACCACTTCTAGTGCTGTATCCTGAGGAAGTAATAAAGGATGTGCAAAGACTGTTCTACAAGGATTTTCATAGTAGTGAAAAAATTAGAAACAATATAAATATCCAATAATTTGAGATTGGTTAAATAAGTTACAATATATCTCCCTGAGAGGATATTACCAAGGCTTTAAAATGAGGTTGAAGGAAGTTTTCCTAATATTTTCTGCATCGATGAGAGTCATATGTTATACATGCTCATCAGTGACTTATTACTCACAGAGGTGAGGGAAAGAGAAGAGATACAAAGATGTGTTTATGTCCTTTAGAGGATGAAGAGGGATATAGTCACCACATGCCAAAGAAATAATCCAAGGACCGGGATGGTCATGTGGTATAAGACTTCAGCAGGAGGAAGCCTGAGTGACTAAGAGTTAAGATACATTTCCCAGAGTTCCTGTATAATGGGGTCAGTGGCATCCCCTTCAAGGGTGTAGGGGATACTGGGTGCACAGTGTGGAGGTAGAGTGGCCTGGGATTGTGTATTTTGTCAGATGTTTGGTACTAAAAAGGAGGGGCGAGCCTCTAAGGCCTGTGAGGGGATATATGCCAAGCATCCTGCCACATACTGTGTACCCATAATCATGTTTAATCCGTAACCCCAAGATGAAGCTATTCTCTGATTTGTAAGATGAAGCCACTGATGCATATAGAATTTAATTTATTTGCCCAGCATTTCAGAGGTATTAAATGGCATAGCTAGGATTTGAATTTTGACTCTGAATCTAACCAGTTTGCCCAGGAATAAGAGGGAAACTAAAACTGTAAGAGCTGAAGTGGCAAAGCAGAATCTGAGAGGAAAGAGCCTCATGAAGGTGTTGAGGAGTCAGCCTCAATTTAGAAATTCTGTGCAGAAAGGACCCAGTCTAACTTGCATTGGTCAGCGTGTTGCATTTATGCTTGATGCAGCTGATGCAACTGTGGCAGGAGCAGTTTGTTTGGTATGTTCCATGACAGAGTGGCCTGACTCTCTGCACCTTACTTCTTTTATCATCTCAAAATTTCAACTCTTGGAAGTGTCTGGGAATCTCTTCCATGCTGTGGATGCCGCCGCTGTCTGATGCTAGTTCACTGCAGCACTAAACAGCATCGCTCTTTTGCCATCATATTTCATGATGCCCAAAGGAAAGGTTCATGGAAACTTTGGCAGCTTACGGCAGCGGGAGCCCATTTGCTATCCTCTAGTACTTTCTATACCTCAGTCAATTTCTACATAACAGGCAGCCATTGATCTACCATCCACTCAATTAATTCATCAGGTACTTGTTGCATACTTTTTTTATAGGCCTCTTCTAAGTATGAATGATACGAAGATTAAAAGACCAACATCTGTAGGGATGGAAGTGGTAATTGAAGAGCAGACAGGGCCATGGAAAGCTTTAATATTGTTAAGAATGTGAAGTATTTGAAGTATGTGTTGGCTGAGGACTAAGAGCAATGAAGAGAAAAATAGTTAAGCATTAGCCAAGTAAGCTCAAGAAGAGATATAAATGGGTGCATTTCAGACATCAAGAAGAGAGATGGTGCCCAGCATTTAATAGATATGAAGAAAGAAACCTGTGGGGGCAGTCACAGTGAGTAGCTGCTATTTTCTCTGTGAGAAAGGAAGGTCGTCTTTGGAGCTTGTGGATCAGCAGGTGAGGTGTGGAGCAGAAGGAGCACGTTGGAAGTGGGGAACAGCTCCCTGGTGGGTGACTAGGGCCAGGAACTAGATACCTGTGCCTCTCGGTGGGCCTGAGTGTGATGGAAACTGTGAACGTGTAACAAGGCCCATTAACACAGTTCTTTGGCTTGTTTTCTGCCTGCAGTTGAATGTTAAAATACCCACTAAATCACTAAGCACCTCCTCTGACTAAGTCTCCTACTCTTCCAATGAGAAGGACATTTATCTGTAAGAGCTAAAACTCTTGGAACCTCAGCCTTCACATCCTAATGTGACATTCCTGACTCAATTCTGGAGGATTCCAGAGACACAGGCATAGAGTCTGCTGGGACCTGCTAGAGAGACCACCAAGGCTACCCCTGCAAGCCTCGGAGTGAGTCATCTGCCCTGAAGGAAAGGACATCTCTGTGTCATCCCTCCAGCATACTTGTTCCTTCTGTTTACAGTGATTTAGGTTTTAGGCTAACAAGTTTTTTCTGTTTGTGGCTACTCTGTCTATCAGTCAGGATTCTTGCCTGCAGATAACAAAAGCTAGCTGTAAGTAGATAAGGTATTTCTCAGAAGGCTATTAGGGAGCTCCGGGTTCCCCGGAAAGGTTGGTCAAGTAAGTGCAGAGACTAGCAGCCAGCAGGCTGGACAGAAGCAGCTCACCAACTCCTGCCACAGAGACAATCTGGGAGAAAAGACATGGTTGCTTCCTTGGACACAGGGCTGCTGTTGGCACCCTTGGCACCACTGACCAGCAGTAATCACTAGGAGCTTCTGCCATAACTTCTGCCATCACTGGAACTAGCATTCATTCCCTTCCTCCCCACATGGGCTCTCCTTGGCTTGGCTTCTTAGCATCACGAACATCCAATTCAGGATCTGGAGTAGATGGTCTGATTGGCAGGGCGCAGCTTATGTGCCAGTAGCTGAATTTCACAGGATACCGGGAAAATGACATGTGCATTTGTATCTGCTATAATGGACATAGCCTGCAGCCATACTGCTGTGGCATCTAATCCCATCAGATCTCGGAAGCTAAGCATGGTTGGACCTGGCTAGTGTTTGGATAGGAGACTGCCTGAGAATGCTAGGTTGCTGTAGGCTTGGGAGAAGGATCTGGCAACCCACTACCCCAAAACAATCAGCCATTGAAAACCCTATGAGTAGCAGAGAAGCACTAACAATAGGGTCGCTACGAGTCAGACACTGACTTGACAGCACCTAACAACAACAATAATAACGGACACGGGCTCTGGTACTAGTTGAAATGTTGGTGTCCATAAAGAACAGATGTCCATTGCAGTGCCATGAAATACAAGAATAGAAGTTGCAGTCCTATATGGAGAAAATGTAATGACAGTGGACCCTGAGTTTCTCTGCAGATCCTCTATAGCAAGTTATCTTAAATTTTTCTTTGTGTCTTCAGCACTTTGCAGCTTGCCTAGAAAATAGTAGGACCTTGGGAAATATTTATAGAATGAATTAAAAAATGTTGAGTACAGTAGTCCCCATTGTCTGGGGGGGGGGGTACATTCCAAGCCCTCCAGTGTATGCCTGAAACTATAGAGAGTACCAAACTGTATATATACACTGTTTTATCTTGTACATACATACACAAATCTATTGCTTTTTCACTCTTGACTAGACATATGTCATGCACTGTGGCTATACTTTTGCAGTTTGAGTTGTGACAGCAAAACTAGCAGGCAATTTTTTTTTCCTTCACAATTTCACAGAAAGTTCCATCTTACTGTAGATCTTAGCAACATCAGCACATGATTTTTTTTCCTTATGAAATTGAGAAATTTCACTTAACAGAAGCACTTTATGGCTTTTCTTTAACATATCCATATTGCAAGCATCACTACTCTTGCAATTTGGGGTCATTATTAAGTAAAATAAGGGTTACTTGAACCCAAGCACTATGATATTGCAGTAGATCATCTTATAACCAAGATGGCTCCTAAATGATAAATGGCCAGGTAGCATATGCAGTGTGGATACACTGGTCAAAGGGATGGTTCATATCCTGGGCAAGATGGGGTGTTATGGGATTTCATCACACAACTTAAAACAGCATGCAGTTTAAAACTTACTTTCAATAAGTTTATTTCTAGAACTTGCCATTTTTTATTTTGGGATCTCAGTTAACAGTAAGTAACAAATTGTGGCAAGCAAAACTGGATAAGGGAGTACTACAGAATTCCTATCTTCTGACTGCTAAATTTGTTTAAAAAAAAAAAAAAAGTCCAGGTTTTTCAGTTGTTACGAAAGTGTTGGTCCATTTTGTTTCCTGTCATTATTAGAAATGGAAATTCTTGAGAATTTAAAAACGTATTTATATTTTTCAAAAAAAATGTATTAGGCAAATAATTTGTGTCAAGTACTATGTGGAACACTGTTTGCAGGATCAAAGTGCACTTAATAGCAAAGAAGTAATCAGGAACAAGGGCTGGGCTACTGTGCAAGAATCAACATATGAGGATTAGGATCCAGAGTGAAGAATTGCTGCTTAGATAAGAAGTAGAGTGAATGTGAGTTAACTTCCCAAGTTGAGGTTGGGAATATGGTAGGCCAGGGGTTGAAAGGGGTGCAAGCTCCCCAGGATGATTTGGAGAGAGGGTGGGGATGGAGGAAGCCAGGAGGGTATGGGTGTTTGCTGGGAGCAGAGGAGGAAAGTGGCACCTCCTACCCTTCTCACACTTTTCTGTTTCCAGCATTTCTAAGCTACTCATTTGTTCATTTCTAGAAAAATTGTAGCACCTGCTGGCTCTTTTCTAAGTTACTCTCGTGTATACTCAAAATATAGCAAGCAACTAAATATGCTATCTATGGAAAGCTCTTAGAACAGTGTCTGGCACAATGGTAGTGCTGTATAGCCATTTATTAAATAAATACAAATAGAGCAATATTCTGCTTCTGATGCTTTTGTAAAATATATCAAAGATTCCACTTGGATTCAAATTTAGCCAAATGCACATGTATTCTCTCAATCTTTGACCTTGGTCCATTTTCATACAATGTCATACATCACGTTTTTCAAGTGTTGTCCATGTCTCAGCACTTTGGTAGCACAGCAGCCCAGCCTGTCCTCTGCCATTCACAGTAGTAAGCAGGTTGTAGGTGGCACTTCTGGACAGTGCAGCCTGGCTGTTGGACCCACTGCTTGACCTCAGCCTTGATCCAGCAATTCCTATCTTCTGACTGCTAAAGTTGTTTAAAAAAAAAAAAATCCAGGTTTTTCAGTTGTCGTCACAAAAATGTTGGTCCATTTTGTTTCCTGTCATTATTGGAAATGCAAATTCTTGAGAATTTAAAAATGAAGCTACCACAGTTTTCTCTGCTCAACAGATGAAGAAGATGAGATCCAGAGAATTTAAGTTTCCTTTCATGGGACATAGAGCTGATAAGTAAAGGAACCAGAGTTTGAACCTGGGCAGTTTGGTTTCAAGGTTTGAAGGTTTCAAGGTGTTCTTGACTCCTATATCCATCCATTTTGTTCATTTCATGACATAGGATTGCTGCTTGATCACCAGAAGTGTTCTTTTAAAGATCAAACAAGTCTCCACCTTTACAAATTTTCCTTGCATCTTAGGACTCAGTTCTGCAAAAGCCTAAGACTCAGTTCTGCAAAAGCCTAGCCACACAGAATTTAAAACCAGTAAATACAATGTATTCAGGATATTTTAACTGGCCATGTAGCCTGGACAGATCAATTAGTTTAATATTTTATAGATTTAGAGATGTTTGTACCTTCATGAATATTTCAATTCAAATCCTTTGAATTTTCCCAGGATTTTATGTGGCTGTCTAGCGAATTTGGTTAAGGCAAGCAGGGATGAAATATACACATTTAGTAATTGAACCATTTGCTGTCTAGTATGGAAATAAAATTTTTAAAACCTGCAATCTTTAATTTTAGAAAATAACATCAGTGACTGAGAGTCAAAAAGTTCCACTTGTGGGATTGCCCCAAAGCAAGAAACTTGTATGTACCTCAAATGGCGCAAAACCAGGACAGCGAAGGCCCATAAGTCACCAACAGCTTTGTTGCTTCTGCTCCATTTTGAGCAACTGTATCTCTCCAAACTAGTTTGCTTTTGTTATTTTCTTCTGAAAAGCTTTTTCTGCATTTTGTAAAACTAAAAGTCTAACACATATTCCAATTTCTTTTGACAGAGAAAAAGACAAGCATATGAGTCTAACCTCATCTGTCAGGGCCTGCAGCTGGAAGCAACAAGATCAGTAAGTGTTAGATTTTTCGCAACCCTCCACTGACCATTGTTTTGAATGTGGATGCCACTGGGAATTCAGGGTGGCACTGGAAACCTGCAGGCCTAGCAGACTGGGAGGGGAATCAAAGTCTGCATTGCATATAATGTATTTTTTAAAATTAAAGCCAACAGATCTTTTTTTTAAATTGTGCAATATTTTAATAATAAATGCATGTATAGAAGCTTTTCTTCCTTTAAGAACCTTCTCTAAGCTTTTCTAAGCCACTGTGGTACACATCTGTAATCCCAGCAACTCGTAGTGGTGAAAACTGGAGGATCACAAGTTCAAGGCCACAAGGCAGCCTACACACCTTAATGAGACCCTG
This sequence comes from Pedetes capensis, assembly GCA_007922755.1. Classification (NCBI taxonomy): domain Eukaryota; kingdom Metazoa; phylum Chordata; class Mammalia; order Rodentia; family Pedetidae; genus Pedetes; species Pedetes capensis. The sequence continues at coordinate 199,547 of VMDO01000897.1, read as the reverse complement.
ACCAAAATAAAAAATGAGAAAGGGACTGGGGGTCTATCTCAGTGATAGAGCACATGCCTGGCATGTGTGAGGCCCTAATTTCAACCATCAATACCAAAAACAAACAAAAACCTTTTACAAGTTTTTTTCCTATACAAACAATAATAGTTTTAGATAAATTAGAAAATGTTAAGAATAGAGAAAACAAAAATTATCTGAATCTTTGTTCCCCAGAAATAACCTTGTAGTCCTTCTAAACTTTTCTTTCCATGTACATATGTAAAAGAATATATATGTAAATATGTGTACATGTATATAATATGTATAATATACATTTATTTCAAAAATGGGAATTATGATTTCACAGTTTTATAACTTACTATTTTCCCTTAATAGAAAATGTCTTTCTATATCAGTAAATATAATTCTTTGACATTTTTAATGGCCATATAACATAATGAATGGATAATAAATTAAGCTGTCCATTTCTAGGTTTAAAAAATTAAAAAACTTTCCATTAGTCTAGCATTGCTATGAATATTCTAGTGTTGTTATTTTAAGTCACTAATTTGGATGAAGTGATGGACAAATTAACAAGTTGAATTTTTTCATTTAAAATATTAGTTTCATGAAAGAACTATGATAACAATTTGGAGTAATTAATAATTCAAACTGAGAAATTATCTTTAAGTCAAGAATTTATGATGGTTTGCAGACCTCTTATATCTTCACTTTTACTGGTATCTTCTGTGCATGTGTATTTTTTTTTTTAAACTAGCAGCACATAGGAAAAATCTGTGCTTTAAATTGTGAAAGTAGCTGGTTCAGTTTCCTGGTCTGTGTTTTTATTCTTCCAATATAGGTTTTGGATAACAACCTTGTGTTTGTAAAAGTACATGCACCATGGGAAGTGTTATGTACATATGCTGAGATAATGCACATCAAATTGCCCCTGAAACCCAATGACCTGAAAACCCGGTCCTCAGCCTTTGGTAGTCTCAACTGGTTTACCCAAGTTCTCAGAGTGGATGAAAGTGTCATCAAGCCAGAGCAAGAGTTTTTCACTGCCCCATTTGAGAAGAACCGCATGAATGATTTTTACATTCTTGATAGAGATTCCTTCTTCAATCCAGCCACCAGAAGCCGCATTGTAAGTCTAAACTGAATTTAGTTTCTGCCTTGAGGTGATTTGGAACCTGCTATGGAATAATTAGTGGTTTGGTTTGATTCCTTTGGTGTGGTTTTGTTTTCAAAAGCTGCAACAACAACAACAAATACCTACAGTTTCCTATTACAGTAGTAAACAATGATTGGATTGGTTAGTTCTATATAACGTAGACTCTATTTTGGAATCTTTTTAGGTTTACTTCATCCTCTCTCGAGTCAAGTATCAAGTGATGAACAATGTTAACAAGTTTGGGATTAACAGACTGGTAAATTCTGGAATCTACAAGGCGGCTTTCCCTCTCCATGATGTAAGTCAAATAACAAATACGGAAGAGGCCTAACGTATACTCTGGGGCTGGGATTTAACTCACTTGGTAGAGTGCTGCTCTGCAGTCTCTGAGGTCCTGAGTTCGATTCCCAGCACCACAAAAATGGGAGAAGGACGGGCAATCCATACCTGAGGCAATCCTGAAAAAAATCAGCCATTGAAAACCCTAAAAGGGTCACTATGAGTCTGACACAACTCGATGGCACCTAACAACAACAACAGTGTGTACTCTGCTGTTGATGATACAGAAGGACTAACTTCTGGACTTTATATCTCTTCCTCAATAAAATAAAGAGAATATACTGCAAGATTATAAGCAAGAAAGAACCATCTTGTTCACTGATGGATCCCAGGCATAGAGAAGGTGCTATATTTAAAGAGTGGATGAATGAATAAACAGTTCTCTCCCACAGTCAATGCATACAGCAGTAGAGATTAGCCATTACCCTATATGGACATTGCTGGGGCCAAAATTCTTACTCTACCACTTTCTATGTGGATTACCTTATAAGAAGCCACTTAGCATCTCTGTCTTCAGTTTTCTCCTCAGTAAGGTGGGAGTGATGATAGTAACTACCTCCCAGAGTTGTTATGAGGATTAAATTAACCCATGTCAAATGTTAGTCCCTGCCATATAATAAGTACTATATTTAAGTACTTCACAATTACTGACAGATGTTATTGTCAACCAGAAAAGTATTAGTTCTTTGTAAGGAAAATACATCTTAGAAACTCTCTCATTTATCATTTTTCTGTAAGGTAGACTCCCCACCCCCACCCCAGAAATACTGTTTGCAAAATATTTCAGAGATTTTATAAAGGCATCTGTCAGGTTTCTTGTCACAATGGCAAAACTACAGAAATTCCTCAAATTCAATAGCATTTCTCTAGCTGATAGCATCTCATATGGAATGAAATGTAGAAATTGTGACTACCAAGGCCCTTAGTGGTTCCACATATGCAGAGATATTATACCTAAAGCTTTTTAAATAAATTCTGTCATTGAAATAAGTTGAATATTGAATGATATTGCATTGTTACTTGGTTATATTTGCTATTGATTTATCTGAATCTCTAAGACCAAAGAAAACAAAGACAGATTGATCATTGCTGCTGTGTAGAACATGTATTAGTAGATGAAGACAATGTCAAAATGCACTGTATATGACAGTAAGACTAGAACACCCAACAGCTACTTAATACACAGAGATGACCAGGCGGGGTGGGGAAGCAGAGACTGAGCATCCTCACAAAGGGGTCCCATGTGGCTGTCCAGTCAGACAGTCTGTGTTTTATCTTTGTCCCCCATCAAAATTAGCACTTGTAACATGAACTTTGGGTACACTTGCAGATAGGTGTCCTGAATATTAATCTGGGATGCCAGAGTTCTATTGTATTCAGTTGACATTTGCCCATGCCCAGGTATTTTCCAATAAAGCCTCTTATCAAGCAGTGGCCCAATATCCAGGCTAGGGAATAGTATTAGGGAGGAAGGCTAGTGGAGGTCAGGGCCCATGCCAATGTTTATCTCTGTGGTAATTTGGTTCTGGTACAGGAAGAGAGAGAATGAGTCAGACAGGAAAAAGAGTGACTGAATTTAAGCAGAGGCATAAAGTTTTCTCTCTTAGATAAGCTAAGTCTGTAACATGAGGTCAAGTTTCTTTGTTTATTTTCTACATTTTGTCACAGAATAACTGCTAATTGGGAGACAGAGAAGTCTGGGTTTTAGAATTGGCCTTGTTGCTAATCAGCCAGTGCCCCTTGTCCCAAGAGAGAAGCAGGTCATCAGATGCTCCTTCATTGTGGAGATTTGGGAACTTGGGTGGCCCAATTTTTCATTGTTTAAGACTGCCCCACTTATAAGATATTATGCACCTTGGGCTTCCATCAAGTACCTGCATTGCTCCCACGGAAGCATTCCTCTCTGTCCACGTTCACTAGTGGTCCCCAGGGGGGAGACTGATAACCCTGGGTTAGAATCCCTAAAAATTAAAGGGTATTTCTGTTTCTTCCAGTAGGTGATGGCCCCTATTTCACAAATGACTATGAAGTATTAGTGCTACATTTGATAACCAGATTTGTGAAGACATGATGATTAGGATGCTAATTTGTTCCCTTCTGTTTCTCAGTGTAATTTCGGCTCTCGGTCAGAGGATCCCAGCTGCCCCAATGAGCGGTACCTTCTGTATAGGGAGTGGGCTCATCCTCGAAGCATATACAAAAAGCAGCCCCTGGATCTTATCAGGTGAGTGGTATGGAGAGCACTCCAGTGGGAAGCACCTAAACATGACAACATTCAAACAGTATTTCCAACTGTGGAAGCTCAGCTGCAGCACTGTTCAGAGTTTTTAATTGAAGCTCATATGTAGGCACAATCAATAGGATTGTTATGTATATGGCTTGACCTCTGGTCCCTTCCTGGGCTGGTGGTGTAGCTCAGAGGTAGTGCTGGCCTAGCATGCATGAGGCCCTGGGTTTGAGCCCCAGCACTGCCCCGCCCACCAAATTCTAGTCCCTCCTTATCTGTGCAGTCTGGCCAGTATCACTTGGCTCATAGCCCCATCTCTCTAATCATGTGATTCATCTTTTAGCTGTGGCCAGCTCTGTCCTGAGTCATCTCATTAGCACAAACTGTCTAGGACCCACCATGACTAATCTCATTGGCATAAGCTAGCAGGTGTGGTCCTAGTGGGGAAATGTGAATAAAAAGACATTCCTATCTCTCAGGAAATTCCAGGGTGCTAGGAGTTACCTCCCAGGAACTGGGAGCAAAGACCCACTAATTGAGCTTAGACTGCATGATAAGACATAAAATTTTTCAGTGTTTTTTTTTTTGCATCTGCTGTTAGGTTCTATTTCATTTTATCTTAAAAGAAATAATGATTAGCTCAGGGCTTCTCTTCTCAAAGCAGCAATGTCGGCTGCTGCAGCAGCTTATGTGGTTTGGGCAAGAGGGAGGCTCCTTCCTGCTAGAGAGAGAGAGAGACCAAAAGCAACCAAATAAGTACAAATCAGCAAATGAGGAAAGAAACAGAAAACTTTTAAATTAAAGTAGAATAATGGAGTAACGCAGTGGTTATGCTCAGAGCTCAGTTCCCACCAGGTGATGCTCAGGGTATTCAGCCCTTCTCCACAGTGAGCTCAGTGTTAGATAGGTCTCAAAACAAAGGAAAGGTACAGGTTCTCCAGACCTAAACCCTCTCTCTGCTGATGGGTTTGGCCTCCCTTTCAGTAACAATTCTGGCACTGCTTCTGGTTCACCCTACCCTCTTCTAACCTCCCCTGCCTGTCCTCTTCTATTTTACCCCAAAGCATACATTCATCAATTTTAAATCTAAGAAAAAACAGAAGTGCTAGACACAAGGAATACAGAGTGAGAGATCCCTCATTCATATCCATTCTGCCCTCTCCCATTCTCAAAGTAAATTTTATAAAAACTTTGGTTGGAGAGATGTTCCACTACTTAGTTTAGACCAGTGATTTCCCCCACTACCTGTGGTTTTACTTTTGATGGTTTCGGTCACTCACAGTCAAAAAAAAGAAAGTAGCCTAGTATGGTACAATAAATATTTTGAGTGGAAGAACATTATCACATAACTTTTTTTTTCAATGCTGGGAATCAAACTCAAGGTTTTGCACATACTTGGCAAACACTGTACTACTGAGCTGTATCCCCACCCACCATCACATATCTCTTATTACAATATATTATTATAATTGTTCTATTTTATTATTAACCTCTTACTGTGCCTATTTATAAAACAAACTTCATCATAGATATGTTTTTAAAGGGAAAAAGCATTGTGTACATATAGGGTTTTGTGCTCTCCAAGGTTTCAGGAGGAGTCTTGAAATGTATCCCCTGCAGATAATGGAGAACAGTTATATTACCATAAGTCATTTTCTTATTATTATTTGTGACTTACATTATATCTCATCCAAAAGAGGTTCCCTAAATAAGTAAAAGCAGGTAACTGTACAACTTGTTCATTTTTCCTATGCATATTAAAAATAACCTTTTGATCCACACACAGTGGCACACACCTGTCATCCCAGCAACTTGGGAGGCTGAGGCAAGAGAATTCCAGGCCAGACGCAGCCTGCTCCTCTTAGCAAGACCTTGTCTCAAAATAAAAAGTAAAAAAGGGGTTGGGGAATATAGCTCAGTTGTAGAGCACTAGCCTAGAATGCACAAGGCCTTGGGTTCAACTACTAAGTACTGCCAAATCATCATCATCATCTTTTAGAGAATGTGTAAAATAGTGCTAGTGCTTACAGAGACTGATGGTGATACTCTATTTGCTGTGTAGTCAGCATTTTTCCCTCCCTTGTTCTCTTTTAAATTTACTTTGCTTCAACAGGCAAACCAGTGATAATAATCAGCATCCTGTGTGTAATATACTTCGTGCTTCATGGTAGAACACAGGGTCTAGTATGAAGATGAATATGTTTTGAGGGGGAATTGAATCAGAGGATTACACATAAAGCTTCCTTTATTTAAAAATCAGAAATTAATATTAGGATGAAGCTGCAGTGATTATTTGTGTTTTCTAAAAATAATTTCTATTTTTCAGGAAGTATTACGGAGAGAAGATTGGAATCTATTTTGCGTGGCTGGGCTATTACACTCAGATGCTCCTCCTGGCAGCAGTAGTGGGCGTGGCCTGCTTTCTCTATGGCTATCTTAATCAAGATAACTGTACCTGGAGGTAATGTCTGTTTAGCCCTTGTTGCCACGCTGAAAAGTTGATGAGAATAAAATTATTTTCAGAGTTTTACACTGTTTTGGTAAAAGAAGACTCATCAGAGAACACTTGTTGCTTTAGATGCTATATCCCCTTTGTTCTGAGTACAATAACTAAGTGAAATGGGAAAATTTTTTTCCCAGTTAATCCAACCCAGCCTCTGACAGGAACATTACCCTTAGGAAACACTCCAATATTTTAACACAATACTTTGTTTGAGAGAGAGAGAGCAGACTGAGGGAGGATTGCCCTTGAACTTCTGGCCCCAGAGGAATGTTTCACTCAGCTCTACAGATCTGGGCCAAGAACAGCTCTGATTTCTTTCAGGTTTCAGTAGAAACACTGGTAAAGCTGGTGTTTTTCTGCTTTCAGAAATGACTTCTTAATCTGTATTAAGAATTGCATGGTTAAAAACTCAAGTAACTAGTTGTGGTTTTGTGTTTTTACTTTTACAAAATTGTTTGTTACAATGTCAAGGGGAAAATAAATAAGTGACGAGGTATTTATTGGTGCTTGATGTTAGAATTCAAACACCAGCTGCACTATCTAAAAGGAAGTCCCTGGATACTGGAGCACTCTGAATTTACCATCAGTGTTCTGAGTTGTTTTAACATGCCTCTGCTTTTGTTGGTCTCAGCCTCCAGAAGGAAAGCAACACTGAACTGGACATAGTCTCTTGATCAGCTGGCCTCTGTCCAGGTGTGACAGCCACATCAAAATTTCTGGGCACCAACAATGAGTTGATCAAATTTTTTAAACCCCAAGCATATCAGTCTGGCTTCTGGGGCAGGATGCTTACTTGGCAGCCCTGATGCACGGGCATGGTTACCTGTTCCATTTAACAGAGGATTCTGAGCCTTTGTGCTCATTATGGCTTTTTAGCTAGAAAGCTGCAGATGATTTTTTTCTTCACTGAAAAAAGATCTTGGGGCCAAAGCCAGAAGCCCTAAATTCATCTTTGACTTCTCCCTTGTCTTATATATTGTTCTAGCCATACCCCCACAAGGCATCTCAAAAATAGATTTTCAGAGTGAAAAGTTGGATTTTTATAAAGGTTCTCATGTGGCTGTTCTTATTACACTCATTTTAATAAAATAAAAACCATGATAGTCACATATTTCCTGCCACTTTACACAGGTTTAATTTACAGAAAATGGAAGGAGTGTCCTACAGATATATTCTGTATATTCAAAACTATTTGCTTTTAATTATTAAATATCTTTAAAATATTGAATGGGAGAAGGACCCAGCAACCCACTCCCCAAAATCAATCCGCCATTGAAAATCTCAATCTACGCTTCTTTCAATCATAAAAAAAAAAAAAAAAAAAAAAAACCCTATGAACAGCAGAGAAGCACTGGCAATAGTGTTTCGCCTGTTGTATGTAGGGTTGCTATGAGTCGGACACCGACTCGACAGCACCTAACAACAACAACAACAAAATATTGAATATATGTTTTAAATATTTTCAGCTCTATTATATACTCATAGATTCACAAGAATCGAAAACATATTTAACATATGAAGAATAATCTGTCACCCAATTTAAGAAAAAGAACACTACTGTTACCTTTAAATAACAGTGTTTCGCTTAATTGTATCTCTTCCCCTTTGGAAAGAGCAACTGTACTAAATTATGTATTTATGATTCCTTTACATTCGCTGTATTTTTAAATCATACATGTTTGTAGTTCTGAAAATTACATTTAGTTTGGTGTGTTTTTGAAAACGTGTATACATAAGTGGAAGATACTATGAGTATTTCCTCACATAAAATGCCCATTTAAACCTTGTATTCCTTTTTTTAAAAAATAGCTTTATTGAGATATAATTCATATACTATAAAATGTACCTGTTCAAAATGTATAGTCCAGGGTTTTTAAGTAAATTCAGAGACTTGTACAGCCATCAGCACCATCTAATTTTAGAACTCTTCATCATGCCCAAAAGAAACCAGTGCCCATTAGTCATATCCCTTGCCCCTTCACTTTTAGTCCCTAAAAGCCACTAATATACCCTCTGTTTCTATGAATTTCTCTCTTTTGGACATTTCATAAAAATGGAACTACACAGAGTGTGGCCTTTTGTGACTGTCTTCTACCACTGATCATATTGTTTCAAGGTTTATTCATGTTGTAACATTTATTGGTATTCCATTCCGTTTTGTGGCCAAATAATATTCCATTGTGTGGATAATGCCATGTTGTTTATTCATTCATCGGTTGATAGATATTGGGGTTGTTAACACTTTTGTGCTATTATGAATAATTCTGTTTTGAACATTGATAAGTTTTTTGTGTTAACATATGTTTTTGGATCTATTGAAGCTATAGCAAACAATGGAATTGCTGGGATGTATGTTGACTCTATGTTTAACATCTTCAGGACTTGCCAAAGTATTTTTCAAAGTGGCTATACCGCCTTCCATTCTCATGAGCAATGTGTGAGGATTCTAATTTCTCCACATTCTTGTCAGCACTTGTTTTTTTGTTTTTATTTTTTAATATTAACCATCCTAGTTGGTATGAAGTGGTATGTCATTGCTGTTTTGGTTTTTATTTCCCTAATGCCTAATGAGGACTGGGATTTAGCTCAGTTGGTAGAGCGCTGCACTGCAGTCTCAGAGGTCCCCAGTTCAATTCCCAGCACCACAGAAACGGGAGAAGGACCTGGCAATCCACCCCCAAGGCAATCCCGAAACAGTCAGCCATTGAAAACCCTATGAGGGTCGCTATGAGTCGGATACCAACTCGACAGCACCTAACAACAACAACAATGCCTAATGATGTTTAATATCTTTTCATGTGTTTGTTGTTAATATAGCTTCTTTAGAGAAATGTCTGTTTCTTTTGCCTGTTTTTTGTTGTATTGCTATTGTTGAGTTGTAAGTGTTCTTTATATATTTGAGATAGAAATCCCTTATCAGATATTATCTTAGTCTGTTTGAGCTGCTATAACAGAATACCACAGATTGGATAATTTCTAAAGAACAGCAATTTATTTCTCACAGCTTCAGAAACTGGAAATTTGAGACCAAGGCACCAGCATTTTCTGTCTGATGAGGGTTGTGCACACTCTGGAAAGAATACTGTATCTTACATAGTAGAAGGTCAAGAGGACTGAACCACTCCTATCAACTCCTTTTATTATTCTGTTAATAAAGGAGGAACCCTCAACATATAACCAACTCCTACAGGTCCCAGTACTTAACACTATCACATTGGCAACACCTGAATTTTGAAGTGGACATGTTCAAGCCATAGCAGATACATTCAAAGTATTTTTTCTCACTTTGTGCAGTGATATTTTACTATCTTAAGGGTATCCTTTGAAGTATAGTAAATTTTAATTTTTATGACATCCAAGTTACCTATTGGTTTTCTTTTGCTTTTGTGCTTTTAATGTCATACCTATTGTTATTAGGTGCTGTGAAGTCTGACTCATAGAGACACTATGTACAAAGGCAGAAGACTCCCTGACCCTGTGCCATGCCTGGCATTATCATCAGTGTTTCTCTGTTATTCATAGGGTTCTCAGTAGCTGATTGTTTTGGGGAGTGGATTGCCAGGTCCTTCTCCCAAGCCTGCAGCACCTGGTATGCCCAGGCAGTCTCTCATCCAAGTACTAACCAGGCCCAACCTTGTTTAGCTTCCTAGATCTGGTGGGATTAGACACCACAGTGGTACAGCTGCAGGTAGTGTCATGCCTAAGAAGTCAATAATCCAAAGTCATAAAGATGTTCTTGGGGTATATCTTTTAAGAGTTTTATGTTTTCAGGTCTGTGATTAGTTTTGAGGTAATTTTTGTAAAAGGTAATAGGTAGGAACTCAACTCTGTTCTTTTCATGTATATATCCAGGTGTCACAGCACCACTTCTTAAAATAATATTTCCTTGTTGAATTATCTTCTCACCCTTGGTAAAAATCAGTTGCCATGTGTGTTAAGAGTTTGTGTACTCTCAATTCTTTTCCATTGATGAACATGTCTGTCCTTTATGTAAGCACCACACTAAACTGATTAATGTAGCTTCATAATAAGTTTTAAAATTGGAAACTTCAAAATTTTGTTATTTTTCAAGATTCGTTTGGCTATTCTTGGTCCCTAATACTTCCATATGAATTTTAGGGTCAGGTCTTATCTACAAAAAGTTCTGGGGATTTTGACAAGAATTGTGTGATTCTTTAGGTCAATTTAGGGAATACTGCCATCTTAACAGTATTAAGTCTTCCATTCCATGAACACAGGTGTCTTTCCATTTATTTATGTCACCTTTAATTTCTATAAACAGTTATAAATCTTGTACTACTTCTTTTCTCTCAAATCTATGCTAAGTGTCATATTCTCTTTAATGCTATTATAAGTGGAATTGCTTCCTTGATTTCACTTTTGGATTACTTATTGCTGACATAGCAATACAATTACTTTTTGTATATTCATTTTGTGTAGTGCAGCCTCACTGAAATGTCTTATTTACTCTTCTAGTTTTTTGGGTTTGTTTGTTTGTTTGTTTGTTTTCCTTGTGGATTCTTTAGATTTTTTTACATATAGTGTGATGCTATCTGTGAATAGGCCTGCAGCCGTAGCCCTGTGACATCTGATCCCATCAGATCTCGGAAGCTAAGCAGGGTCGGGCTTGGTTAGTACTTGGATGGGAGACCACGTGGGAACACCAGGTGCTGTAGGCTTGGGAGAAGGACCCGGCAAGCCACTCCCAAAAATCAATCCGCCATTGAACACCCTATGAACAGCAATGAGGCACTGACAATAGTGTTTCTCCTGTTGTATGTAGGGTCACTCTGAGTTGGATACCGACTCGATGGTACCTAAAAACAACAACAACATCTGTGAATAGAAATAATTTTATTTCTTTCCATTCTGGAGACCTTTTACTTATTTTTCTTGCCTTGTCTTAATTTCTCCATTGTTTTTGAAGGGTGGCTTTGCTGGATATAGAATACTTGGTATATAGTCTTTCTTACAGCATTTAGCATATGTTATCTCACAGCCTCAGTTCTCCATGATTTCTGTTAGGAAGTCAGCTTTTAATTTTACTGATGAGCCTTTGTATGTGATGAGTCACTTTCTCTTCCTGCTGTCATGATTCTTGGTTATGACTATCTTTTGAGTCATTTTGAGTGTGATGTTAGTAGGTTTAGATCTGTTTGAGTTTATCTTATTTGGAGTTTGTTGAACTTCTTACATATAAAGATGAGTATTTTCAATAAATTTGGGAAGTTTTCATCCATTCTTCAAATATTCTGACTTTTTCTCTTCTTTTCTTCTGAGACTTATATAATGTATATGTTGGTATATTTGATTATGTCCCATTAGTCTCTGAAGTTGTTTTTATTTATTTTTTATTCCTTTTCATTCCTCAGACCAAATAATCTTTATAGACATCAATTTAAGTTCATTGATTCTTCTGCCACTTCCCACATGCAGAGGAGCTCCTCTGGTGAATTTTTCTTTTGACTTATTGTACTTTGCTTTCTCTTGAATTTCTAATTGGTTCTTATCTCTTTATTAGTGTTCTGTATATGATGAGACTGGGAGAAGGACCCGGCAACCCACTCCTAAAAATCAATCCACCATTGAAAACCCTATGAATAGCAGAGAAGCACTGACAATAGTGTTTCTCCTATTGTACATACAGTTGCTATGAGCTGGACACCAACTCAACGGCACCTAACAACAACAACATATGATGAGACATTGTCCACATACTTTCCTTTAATTATTTAGACATGACTTGCTTTAGTTCTTGACATATATAATGGCTGAAAGTCTTTGTCTTAAGTGCCATGCATATATGTCCTCAGGATCAGTTTTTATTGACTACATAGTTCCTCCTTGTGTTACAGCCATAATTTTGTTTCCTGATATGTCTTGTGATTTTTTTTTAAGTTGAGAATTTGCCATTTTAAATATTATAATGTAGCAAATATGGAAATCAGATTTTCCTCCTTTTCAAGGTTTGTTATTATTTATGTTTGTTGCTGTCACTGCTGCTGCTCTCTATTCCTGGACTAATTCTGGGTCTATATTTTTTGTCATATGTGGCCACTGAAGGCTGCATTCCATAAGTGTAGTTGTTAGCTAATAACTGGCTAACCTAGTGATTTTATTATATGCTGAAACAAATCTTTTCCTTTTTTCTGCCTGTATGTATGTGCTGGAGAATGTTTAATACTTGACCAGTCAGTTTTTAGCTCTCTCTTAGACTTTCCTCCTTGCTTGTGCAGAACTTCATGGTTAGCCAGAGGTGAGGAGTTAAATTTTTCTTAGGTCTTTCCTGGCCTTGAACACTGCCCTACACATGCATGTAGGCTTCCACACCACAGTAATATGTTAGAGCTTTTTAAGGCTTTCTACAGATACCTTAGTCCCAAATTCTTCCTTTTCAGTTGTGGTGGGATTTTTATTGTTTTGGTTGGGTTTTTTAACTTCTTATTAACCTCTGCTGGTATCACTGCCTCTCTCCGGCAGCTGCAATATTACATAATCCCTGCTCATTGATTTCAACAGACACTTTGGGGGTTGGGGTGTTTGCATACTATGAACTCTGAGTTTGAGGTTAAAAAAAGACAAATCCTCAGCCTGGGCTTTTTCTAGGGAGCTGCTGGACAGGTCAAGGACTGGCAGTTGTCTGGGGATGGGGTGTTTTGAGTAGCTCAAAACTATTTCTGCCCCACACAGTGACTTCTAGATTGTTATTTTTCACAGCTACCATGGTTGTGAGCTTGTTGGTTTTTAAGGCTCCCAGGAAGTTGATTAGATGGAGATGGGAACTGGTCAAGTTAAAATGCTACAAAGTTCTCTATTCTTACAGAGATATAATCAATTTCCCTCAAATAAATGCTTCTCAGATCCCTGGAGGGATTTAGTTAATTTCAAAAGTTCTACAAAGGGTGATTTTGACAGTTTTTGCCAGTGTTCTCATTGCTTTGATAGAGAAGGGGGTTTTCCAAGATCTTTGCTCAACCATTTCAGAAGCCCATTCAGAACCATTTCCCAAACCCATTTGTTTTTACTGAGTTACTTACAAGGTCACTAAATGGCACAACTCCAGTCCCATTCACACAGGAGTCCATCTGAGTGGCTTTTCCCAGAGGAACTATATGCAACCTCTTATGTCTTCTTATTAATTTGCAGTTCTTCAAATACTCTGGCAAATAATGTTTTATCATTTTTATATGTTACAAAATGTTTGCCAGCTTATAGCTAGTTTTTCCCCCTCCCTTTAATGTTGTCATTTAATGACATTCTTACTTTTAAAAAAATCTTGACTGTATCAATATTTTCCTTTATGGTTTATGTTTTTTTGGTTGTTTATGAAATATCTCCTTACCTAATGTTACCTAGATATTCTCTTTTTTTCCTAGTAAGTTGATACTGTTGGCATTCTCATTTCACCTAGAATTGATTTTTATGTGATATGATTCAGGGTTTGATGTTTTTCCATATGGATATTCTGTTGTAGCATCCCATTTACTGAAATGTCAATTCTTACCTTACTAGTTTGTTGGACCAGATCTGTCATAAGTCTGTTTTTGTATAGGCAGAGATCTGTTTATGAGCTCTTTATCTTGTTCCATTAGTTGTTTTTCTTAGTCTATGAAAATAATGCCTTATTCTTCATAGTGTTTTAACTGTTCTGAGCTGTTGCTCTCCCATGGAACTTGTAGCTCAAATGGAAGAGATTGGACATCTTTAAATACCGATTCTTCTGATTTGTCAATACCACAGTGTAGGTCTTCTCCACTATCTTCCAGACAGTGTTAGAATTTTCACTCTATACATTTTAACACATCTTGGTTTGGATGTATTCCTAGTTACTTTACACTTTTTAAGCTGTTGAAAATAGCATTTAAAATAGTTTCCCAGTGGTTGCAGGTAGATAAAGATACAATTCCTTTTTGTGTCCCTGTGTAAATTGATTTTGTGTCCCCAAGCTTTACTGAACTTATTCTAATAATTTACCTGTAATCTATTAGTAATAACAGTTTTCTTGCTTTCTTATCAATCCTTATAGTTTTGTTTGTTTGTTTGTTTTGACTTAATGTGCTGGCAGGGACCTCAAACTTTATATATATGTGTGTGTGTGTGTATATATATATATATATATGTATATATATATATATATATATATATATATATTAAACTGTTTTATTCTTGTGCTAAAGGAAAGACTTTCAAGCATTTATCATGAAGTGTGATTGTTACAAGTTTTATGTAGCAAAGGTTTATCAGGCTAATGAAGTTCACATCTCCTAGATTTGGTTTTGTTTGTTATCATGAATGGATATTGGACTTTATTATGCTAGGAAATCCTTTTCATTATATTTTTTAAATTAAGTTTTTATTTCTCTCTCTTTAGCAAAGAAGTTTGTAATCCTGAAATTGGTGGCAAAATCGTAATGTGTCCTCAGTGTGATAAACTTTGTCCGTTCTGGAAACTCAATATTACATGCGAGTCCTCAAAGGTAATGTTTATTATTCCAAATATACATATAAAATATTTTTTTCTAATCATTTAAGTATATCATAGAAATTATATCTTTTTTCCTCTGAGGAATTCAGAAAGGTATTTTTCAACTAAACTTCCAAACATTCTGGAAGGTAGTATGCAATACATGTATTTATTCCATCTTTACAAATAATAAATTGAGATTAAGGAGGTTATTTAAAATCTCATGGACAGTCACGAAAATTGTAGAATTGAAACTATTTGGATATTTCAAGTAATGAAAGCAAAAGTCTCAAACTCACCTTATTTCGTGAATACTTTTAATAGATTTTACTATTTAAGTGTTTTCCTTAATTCAAGTGAGTGGAAACCTAAAATCTGTACATGTGAAACATGAAATTTGTGTTTTCTCTCTTTCAAAATATGTGGAAACTATATTTGGATTTTTAAAGACCCTGCTGAATCTTTAAGTATACATAAGGAAGGTTTGATAGATAAGTGATAAAAGATGTTTCTTTCAAAACATTCTCACAAACCACAGCTAGTTCCCTTTATCCATGCAGGTGGTCTGGAGCTCTTATAAGCCACGAGGTTTAAGACAAGTGTTAGGACTAGAGGGAGTTTACGAAAAAGCAGGCTGGAAACTGTACAGAGGAAGAAAGAGAGCCAGCTTACTTCAGAGCCTCTTCTGACCGCCCTGACATGCTATCTCCCCCACCCTCAGTCACGATCTTCTGTCGGTCCCCTGGTACTCGTACGAGGGGTTAGGAATCATTATGTGACCCTAGAACATTCTGACCTACTTCATGTAAGTCTGATTTTAACAAAATGTATTGCTATTATAGGGATGATACTTCATACTTTTCAAAGTTCTTATACTGATAATGTCACCTTTGACACATAAGGCAACCCTGTGACAGAGGCAGAATCGTCATTATCTCTGTTTTATAGATTAAAACACTGTGGATCTGAGAGAGTGAGCAGTCTACTTAAGGTCACCCACCCAGGAACTGGGAAAACCAGAAACTGATGGCAGATCTGCATTTCTTGCCATTACAATGTTCCATACCGGTTGATGCTATTTCACTCTCAAATCCAGATTTATATTTGAAAAATCATTCCACTACTTAGTTAAGAGGATTGCAGGGCTTTGTCAACACAGAGAGCTATTGCACTTAATTTGTAGATTAAAATAGATTTAATTGCCCTCCCCATCAACACAAATTCTAGACTATAAATATCTATGGTAGATTACACAAAGTAAAAGCCAAGAAACCTGCTTTCTAGTGATTTTGACTCATAAATTAAAGGTCATTAGTTAGCACCCATCCTGGGGCCCTAGACTGAAAGCAAATGCTGATGATACCAGAGGCATAGTGTACTCCACAAAAATACAAGTGGAAAGTCCACTTTTCTTAACAAGTTCTTTCCCTCAAACTCCCCCTCTACCACTTCTTTTACTTCTTTCATTTTACCTACCCTTGTCTCTGTGTACTTTTTTTTAAGGGGGAAAAAGTCTTTGGTGCTATCCCAATTTCCTGGAGGATCCCTTGAGTCTTTCCAGAGTCATTTACAAAGGGAAGGAAACATATAGAAGCATATGGGTAAAGCTGGATGCAATTGCTCACACCTATAATCCCAGCAACTCAGGAGACGGAGGCAAGAGGATCACAAGTTCTAGATCAGAGGCAGTCTTCATAATTTAGGGAGACCCTGTCTCAAAATAAAAAGTAAAATAATGGGCTAGGGAACAACTCAGTAGTACAGTACTTGCAAAGCATGCAAACGTGAGGCCCTGGGTTCAACCCCTCAGTTGAAAAAAAAAAAAAAAAAAAGAAAATATGGAAGAGGATAAAATAGGAAAGCCAAAAAAGAACATCTTTTCTGGGTTTTCTGATTGTTGGTTAATTTAATAATTTCTTCCGTAATACATTTATTCATTCCTACCTCTTTCTTTTCTGAAGTATTGACTATTTGGCATGTGTGCTGAAAGGGTCAACATATGAAAAATAGAAATATAAAATCGAGATCAAGGAGATGAAGAAACAATTATGTAACTAATAGGGACTGATGCTGTTTTTTGACTGAGCATTGAATAAGGGTCATAGCTTTGTGGGTGGCAAGGTAAAAGGAAGATATGGTGGATTCTAATAATTTGCTCTGAGAAATACATTAAAGTATCAAGTTTTGATTTTCCTCGTTAGCAAGAAGGAAGCATAGCAGGTGTTCATTTTTTTAGGATTTTGGTGGGTTCCTCTGCTTAAAGTCAGCAGGCCTTCATCTGCAGCTCTTCTCTTGTCTGCCCCATGGGACTCAGACATTCAATTGACTCACAGCTGCCCTGAACACATCTTTCCCTCTCCTTGCCATCCTGCCAAACAGGCTAAGTCAGCCTCCTCACTGAGAAAGCCCGTTACTCCTACTTCCTCCTTCTAGATGACTCATGGGGCAGAGCAAAGTAGCCACAGATCTTATTCTTTTCCCTGGGTATTTGATTCTCACACATGTGGCAAGAACGGTAACTTCATCCAGGCCTAACTCCCCCTCATAGGGTGCAAGGCACATCTCTCATCTTCAGCATAGGCAGCTGGGGCGATCTTGGCAGTGGCAGTAGACTTGCTCTTTCTTGCTGCTTGTTTCTTTCCTCTACCACTAACAGATGTGTTTTCCATTGACTTTTTCCCAAATAGTAGATGGGATTTTTTTCTTTACAAGGTGGGTGGGCAGAGGTGTCAGGGCAAATGGAGTGATATCAAATAGAGAAAGGTTCCTAAAATATGATTCCTAAAATGTGAGTGACATTGGACAGTCTTCAGTAACAGCATTATAACAGGTCTGTTGTTAGGTGTCATTGAGTTGGAGTATTATAACATGCAGAACTATTTTTCATACGACCTTTATTTTTTAAATTTTTAATTTTTTAGTGTACAAATTAATGGGTTTCATTAATCTTTCTGGGCTAGCTTATTTCACTTAAAATGATAGTCTCTGGTTCCATCCATTTTCCCACAAATATCATTCTTCTTTATGGCTGAGTAAAACTCTATTGTGTCTATATACCACATTTCCTTTGCCCATTCATCTGTTTATAGACATCTAGTTTGATTCCATATCTTGATCATTGTGAATAGCACCATAATAAACATTGACAAGCAGATTCTCTATGGCTTACTGACTTAGAGTCATTCAGATGCCTACCCAGGAGTGGTATAGCTAGATCATATGGTATTTCTATTTTTAGTTTTTTGAGGCATCTCCATACTGATTTTCTTATTGGCTGCAATAACTTACATTCCCACCAGCAGTATATTGGGGTTCCTTTCTCTCTGCATCTTCACCAGCATTTCTTTTTGTTTGTTTTGTTGATAACTAGCCATTCTGCCTTGATTGAGATGGAATCTTAATGTAGTTTTGATTTGTATTTTCTGGAGGGTTGAGGATGTTGAACTTTTTTTTATATGTTTGCTGCCCATTTGTATTTCTTTTGAAACTGTCTGTTCAATTCATTTGCCTCTTTTTTGTTTGGATAATTTGCTTTTTTTTTTTGGTGTTTCATTTTTTGAGTTCTTTATATAAACTAGATATTAATCCACTGTCTGATACATAGCTGACAAAAGATTTTCTTCCATTCTGTAGGCTCTTCATTCTGTTAATTGCTGAGCAGAAGCTTTTTAACTTCATATGATCAGATCTGTCAGTTCTTGCTGTTGTCTTCTGTGCTGTAGGAGTCTGTTTGAGAAAGTCCTTGCCTATACCTATATATTTAAATGTTTTCCCTGTCTTCCTCTAGCAGTTTCAAAGTTTCAGGTCTTACATTAAAATTTTAAGTCTGTTTTGAACTGATTTTTGTACAGGGTGAGAGATTGAGTTCTAGTCTCGATCTTCTATGTATGGATATCCAGTTTTCCCATTGCCAGTTTCTTAAGAGGCTGTGTTATCTCTGATGTATATTCTTGTCACTTTTGTTGAACATTAGATGGCTGTAGCTACATGGGTTTATTTCTATGTCCTTTATTCTATTCCATTGGTTTACATTTCTTTTTTTGGGCTAGCATCATGTTGTTTTGGTTACTATGACTCTGTAGTATAATTTGAAGTCAGGTATTGTGATACTCCCTGTATTGCTCTTTCTGCTAAATGTTGCTTTTGTGATTTGGAGTCTCTTGTGCTTCCATATGAATTTTAGGATTTTTTTCTATTCCTATGAAGAAAGGCATTGGAATTTTGATGGGATTTGCATTGAATCTGTAGATACCTTTCATTGATGTAGCCATTTCCACAATACTAATTCTCCTGATCCATGGGCATGAGAGAGCTTTCCATCTTCTGGTGTCTTCCTCATTTTCTTTCCTCCGTGTTTTAAGATCTTCATTGCAGAAGTCTTTCACTTCTGGTTAGGTTTCTTCCTAAGTATTTTATTTTTTTGAAGCTATTGTGAATGGGATTGTTTTCCTAATTTATTTCTCAGCCTACTTGTTATTGGTATTTGGAAAAGTAACTAATTTTTGTATGTTTATTTTATAACCTGCTGCTTGGCTGAAAGTGTTTATCAGCTCTAAGACTTTTCTAGTGGAGTCATTAGTCTTTTAGGTATAGAGTCATATCTGCAAATAGGGACAATTTGATTTCTTCCTTTCCTACTTATTTCCTTTTTATTCCTTTCTCATATTGCTCTAAGAATTTAATCAGTAAACTGAATAAGAGTGGAGAGAATAGAAATCCTAGTCTCATTCTTGATTTTAGGGGAAATCCTCTAGTTTTTCCCCAATTAGTACGACATTTCCTAGGATTTCTGTTTTGTTGATATTGAGGTGCAATCCATACTGAAGGCTGTGTTCTTTGTTGTTCATCAGTAAATGTTTCAAGTCCTCTTCACTTTCAGCAAGCAGAGTTGTGTCATCTGCATAACACAGATTATTAATGAGTCTTCTTACAATCTTAATGCCACATTCTTCTTCATGAAGTCCAGCTTTTCAGATTATTCACTCAGCATAGAAATTGAAGAGGTATGGTGAAAGGATACAGCCCTGATGCACACCTTTCTCAACTTTAAACCAGGCAGGGTTTCCTTGTTCTGTTTGAATGGCTGCCTCCTCATAAGTACAGTTAGGTGCTCTGGTATTCCCGTTCTTCGCAATGTTATCCATAATTTGTTATGATCCACAGTTGAATGCCTTTGCATAGTCAATAAAACATAGACATATTTCTGGTATTCCCTGATTTTGGCTAATATCCATCTGACATCAGCAATCATGTCCTTGGTTCTATGCCTTCTTCTGAATCTGGCTAGATTTTCCAGCAGTTGTCTATATAGTGCAGCAGTCACTTTTGAATGATCTTTAGCAAAATTTTGCTTGCATTTTTATATGAATGATACTGTTTGATAGATCCAACATTCAGTTGGATCCTCTTTCTTGGGAATAGGCACAAATATGGATCTCTTCTAATCAGTTGGCCAGGTAGTTGTTTTCCAAATACTTTGGCCTAAACATGTGAGCATTTCCAGTGCTGCATCTGTTTGTTGAAACATCTCTATTGATATTCCAGATGTTAGCAATAGGTTTTTCACAGATTGCCTTTATTATATTGAGACATGTTCCTTTCAATTCCTAGTTTCTTCAGGTCTTGAAGGGATGCTGAACTTTGTCAAAGACTTTTTCTGTACCTGTGATATTTTTAATGTGTTGTTGAAGTCCATATGCACGTCCTATTGAGCATTTGCATCCATGTTCATCAGGAAATTGGCCTGTATTTTTCTTTTTGTTGCACTTTTATCTGGTTTTGGTATCAGGGTAATACTGGCTTCATAGAATGCCTTTGGTGGTGTTCTTTTCCTATTCTATGTACTTATTTGAGAATTCTTAGTGTTAATTCTTCTCTAAAGGTCTCATAGAATTCAGCAGTGAATCCATCCAGTCCTGGGCTTTTCTTTGTTTAAAGACTTTATTATTGCTTCAATCTCTTTGGTCATTGTAGATCTGATTAAGTTGTTTATATCCTCTTGATTTAATGGACCTTTCATAATAATTTTCAATGAAGGATAAAGCACAATACTAAAAGACAGCTTGGAGAAGATAGTTCCCTAAGAGTCAAAGCTAAAAGATTTAAAATATGTGGCTCATGGAATCCCAAGCCTAAGGCATTGTTCTCCCCTTTCCCCTGAACACTTGTGCATTTATTAATTCTTTCTTGAGCTGGATTTTTTAGAAGAATAATTGAATGAGACAATTTTTGATCAAGGCCTATGTGGATGATTGAGGGGACATATAAATGCTTTGGAAAACAAAAGGGTGATATAGTAACTAGGTATATACTCTTTAATGGAAACAACATATCTAATGTTTTTACGTAGATGAAAATTTACCACTTTACATGAATGTAAACTGCAGCTCCCAAATCTACCTAAAGCGTAGTACACTTACCACTTAGAAACAATTTTTGAATTTTCTTTATCATTTGAAAAGTTTACTTTTTTTACTTCTAGCTTCTTTTTCTATCCAGTTCTTATCTTTACTTTTCATATGATCTGTTGTAGATATAGTACATCATTGCCAATTTTTCTATTATCTTTGTAGATTTTCTTCAGAAAATAAAAAAATACTTATTAGTGAAAAATTAGTAACCATTTGGAAGATTTTCCTAGGAAATCATAGAAGGAGATAGGCTATTTATATACTAGCAAAGAAATTAACTTAGCAGAAGTAGTGAATAGAGCTTTTTTCAGCAAGATATATTATTTATCATTCATGATGATTGTACAGTACTTGTAATGTTAGCAGAAGCACCTACACATGCTTTATCCCAGTGGAAGCACTTGTCAGCCATAGGAGAAAAGCCATCCTTGGGTTTGAGGAAGCAGAGCTCTCCTGGAGGGGAGCCATCTCCCCATAACCCCAGCTTTGTACTTCTTTCAACAAGAAGAGGAAGAGTTCTGGAAATTAAGCTCTGAGTAGGGTGAGACAGTGATAAAAGGCAAATCCGAAATCTAAAAGTTGCTTAGAGGGCATTATGTTCTTACAGCCTTTGTACTACTTCCTCAAATTCACTATGACAGCTCATAAAAAGAAGCTACTTTCTGAGCCTGATGGAGGCTTTAAACTGAGTAGAATCGTAACAGCTACACCTATTTCTTTATCATGTTATGGAAAGATTCCATTGGAAAATGTACTCAGGTAAATATAGCAAAGGTGTGGTGCTTTTAAAAGAACAAAAAGTTCTATCTGTGTATGTAGTACATATGCTAATTGTTAAACTGGTATCAGCTTTAAAAAGAATTTCAGACTGCAGAATATACAAAGCATTGCATATTTATAGAATTCTAGTAAGTGAAGAATGTGATTCATTGATATGTCATTATCTGTTTTCCAGAAATTGTGCATCTTTGACAGTTTTGGAACCCTAGTCTTTGCAGTATTTATGGGAGTGTGGGGTAAGGTATTTTCATTTCTTTCATGTACTCAATTGAATGGCATTATACAGTTTTATATATCACTTTTAGGACTTTATATTGCCCAAGCTTCAGCTCCCCTAGAACTCCATTTATAAGTTTGAGGCCATTATGTCAGTTTGCTTTTTATATAAAAATATACCTCAAAATGTAATGGCTTAAAAAAACAAACCTGATTTCTGACTTTTTAAAGTTATTATTATAATTCTGTTAGTCAGCTGGAAGATTCTTTAGGCCTGGGCTGGATCAGCCAATCTCTGTAGTAACAGTAGCTCCACTGGGGCTAGATGGTCTGGCAGTAATAAGTCTGATTTGGTCTGTGGGACTCAGCTTGGAAGGCTTTTCTCTGCTCTATATCTCTCATCCTCAAAGGATTCTTTCTGTGGTTTCAGGGTTCTGAAGAGAAGGAAGAGAAGACAAGCCCCAGTGCATTAGGCACTTTTTAAGCCTATGGTTGCATCAAGTTTGCTAATGTTCCATTAGCCAAAGCAGTCATATGGCTAAGCTTGATCAGTTTGTGTAGTTTTTTGGGGATAGGGGTGGGTACTACCCAAGGGCTGGGATATAGGAGGCATGGTTCATTTGAAGCCATTATAAGATTGAGGATCCCTTATCCAAAATGCTTGGGACCAGAAGTGTTTCAGATTTCAGAAGTTTGTTTATTTTGTTTTGTTTTTGGAATTTGGAATATTTACATAGACTTTACCAGTTGAACATCCCTAATCCAAAAATATGAAATCCAAGGTGCTCCAACATCTGAGGCATTTTGTCATTGACATCATGTCAATGCTGAGTTTCCAATTTTGGAGCATTTCAAATTTCACATTTTTACATTGGGGATGTTCAGTCTATATTGCATCAATATCCATAGCTGTCATCCAGCCTAACTTTTGTGGGGGCTGGGAGAAAGTGGTTATCTTTTTTTGTACTTCTACATGAGTCAAGGTTTAATGGGTATATTCTACTCTTATAGTAATAACAATTTCTATGTAATAAGTAGAACAGATGTAATCCTAAAGAATTAAGTTCTGAATAGGAACTTAAACACTGTTTATCTGATTTATTCTGCATAGTATCATTAATGTAATGAGGCAGTTACGTTTTTTTAAATAAAGACTTTAAATGTCTAATTGATGTAAATGTTCTAACGTAGAAGAAAAATTCCCATTTTCAAAGATAAATGTATTTCCAATTTCATTGTCTAAGTCAATGGACCAATAGAGTTCAAGTTATAGGAAGGTGAGGGAAAGAACTGAACAATGTTTCTTATCTTGAGAGAACAATATGTCAACACACACAGTTTTCAGAATTGGGTATTGCCAGGTGTCCTCAGCAGTGTGTTTCTCTTGCAGTGATTGTACCAATGAAGGGTCACCAAATGGATCACTATACAAATAGTCCAGTTATTTGCACACGTGTGTGTGTGTGTGTGTGTGTGTGTGTGTGTACTGCGGGTTGATCCTGGGGCCTCACGCCTGCATGCTTTTGCACACATTTTATAGATACTAGTTGTCACTCTTGGATAAAGTGAGTTGTAAGATGGCCAAACTTACCCAATAAGTGACATTGTCATTCAGATATTTAGCATGTTTTTACTGGAGACCATACTCTAGCACATACTTGACATGGAAGAACAAAATGGGGTGGAGATGTAGCTCAGTGGTAGACCACTTGTTTACCATGTATGAAGCCCTAGGTCCAATTCTCAATACTGAGGGGGAAAAAAAGGAATGAAGAGCAAATTCATGTATTTAGACCCTCTGTATTCCTCCATTGTATAAAATACAACATTTGTTTGCCTGTAAGAGCTTTACATGTAAACAGCAGGGTCAGCACTTCCCCACCTGCCAATACTGTGGGGTTGAATCCAAAGCCTCATGCACGCTAGGCA
Organism: Pedetes capensis; assembly: GCA_007922755.1. NCBI lineage: Eukaryota > Metazoa > Chordata > Mammalia > Rodentia > Pedetidae > Pedetes > Pedetes capensis. Next base: position 175,523 of record VMDO01000897.1, on the reverse strand, counting down.
AGCACCCTACCACTGGGCTGCATCCCCAGCCACTTTTTTATTTTGAGATAGGGTCTCACTCAATTGTGCAGGCTGCCTCAGGCCTCAACTTCACAATCCTCCGCCTTCAGTCTTCTGAATCACTGCAGTTACAGGCATGTGCCACAGTATCCAGCTGTGTCCGCATTTTTAACTGTTGTCTTAAGTACTGACTTGTTATCGATTCTAACACATCTGCTCAACTCTATACACTAATGGATGCTGATTGCTCCAATTAGACATTTTAAATAAAACAAAAATATACATTAATTTTGACACTGGAAAGATAAACCTCAAATCCCTAGCTAAGCTTTCCCTTCTCTGATCATTAACTACACCCTGTTTATAGAATTGTCTTATGCACAGGGCTGCTCATCTGATTTTAGAATGCAGAAAACGTTTCAGCACTGCTCGTAGCATCACATGTATGTCTTTAAAGATATGTATTACGATGGACTCTTTAAGTGCTTTGTGTTGCTTTTCTTGTTACTTCTGCCTTATGAGGACTACCGCTGTGAACCTCATTACAGAAAGTCTGAAATTGCAGAACAGAACAGGCAGGAGGCTCATGTGAAGTTATTCATTATCACCACCATTCTGTTCCTGTAGCATCTCCTTTGTGCCCAGATGCATATCACACTTACTTTTCTGCTCCTTAGAAATGATAAAAATTGAGCATAGAAAAACTTTTATAATCAATATAGTAAATATCATATACTTATTTGCAAAATGTCCACCCTACTAGGCCAAGCCAGACCACTTGATCATACCGATTCATGGCGTCCTAAATACAGCCCACCCATGGTTGAAGTAAAGACCCAAACATGGGCCACCCTCCCCGTTCCTTGTCGCTTCTTACCAGCTTCCACCTGATTACCCCTGGCTCAGACTCTTGACTACATGACTGTAGTTTTCAGTTTTTACAATTGAGGGCTGAGGTTTAAATGGGGACTGGTGATTTCCAGAAAAACCAGACACCTGGCTCACTAAGGATCCAGGGAATCAAGAAGCCTAACTAGCTCCACTTTGAGATCAGAGAATAGCTGTTACAACTGCTGGTATCAAACCTATGCTGCTCCTGCAGGGTCCAGAGCAACAAAATACCAATAACACAGTTCCTGCTACCCTGCCTCTACCTCCATTCAATTCAGTGTCTAATTTCAGTGGCAGACAAAGGCATCTGATGATAGTCTGAGAAATGTCATTTTTAACCTAGACTTCAAGTTAGGAAGTGTGATAAAGGCTGAGTAAGTTAATCTACCTTGTAGGACTTCATGAAGAGTGAGTTTAGATAGTTTAGACGCCTGTTAAAGCATCTCAGAACTTCAGCAGAACGTTCCTCCAGCAACCAGTATACTCCCATCTGTGAGTCTGTCTTGTCCTTACTTATCGGTGCTATACAGCTCTGAACCCCTTTTTTGTGTATGGGCATCTTCTTCATCTGATGCATGTTTTCTGTAGATGTAATAATATCATGACAAAAAAGAGAAGCTTTTTTTGATGCCCAAGATCCAGGCAACTTTCCCTCTTATTATATGTTTATGTAAGAGTCTTAACTGTGTCTAATTGACTAGAACCTCCTGGTGTGGGGTCTGCCAGGGAACAGAAGTGTAGCACTCTCCACTGAAGTTTTACTGGTTATCTTATTTCAAGGAGATAGAGCAAAAGATACAGAACAGGAATTCCTATCTGTGATCATAGTCACCCTAGGTCCCAGCTCTCAATCTGGGACACACAGTCAGCATTGACAGGACCCAGGAGCACTCCAAAACACTGGGTGATTGTGCTGGGTTAAAGTACCTTCCACAAACCCCACAGTGGCTTTGACTATGAGTAAAGTGAGGAACCAAAATTCCAACCCATTCCTGCAACTCCCAGTGGTTTGCCTTCAAGATCGAAGATTTGATAACAAATAATTATTTTTCACCAGGCTGCTCTGGCTTACTTTGCAATCCTGTCACTTCTTAGACACAACTCCTGAAGTTCAGAATTTGGTAAATTTAGCAGCTTTCTTATTCATTATGTTCAAGTTCGGGGAAGAACTTACATTTTTCTTTGCTTATAAGATTAGTTAGAATTTCTTGTGTTCGTCTCTGTGAGAAAAGCTGCGTGTTTTCCTGAATCATCTCCTGTTGATACTGTTGCTAGATAGAGCTTAATTGAAGAGAGCAGTGAGGGACACACACTGCCCATCACCCTCCTCAAACTATCAGATCCAACTCTTAGCAACCAACAGATACTGAATAAACAACATGATTTTAAAGATGAGGAAAATGACACCCAGATTAACAAATTAACTAAAGCCTCAGACAGAAAGCAACAAGCATAGAACAACAACGTTATAAATAATTTGGCTCTTCTCAGCCTTTGGATCAGTGACAAGATGCAGTGTATATTAAATAAATTTGTAGCAAATGTTTAGAAAGATGCAGGAATTTTTTTTTAATTGCTACAGTTGCTGTATTTGTTTGGGGCTCTAGAACATAGGAATGGGTTAATGGGTTAAAAAATGTCCAGTTCTGTCTCCTTGGTTCTATCTCACCTGCCAAAGACACAGACCCTTTTATAATAGGAATAAGAAACTATCAGTCTAATTTAAACATGTTTACGATTTCAGTTCTGATTTGTTTCATTTATGCCTGTAGGTACTATATTAGTATATCAAAAATACTTGTAGCTGGGTCATATGTAAAGAAAAGATGTTTTTCTAGATGACAATTTGTGGTGTGCAAGAACATGATATCAACATCTGCTAGGCTCTGTTGAGGTTGTAGCACATGGCAGGCAGCATCACAACAGGAGCGCATGTGGGAGGGAGAGATCTCCTGATGAGAAAAGAAGCCAGAGCCCAGGGACAGCAAGTCATGTTCTTTTGTAACAACCCACTCTCTTGGGAACTGGATTCCTGTGAGAACTGCTTAATTCCCTACAAAGGCAGTGTCCCCAACCCCTAATTACCTTCCTGTAGTCTCCACCTCATAAAAGTGCCACCACCTCCCAACAGGCCTTGCTAAGGCCCAAGCTTCCAGCATTTGAGCCCTGGAGGACACACTCAAGCCTGTAATCCTGGCCTTGGGAGGCTGAAGCAGGAGGATCATGAGTTTAAGGCCAGCCTGGGCTATATAGCAAGCCCCTGTCTTTAAAAAAAAAAAAAAAAATTTCCCATAGTATATGTTCCATCTCTGGTTACTCAGGCATCTTGCTGGATACTGGGTATACTCAGGGCCAAAGGGACTGGTATAGCAAAGATGGAGGAACATGGATGGCTATGCATAGAGCAGAACAGTTGGTGTCAGCTGGGAACCCTGAGTGGATGATTCTCCAAATGATGGACAGCCTCCCAGTTTCTAGTATGGTTTCTGTCAGCTCATTCATGGGATACCTTTGTTCATTAAGTGCCTGTTATATGCTAGTGCTTCACCTGTGAACAAACCAAAATCTCTGCTGTCAAGAAGGTGACATTGTTTTGGACATGATTAACTCAGAGGCAAGCATAGAGATTAACTCAGAGGCTGCACACATGCTGGACATTTTGAAGAGCAGGAAAGGGGTTGACATAGGAAATAAAATGTGCTCCTTTTGAGAGAATGTACACTATCTCCAGAATTATTCCATAGGTATGGGGGTGGCAGCAGGCAAATGTAATACCAGCAGAAAACTGGTGTAAAGGAGGCGTCTCCTGTTGAATGGAGATGTATGGGTGTTTACAAAAGAAATGAAGAGCGTACAAGGCTTTAATATGTGGGTGACATATGTTACACCACTTCATGTACAGCCCAAGGCGGGTTGACTTGTGGGTGGTTGAGACCCTGCACCAGGAATCTATCATTTGGGAGTGTCTGCTGCACGAGGCCAGCATGGTTCAAGTGAGCAGCAAGACCAGCCAGTCACAGCTTGGTCTACAAAATCACCTAATCCCTTCAACCTCTCTTCCCCATGGGCAGGAACAAGGACAAAAGTGGCTGGGAAGCTTCTCAGTGTGGAGCCACCACTAGGTACACCAAACACTCAACAGTTTGAATCTGGTCCCAACCTCTTGGCTATTTCTCCTCTAACTTAACGGTTATTGAAGAAGCAGTGAAAACCAACACTGCTGGGAAGTGGGTGCTTTTAAACATTTCCATCGTCTTTGCCTTACCCATAGCTATATTCTATTTCATAATTTATGTACATTAGCAATGTTTTCTTTACAAAACCATTTTTCCTTTTAAATATTAGTATCATCTATAAATTAGATTCAGTTTACCACATACAAAAGTCATGTTGTTGTTGTTATTGTTAGGTGCCGTTGAGTCGGTATCCAACTCAGTGCCCCTATATACAACAAGCAAAACACTATTATCATTGCTTCTCTGCTGTTCATAGGGTTTTCAATGGTGGATTGATTTTTGGGACTGGGTTGCCAGATCCTTATTCCAGGCCTACAGTATCCGGTGTTCCCAGGTGGTCTGCCATCCAAGTACTAACCAGGCCAGACCCTGCTTAGCTTCCGAGATCTGATGGGATCAGACTCCACAGTGGTACGGCTTCAGGCATACAAAAGTCATAGGTGATTAATATTATTCAATAGGGATTTCTGAAGCATCACTCATTGTTAAAAATCTACATGATCCTGTTCTCTTTTTTAGTTACCTTGTTTCTGGAGTTTTGGAAGCGGCGCCAAGCAGAACTTGAGTATGAATGGGACACTGTTGAGTTACAGCAGGAAGAACAACCTCGGCCAGAATATGAAGCACAGTGTAATCATGTGGTGATAAACGAAATCACCCAGGTAAGGAGGACATTAGTTTGGTGCAACTCAGTGTACTTACTGCAGTTTTTCTCCACCTTAGCTGCACATTGGAATCATCTGGAGAGTTTAAAAAATATTGATGTCTGGGTCCCCTCACAATATACTCCGAGGGTACTTTGTAGCCTGGGTGTGTTCTAGGCATAGAGGTTTTTTGTTTTAAACTCCTCTGGTAATTCTAATACATAGCCAAGGTGAAGAGACACTGCTCAGAACAGTGGAGTCCACCAAGGAGACCAATGTGGTCCTTTCTTTGGTAATGATGGTAAAAATGCCAAAACAACATAGATGGTGACATACATGTATAAGAAAAGATGCATTGGTTTTTGTAGTTGGTTCTCAATTTTTTACATGCACCTTCATTGCAGTCCCTTATTCATCCTAAACTAGCTGCCCCTTGATCTTCCACTGAGCCTCAGTCACTGCTCCACCTTCTGGTTGGGATGTGCACAAAATAGTGTGGCTTTTATTCTAAAGTCAGGCAAGAGAATGGATGAAGCAGGGAGACATTTACTGAGGTCCAACTATGTTGGGGCACTATGCTAGGCATTTTATATTATTGGAAAGGTAGATTTGCTGCTGTTGCTACTACTGCTACAAAAATAAAAAATAAAACTATAAATCTCTCTATATTCCAAAGCTCCTGAAAGGTGACTTTTGAATCTTCTGCATTATTGCTTGTTTCCACCAACACAGGAAATTTAGAGCCGATTATGCTTGCAGTCATCAGCACAGGACGTAGGTTTTGAATATGAATGGCTCTTGGAAAGAAAATGCTTTCACCAAGAACATCCAAGAATGTCCCCAACTATAGATTTCATAAATTGAATCACAGATTTACAGAATGTTGGCACTAAAAGGGACTGGAGGGAGCAGTTCAGCATCCTCATTTTATAAATGGAAAAAAATGAGATACAGTTATGAATAGAAAGTGACATTTGTCTCCTGCAATGTAACAAGCTTCAAATAATCCCCATTATTAATAGTCACTGCTGTTTACTAGAGAAGATGGGTCAGAGCGTGTGTTGAAAGAATATATATTCAGAAATGAAAGCTGAAACTTAGACAAAATTAGATGTTCATAAAGTGTTTTGGGTTCTGAAAATTAAAGCTTATAATATCAGCAACGTAGAAAAAATACTAAAGCAAAGACAATTTCATCATTTAAACCTGCCAATTTTATATTTAAAATTGCCAACTATTAGATTTCCATTAAAATGTTACTTGTTAATAAATTGCAAGTGACAGGCTGTGCACAGTGGCTCATACCTGTAATCCTAGCAACTTGGGAGGCAGAGGTGGGAGGATCACAGGTTGGAGGCCAGAGGCAGCCTGCATAACTTAGTGAGACCTTGTCTCAAGATAAAATATAAAAAATGGGCTAGGGATGCAGCCCAGTGGTAGAGCACTTGCAAAGTATGTGTGAGGCCTTGGGTTCAACCCTTAAGTACTGAAAAAAAAAAAAAAGAAAAGAAAAGAAAAAAAAAGAAAAAGGAAGGAAGGAGAAAAAAAGAAAAGAAATAGCAAGTGACGTCTAATTCTTTCTTTCCTTGTCATTTCACTTTTGTTGCTTCATATATCGTCCACTGGTTTAGAGAGGCTTATGGTGTGATGTTGGTGAAATCACAGGAATGAGACTGCCCAAGTTCAAGTTTGAATTCAGCAACTTACTGGTTGGGTGATCTTAGACAAATTATTTAACCTCTCTGTGCCTCAGTTTCCTCATGTATAAAATGGGAATAATAGAGTTGCATCCACATTAGTAGGGATTGAGTTTATGTACAAAACTCACTTAGAATAGTACCTAACAGAGTAAATGCCAGCTAAGTATTTGCAGCTATTATTATACTATAGATGCTCTGATAATCCAGGTAAATCATGAGAAATATTGATTTCTTCTCTTAATCTAAATACATTCTTATGAATTATAGACTCTCTAAAAATTCATTATTATACCAAATTAATATATGAAGCTCACTCATGAAACATACTGGATACCTAGTATTTATAGACATCTATGACACAGGCTCCATGCCATCATCATAACCATTTCTAAAACACAAGACAAGCCCAGGAATGTGGCTTTGCAGCTTGGCACTGTCAGGTACCTGGACTCCTAAACTCAGGTCGTGACAGATGAACAGGTTATTGCTCATGCTTGCCCTTTCCAAAAACTGATAGTAACATGAACATTGCAGGTCAGGCACCAAGGTACGTGCCTGTAATGCCAGCTACTTGGGAGGCTAATATAGGTAGACCACAGGTTCAAGGCCAGAGGCAGCCCACAAAGTTTAGCAGGACCATGATCCAAAATAGAAAATAAAAAGGGGCTGGAATGCAGCTCAGGGGTGGTGGAACACTTGCCCAACACATGTGAGGGCCTGAACTCAACTCCCTAGTACTGAAAAAACAAAATGCAACACTACATATGTGTGTCTGAAATTACTAACAAAAAATGTAAAATTATGAATGAGACTATGTTTACCAAGAAGCCTGCAGCTGTAGCCCTGTGGCATCCAATCCTGTCAGATCTCGGAAGCTAAGCAGGGTTGGGCCTGGTTAATACCTGGATGGGAGACCTCCTGGGAACACCAGAAGCTGTAGGCTTGGGAGAAGGACCTGGCAACCCCCTCCCAAAAAGCAATCTGCCATTAAAAACCCTATGAACAGCAGATAAGCACTGACAATAGTGTTTCCCCTGTTGTACAGAAGGTTGCTATGAGTCGGATACTGACTCGACAGCACCTAACAACAACAACAACAATGCTTACCAAGTGACTTAAAAAAAAAAAAAAAAAACAACTCAAGATTTATTGACAAAGCAGGAGAAAAAAAAATTTTTTTTAATGGAGTAACCCCTCACCTGACTAAACTTTTTTTTAGGAAGAAGAGCGCATTCCTTTTACTGCCTGTGGAAAATGTATCCGAGTAACCCTCTGTGCAAGTGCTGTCTTTTTCTGGGTAAGACTCTGTCACAAAAATTATATAAAACAAATTTTTCAGTATCTACTTTTAAATATCAAGGAAACTAAAAGCCAAATCGTGAGACTACATGATCATATAGAAAGAAATGTTTCCCAAGAGCTATTTAGTTCATCACGTGGAGTAATTCCCAAGATTTCAAAACACCTTCCATTCACAATGGTTCTTCCAATTCCTTCCACTGCTTTGGTTTAAATTGGGTCAGTGGTTCAAGATTTTCCACTTTCTGGTGAGTAAAACAAATGGGAAGCATTGTTGTTGTTGTTAGGTGCCGTCGAGTCGGTATCCGACTCATAGCGACCCTCATAGGGTTTTCAATGGCTGACTGTTTCCGGATTGCCTTGGGAGTGGATTGCCAGGCCCTTCTCCCAATGGGAAGCATTAAGAATCTAAAATTTGCAACAGCAACAAATAAAATATCTAGGAATATGCTCAACAACAAAACCCACAAAACCATAAAATCTACTGAATATATAAAAGAAAGTTTTAATCAATTATTTTAGAAGACAATATTTTTAAATGATTTTACATTTAAAAAAGAGAATATTTCTAAAGTACTAGAAGTTACTGAAATAGTTTTAGGTTTATTATTAATAAAATCATATTCAAATTTATTGGCTCAAGAACAACCATTTCAGAGAATGGGACATGACACTTGACATAGGCTCTCATATAGTAATTTAATATGTGAGGAGGAGGCATTATAAATCCAGGAGTTGAATAGAGAGTAGTCAGTAAATTATAATGGAATACTCACTAGCTTTTGAGTGGAGGGGCTGGGGTTTAACTCTGTTGGTAGAGTGCCACTCTGCACTCTCTGAGGCCTCGGGTTTGATCCCCAGCACCACAAAACAGAGAAGAACCTGGCAACCCATTCTTGAAACAATTCCAAAACAATCAGCCATTGAAAACCCTATGAATAGCAGAGAAGCACTGACATAGCCCTGGGCATGGCACAGTGTCAGGGAGTGTTTCCTTCTGTTGTATATAGGGTCGCTGCGGGTGAGACCCAATTCAGCAGCACCTAACAACAACATTGGAGGGGAGGTTAAGCTGGACTTTGAACCACACACTATAATAAATTCCAAAAATATTTTAATGTTAAACCATAAGCTAGTAATAAACATTAATGAATATATGTCTCTGTAGGGAAAAATTGAGAGGAAACTGGCAAAAACTCCCAAACTGGGAAAATGGCTTTTGAATATCTGGTTTGTAAATTAGAAAATGAAATAGGGAAATAGGGAAATGAAATAGGGAAAATGAAAGTAACTTGGTTGCATGTTTGTACGAAACCCTTCCTGATTGGACAGTTGGACTGAAAGCTGATTGGCTTAGGCCATTCCGTGGGCAAGCTATATAAAGAGCTGCCCTGTGGCAGCTCGATCCTTTTTCTCCTCTTCACCCACACCATCGCCTAAGCAAGACCACCTCGCCCATTCCTGCCAGGACCACCAATGAGGAAATGGCTCTCCCGCTCCTCTCCCCCGGACCCTCAGTAAGGAAAGAATGCTCTCTCATTGCAATCATCAACAAGGAAAGAACCTGCTCTCCATCTGATCACCGACCAAGCAACAGCTGTCTCCTTGTGGCCACCAAGAAGACCAACACAGGTGTTTGCTCCTGGAAGGCAAAAGTGCCTGAGGCTTTTCCTTTCTCCTGTCTCCACTGGGGTCCCTAGGGCCGCAAGGGTCAGCGCCCCTCACCCGAGGGGCCCGAGTGAATTGTGTTTAGTATCTGTGTGCGCGGTGGCGCCACCCATCCGAACCTCCAGGCCAGACCTGGAGGCGCACACCCCACAGTCTCTAGATGTAAAAATGACTTTCTAAAGCTTTCTAGCAGTGGAAGAAGTTTCAGAGGAAAATAAAGATTTCCATACACTACATTTAAACAACACCAAAAGAAATACTCATTAACAAACAGGACAGAGGGTTAAATCCTTTAATACATAGAGTCCAGATGAGTTATAAGATAACACTACAGATCTCAGCAACAAAAGAGAGAACATAAACATGTATTTGCAAAAGAAAAATATAATGGGTGATAAACATGGAAAATAGTCAGACTTCACTAGTAATTAAATCAGTGCACATTAAAATGGGATTCAATTTTTTGCCTCGGAAAAAAGGCTCAATATTTTTAAGGATAAAGTGTAGCACCAGCTATTCTCATACTAGGGTACTGGGATTCTACATTGTTCCACCTTTCCTTGAGAGCAGTTTGACAGTGTATATCTAGAATCTCAAAAATATTTATATGCTTTAACCCATTCATTTATCTCTTAGAAAATTTTAACCAAAAAATATTTCAAAACCAGGCATGATGGCACACACCTATAATCCAATACTTAGGAGGATCATGAGTTTGAGGCCAGCCTGAGCCACATAGTGAGACTGCATCTAAAAACAAACAAAAAACAAGTTCAAAATGACAAACAGAAGATTTCTTCACAGGCATTTATCATAACATTTCATACACATATTCACGCATATATACACATATGAATGTGCCAAAATGTCCTACTTCAAACCTGCCACGTGAAAGGGCTGATGGTTTATGATAAGTTTAAGGGAAGGATAAGAATATGTAAACTGGTTTTAAATGTGTGTTTAAATAGTAGGTGCATTTTTCTGTTTTTATATTATCTATTCTTATAGTTAATAGTCTTTCAACTGTAGGTGATAAAATCAATCTCCAGTTGTTTTAGACATCACCAAATAGGGGAGGGTGGGATTTACTGGTTCTTGGAAGTATAAATTCTAGGAATGAGGTATGGTCTTGGTCAAGGCTAGCTGCTACAGCCTACATAGCATCAAGGGGGCAATTCCTCCCCCACTACAGGCTGAAAGTAGAGAAGGATTGTTCCCCACAGAACAAACTCTGGATTCCCTGTAAGATAGGGAGCAAATGTAGGCCAGCAAAAGCAACCAATATCCACTATAGGATAATTTAACATTTTCTACAGTGAGCATAAACTAAAGTTATCAGGAAAATATTAAAGCTAGAATCATAAAAGATAAGTAAAAAATGTAAGTCCTACTCCTAAGAAGAAATATTGAACATATCAGCACCCTGAGTAAGTATGGAAACATTTCAAGTTTGTGAAAGGTCTGGAATGAATTAGAATTCATTTTATAAGCCATGTGAAAGACAGTGTCATTTAGGTCAGCATGCCTTTGGAGTCCTTGTGAATCACAGTTCTTCTTGGTTGCTTAATCTTGAACAAATTGCTTACTCTTTTTTAGCCTCCATTTGTTCATCCATAAAAGAGCTATAACACCATCTTATCTCACAGCCTCGTTAGGTGGATTCAACATATATATGTGTGGTGAGGTGAACAGCAAGCATTTAAACAACACTGTTCTAATTAGTAATTATAAAAATAATTATAGAGGCACTTTTTAGAAATGCTTACTATTTAAATATCCCATATGTTTTGGGCAGAGGGAAACTTGATATATCTTCTCTGATTCTTCTCAGCCTTAGCTAGTTTTTACACACACACACACACACACACACACACACACACACACACACACACTGCTTATTCATTTCATAAGACATAATTGTGAAGGAAGATAATGAGAAAGATTTCAGGAGAAATATAATGACTTCTCTACAAACAGCTTGCTGAAAAAGTAAGAAAAACATGTTTTTAACACATTGGTTACTATGTTGTTGTTAGGTGCTGTTGAGTTGGTGTCCAACTCATAGCAACCTTACAGTCATACAATTGGCAAAACACTATTGTCGGTGCTTCTCTGCTATTTATAGGGTTTTCAATGGCAGATTGATTTCTTTGGGAGTGGGTGGCCAGGTCCTTCTCCCAAGCCTACAGTATCTGGTGTTCCCAGGCAGTCTCCTATCCAAATACTAACCAGGTCTGACCCTGCTTAGCTTCTGAGATCTGACGGGATCTGAAGCCACAGTGCTATGGCTACAGACTTGGTTACCATAGTCATAGCTAATATTTACTTATATAGAGCTTTTCATGTACCTGGGCTTAATGCTCTAAGTGTTTTCTTCTACAGTAACTCATTGCATCCTACACAGTTCTGTAAGTTCGGTGCTATATTATGCCAATTGTGATGATGAGGAACTTGATGCCCCAGAAGTTAATTTGCATAAGGTTCTACAGCTAGTGGCAGAGCTGAGATTCACATGTAGGAATCTGTACTGCTCTCTGCACATGAAAAGTGGCCTCTCTCCATGACCCTCAACACCGTGACATGACTTGCTTCATCCAGAAGTTCCCATTCTCTGTAACTCTTCTTTTCTGGCAGTCATCACAAGCCATCAGACACATTGAGTACATGGTTGTGGAGTATATCCAAGAAAGTAGATGGAGGGAAAACCATTTAAAGGTGCCTCTCCAACAGTGCCTAATATTACGTATCAAGTAAGGAAAGAGTCATGGGACCTTTATGTGCATTAGTGACCAGAGAAAACTCCTTCCTAAGAAAGATAAATCCTACCATATGCAAGCTATGCTTCAGACCCCTCCACTGATGCTGGGGATTAAGCAGCAAAAATGCAATGAATCAGTGAAACAAATGTTGTGGAAATGTAGGGGTAGCCAGCTGAAGGTCTTAAGATCTGACTATGAAAAGCAAGTGAAGTTTTCATCAGCAGAAACCTGCTACCAATAGCACCGTTAGTGCAGGGCACCTCCAGCCAGCTCCACAGACCCCATTCAAACTCTCCTCTGCTACCGTGATTAAGACAAAAGCCAGCACTTGCTCACACTTGAACTAGTGACAGGTTCTCTTTAGGAAGGAATCATATCTTCCTAATGGAACCTAACTGAACAAAAACTCCACTAACTTCTAACTAAACCATTCGGTATTGTAGAAGGAATATTTTCATTGGTTTTACAATCATGGACATTTTTCCTTCTACCATAACATGCTAGTAGTTATACCAACTTTATGCTGTCTGAAGACATGCTGCTGTTGTTTTTTGAAAAATAGACTTTGTTTTTTAGAGCAACTTTGGCTTTCAGTAAAGTTGCAAAGAAAACACAGAGTTCCCCTCTCCACTCTCACCCCCTGCACACAATTTCTTCTGTTGTTAAGATCTTACATTAGTGGATTCTCCCTCTTTATACTTCTATGATTCCTTTCCCTTTCTTGTGCCCTGTTTTCCTCTCTGTCTTATGGCACTTATGTGAGGTTTACATCATTTTACATAGGCCTTTTGTCAATCTAAGTATGGGGTCAATTTTTAGCAGTAAAAATCTGGTTCATGGTGAATCTCATGCTACTCTGTCTATTGTACTTTCAGATCCTGTTAATCATTGCTTCAGTTATTGGGATCATTGTCTATAGGCTCTCAGTGTTCATTGTATTCTCTGCAAAACTCCCCGCAAGCATCAATGGGACAGACCCAATCCAGAAGTATCTGACTCCACAGACGGCCACATCCATCACTGCTTCCATCATCAGCTTCATCATTATCATGATTCTGAACACCATATATGAGAAGGTGGCAATCATGATCACTAACTTTGGTAAGGTCCTGCCCTAGCTCAGGCAATTTGTAAGACATTTGTAGAGCCTGGTAAAAATAGAGATTACCCTTTAGCCATTTCAATTCCTGTAGGTTACAACTTTATGGAAATTTTCAAGCATAAACACATTTTCTCTGCCTATATGGGAAATAAATTATCTACAGCTTTGTATTAGTAAAAGGAACAAAGCAAAGACTATCATTATAATGTCCAAGCTCTGCATAAACAGATCAGTGCTGAATAATATTTTCAATTACATTAGATCATGTACTCTATTGCTGAGAGTAAATAGTCCCTTTATTGCAAATAAGTGGAATAGGGTCATGGTTCCAGTGGCAAATACACTCTTCTATTGCAGAGAGGATAGGCAATCACACTGCTACACGTCTTCTCCCATGCTGTTCATATCAATATAATTCTCATCATCTCTGGCTTTTGTAATAAGTGTTTCATTTCTCTGGCTTGGATCCCAGGCAGCTGCTTAGTGGCCAGAGTTAAGTTCTTCCCACACCCTGCACACAGCTGGATCGTTCTCTGAATGGACAGCTCAGTGGTAATCTAAAAGCAAGCAGATGGATTCAGATTCTGAACTAGGAACACGACCTGCTTTGTGTTCCTCAAATGCCTCTAGCAAGTCATCCCTTGTTTTGTTGCTTTCTTCAACAGACCTGCCTTACCGGAATTCAGGAAGGCAAAAGAATATCATTTAGCAGGCAGTTCAAAACTAATTTTCTGTCACTTTAGACCCAAGACAGTTCTTGCCTATTTGATAACATAGTATTTGTAAATTTAAGGAACAGTTGAAAAGATACATATGTATGTAAAACATATATTTATGTATATCCACATATATTTATATAATATGTATATTTGCCTAGTGGGATATTGTATTCATGTGAGGGTAGAACTTTTACAACAATTTCTAAATGTGGAGTTAACACAGTGACTATATGAAGGAATTGAAAATAGTTTAAATGGAAACTGTGAATTGTGTTTTTTTCCCAACATGTTAACTCATGTATCAGTGTCTTTGATTAGGATCTTGAAGCTATTCACAATTTTCAAATCTTTTCTATTTTCACTACAGAACTCCCAAGGACCCAGACTGATTATGAGAATAGCCTAACTATGAAGATGTTTTTATTCCAGTTTGTCAACTACTACTCTTCATGTTTCTACATTGCATTCTTTAAGGGCAAATTTGTAGGCTATCCAGGAGACCCTGTGTATTGGCTGGGAAAGTATAGAAATGAAGAGGTATGAAAACAGAATTGTATTATTTTCTTGACTGTTTAAGCTGCTTCATGTTTTCTTTCAGTTGCCTAATGAATAGTTTCTTCGTTGTGTATCTCTTAGACCTTTTTAACCTAGCCAGAACAAACATCAGAAAAATAAATTTAATGACTGTATTCCAGGTTATACCCATCTAAAATCTGAATGAGATTTTCTTTTTAACATTCCAGTGTGACCCAGGTGGCTGTCTCCTTGAACTGACAACCCAACTGATAATAATCATGGGAGGAAAAGCAATCTGGAATAACATACAAGAAGTATTACTTCCGTGAGTATTCAATACTATAATCCTGAGTATCAAGACAAAGGATAGGTCAACCTACCTCTCGAACTCACTTACATACATAGCTGCATGTCCATCTCTAAAATGGAGTGGAATCTGTTGTTCATAAAGGTCTCCAGACAAGATAGTCCAACTCACAGTTTATGTCACACAATGGATTTTTTGTCATCTTTTTAAAATTTGTTTAAAATGAGCATACGAAATAATGGGTTTCATTATGACATTTCCATACTTGTCTGTCATGTACTTTGCTCTTATTCATGGCCCCATTGTCCTCTCTTGTCCCTCCCTTCTCCTGCTGGAACTCTTCCTCACCCCAAATAGTCCCCCTTCTACTCTCATGACACATATATATGTAACATGAAAGTAGAAGGGGTGTGAGTGTGTGTGCACACACACATTTTAAATATCAGTTCTGCATATGAGAAAACATGCAGTTTTTGTCTGAGTCTGGCTCATTCTGCTTAACATGATAACCTCTAGTTCCATACATTTTCTTGCAAATGACATAATTTTGTTTGTCTTTATGGCTGAGTAAAACTCCATCATGTGTATCTACCACATTTTCTTTATCCACTCATCTGTTAATGGACAGCTAAGCTGATTCCATGTCTTGGGTTTTCTAAATAATGCCGCAAAAAACATGGATGGTGCAGGTTATCTCTGTGGTACGTACACTTAGATCCGTATACTTAGATCCCTTCGGGTACGTGCCCAGGAGTGGTATAGCTGGGTCATATGGTAGTTCTATTTTTAGTTTTTTGAAGAACCTCCCTACTGATTTCAATAATGGCTGCACTGATTTACATTCCCACCAGGAGTATATAAGGGTTCCTTTCTCCCATGCATCTCACTAGTTATTAGTTGTTTTTTTATTTTCTTGATAGTAACCATTCTGCCTGGGGTGAGATGGACTCTCACTGTACTTTCGATTTGCATGTCTCTGATGGCTAGAGATGTTGAATATTTTTTCAAATTTTTATTGACCTTTTATAATTCTTCATTTGAGAACTACTTGTTCAGTTCATTTGCTCATTTATTGATTGGATTACTTGATTTTTTGGTGTTTACTTTTTGGAGCTGTTTAGTATCTAAAATACACAATCACCTGTCAGATGTACAGCTCGCAATGATTTTCTCCCATTCTTTAGACTCTCTCTTTATTGTTCTCTTTTCTGTGCTTTTTAATTTCATAAAATCCTATTTGTCAATTCCTGTTACTATATCTTGGATTTTTGGAGTCCTTTTTAGAAAGTCTTTGCCTATGTCTATATCTTGAAGTGTTTCTGCTATGTTTTCCTGCGCAGTTTTAACATTTCAGGTCTTACATTAAGACTTTTTTTTTTTTTTTGGTATTCAGGGGGTTGAACCCAGGGCCTCATGCATGCTAGGCAAGCACAAGCATTCTGCCACTGAATTCCCCAAGCCCATTTTTAATTTTCTTTTATTATGAGACAAGGTCTTGCTAAGTTGCACAGGCTGCCTCTGGCCTTAAACTTGGGATCCTCATGCCTCAGCCTCCTGAGTTGCTGCAATTATAGGCATGTGCCAGAGTGCTAGGCTATCTGATACATCTTTTATTTTTGTATAGGGTGAGAGATAGGAATCTCGTTTCAGTCTTGTATATGTGGATATCCAGTTTTCCCAGAACCATTTGTGGAAGAAGCTGTCTTTCCCCCAGTGTATGTTAGAAATCAGATGGCTATAGCTGCATAGGTTTATTTCTGGGTCTTCTAATCTTTTTCTTCGTTTCTTCCTTCTTTTCTTTTTTCTTTCTTCCTTTCCCTTTTCTTTTCCTTTTCCTTTTTCTTTTTCTTTTCCTGTGGTACTGTGAGGTTCAACCCAGGGCCTTACACATGCTTTGCAAGCATTCCATGGCTAAGCTATATTCCTGACCATTTTCTACTGTTTTTTGCTTGCTTGTTTTGTTTTTTTTTTTTTTTTTTTTTTTTTTTTTTTTTTTTTTTTTTTTTTTTTTTTTTTTTTTTTTTTTTTTTGGTTTTTTGTTTGTTTGTTTGTTTGTTCTTTTGAGACAGAGTCTCACTAAGTTATGCATGCTGCCTCTGCCCTTGAATTTGAAATACTCCTGCCTCAGCTTCCAGAATAGCTGGGATTACAATGGGTCCTCTATTCCATTTGTGTAGCTGTTCGCTTTTGTTTCAGTACTATGCTGTTTTGGTTACTGTGGCTCTCAAGTGTAATTTGAAATTGGGTATCATGATACACCCTGCATTGCTCTTTCTGTTCAGGATTGCTTTGGCTATTTGTGGTCTTTTTTTGCTTCTATATGAATTTTAGGATTGTATCTTCTATTTCTGTGAAAAATATCATTGGAATTTCAATGGAAATTGCATTGAATCTATAGATCACTTTTGGTAATAGCTATTTTCAGAATATTAATTCTATTGAGCCATGAGTATGGGAGATCTTCAGTATTTTAAAGTTTTCATTGTAGAAGTCTTTCACCTCCTTGGATAGATTTATTCCTAGGGTTTTGGTGTTTTCTTTGTTTTTGTACTGTGAATGTGAACTTTGCCTTCAGATATTTCTGCTCCTGGACTAAAGTATTTATGCAGTATGTTTCATATTATTTTTCCCTTAGTCACAGAACTGGGAATGCTAAATGTCAGCCAAATTAGAATGACATGGGCTGCTGCTCCTTTGTGTAGGGGCCAGTTTCCTTCTTATTTTTTTCATACAAAATCCCATGCAATAATATGTCAGTTACCATTGCCACCCAGCACTACACTCATTCCAAAAATAAATAGAAAGGGAGAGAAAAGCTTTATAAGTCATTGGCTAATTTCACACCAAGTTAATATGTCAAAAGGAACATGGCAAAATGAATTTGGCAGAACTCTACCTTTTCCATTCTCTGCCCACTTTGGGTCCACATCCCTTGACTAGGATTCTTGGACCAAGGAAGCAGTATGTCTGGCGCTGTGGTCCAGGTTCCTGTTGGGGTCTCTTCCAATCTGGACCCGTCCCTGGCATGGAGCAGGTACTGCGCATGCACCCTTGAGGAGTTCAGTGCCTCATGTGCTTCAAATATAAAATAGCAGTAAGTTACAGAGTTGTTTGTTGGATCCACAGGGAAAGCTCACAGCTTTGATCTTCCCAGCTCCTTTTAATATTTTGATATTTAAGGCATTTCTGGGAATTTGTACTTGACAGGTTAGTACAATTTCTCTTAAGCATATTGTTCTAGAGAATTTTTTATGGTAATATGTTAAGGGAAGTAATTAAACACCAAAAATACCTATAGTGTTAGTATCCTTGAGTGTTTAGATAGTGGATGGCTGTAATTTTTTTCCTTTACATATGAAGTGTGACCAAAAAGTACTGTGAATGTTTAAATTTTTTAAAAAATTATTATAGGCCGGGTACCATGGTGCACACCTTAATCCTAGCAACTCAGGAGGCTAAGGCAGGAGAATCCAAGATTTGAGGCCAGAGGCAACCTACACAATTTAGCAAGACATTGTTTCAAAATTAAAAAGGGTATGGTGGTACAGCTCAATGGCAGAGCACCCTGAGTTCAGTCATCTAATACCACAAAAGAAAATATTACTATAAAAAAATTCATTGCAATTAATCCCCTCAAAATACTCCTCCTGGTTTCAAACACACTTATTGCATCACCCTTGCCACTTTCTGAAGCAGTTCTGGAAGTCCTCTTTCATGAGTGTCATAGTTTCATCCCCCATTATGGCAACACTCCATGTCCCACATCACTTCTGGTACAGTCATTTCTGTTAAGTAAAACATTATGGTGTGTCCCCATCCACCTTATTCATCAGATCTAGCTTCTTGCTATTTCTGGCTCTTCTCCACAGTCAAATGACCATGCAAGGTAAACATTTTGAATCCATTCAGGACATCAAGGCAGCTACGACAGTGCAAGTAAATAGACTCATAGGAACAGGGCTGGATGAGGGTGTTTGAAGCCAGGGGGAATATTTTGAGGGGGACTTTTGGCGATGTGCCTTTTACTGTAATAATTCTTTTAAATTTAAACATTCACCATATCTTTAAATCACACCTCATATTTTCTATATTTTCCACAATGAGTATGCTCTATAGCATACTCCCCTTCTCAAGATAGATCTGGACAGAGGAGAACTAGAGCTGAACAATTGAAGGCTGAAATACAGGGTCCCTCACTATCCATGCTCACCCATACCTCAGGCACGAAGTAGATTCAGCAAGTGAAGGATGTTTGTATTTCAAAATTGGTATGTGGCAGTACTGTAGAATGTTCTACACAGAAATAGTAACTGTCTCTATTATGAAGATTAAATATGATAAAGGCCCAGAGAAATGAGGTGTAAAGTATATTACACTGTATAAATAGTAAGTACTTGGTAGAAAAACTTACTGTGATGTGTTTTGTTGATATGCATGGCAAATTCATGTGGAAATTATTTTGTACCCCGTCCTAGCCTTGGCCAGGGGAAAAAGTATCTGGTATATATTTTTTAAAATTCTATAGGTGATTCTCATGTGCAGTTAAGATTTAGGTCCTGCATTAGAATCATAGCCCAGTGGAAAACCCAAAAGACTCAGGGCAACCATGGATGGATTTCTGCTACAACTGAGTGGCTCGACTGTGGAATACTGAATAAGAGGCTTAGAGTCCATTGTTCATACAAGAACCCTAGTCAAAAAGATAGCTTGTATGAGCTAATATGAGTGAGCAGACCGAAGGGGAGGAGAAGGAAGCACCAGATGAGTTAGTATGCAACAGGACTGAAGTTTCATCCCAAATCCATAATAATATGGTCTCAAAAAAATCTGCTTTTCTGGACAGGACAGGAACTAGAAGAGGCTAAAGCTAGAAGGGAGAGGTAAAGCAAAAAATAAACCAATGGAAACCAAACCCAGTAATCTCAAGGTGTGGTGTCATGAAGGGCAGTGACACGGGGGGGTTGGTGCCACCTGTGTTACAAGGTCCCCTAAATGGATGCAGAACTACAGATTGTGGGGAGTTCCTCAAATCTTTTTGGTGAGATACAAAAAGCTGCACTTTTAACAAGCATTCCACATCTTCCTTGTAAATACCACTGGTATCCCCAAGCCAAGATTCCAAATAATGCGTCCCCTACTTTTAGTTGGGCCTGGTGTTTAGCTCACTTGGTAGAGTGCTGCTCTGGACTTTTGGAGGACCTGGGTTCTATCGCCATAACTGCAAAAATGGGAGAAGGATGTGGTAGTTCACTTCTGAAAACAATCCTGAAACGGCCATTGAGAACTCTATGACTGTCTCTATGAGTCAGAGCTGACTGGAGGGCACCTGATAACTTTCAGCTGGCCTTAGTATAGCCTGTATTGGTCAACAGGAAATCCAGTGTAGCAGGGACAGATGTATTAGAAAGTGTGCCAGACCCTTTACCTGTTTTAAATCCATTTAATGTGGACATCAATCCTGAGCAATGCATGTTTTATGACCTCATTTTCTTTCGGCTTTACCCAAGTAAAGTAGGTAGTAAGCAATGGAGTGTGGTTTCAAGTTCAGAGATGTCTGAGTCCAAATCCCTACCATTTTCCCCAACCTTCTGCTGCCTCCTTAGCATCATTGATGACAAAGTGGACACAGACAGGGATGTCAAGGGCATGTTCTGGGGTAGACCATCTCTCCAGATGAAGGCCTGGGAAGTGGTCAGGGAAGGTTGGCACTGAGCTTGGCAGCAGCGGGGAACCAGGTGCAATGAGCCACAGAAGTCCTGCCTGTTGCTGGCTGGGTGTGCGTGTGAGCAGGGCCTGCATGAGACAGAGAAGCCGGGCTCTGTGCAGTTTCCCTGCACCAGTTGTCTTTCCAGTTCCAAGATGCCGTCTCATCATCAGAATTTGAAACCCACACAAACACGTCCAATCAGCAGAAGCTTAGCCAGATGTTAAAGTTACTGGTTGTGCCTCTTCTGATGAACTCCACAAGTAAACCACAGGCCAGCTGTTGCTTGAGGACTCAACGGTTCTTTACAGGTGCACACCTCATTCTACTGCCAACTCAGATTTCTGTGTAGGGCAAATCACCATACAAAGTGGGGAAGCATTTCTCTGGGCCTCAAAAAGCATCACATTCAAGAAGAGACAACAGACAGCTCTCTGGGGGCAGCATCCAGTAGTGGGCAGGACTCACTCTGTACCCCAACCTTGGTAAAAGGTTTCACTTCCCTGATCCTTAAATTGTTCAGCTTATTATAGAGTCTGAGACCTACTTTATCTAATGTCAAACTATGTCATTTTTCTGCTTGGTGCCTTCCAATGGCTCCTCACTTCCCTTAGAGTTAAAAACACCCAAGTCCTCACAGTGGGCCACCAGACTTGTTTCCCACTAGCCCTGAACCACATAGCCCTCCAGGCTCTCTGCAGGTCTCTGAAGTCACCCTTCCCTCTCTTGGGAGCTCAGGCCTCTGCTGTTCAGCCCTTGACCTCCTTCAGTCCCCATTCAAATGTCACTCAGGTTATCCCTCCACTATCTCCATCCTTCTTTACACAAAGGCAAACAGACCTTGCCCTGCTTTTTCTTTCCCCATGGCACTCACCACCAGCCCACACACTGTATCTTCATTTTGTTTATTTTCACTGAAGATTCTCAGACTGGAAAGACTATTTTGAATGAGAGAGAGGAAATGAAAACACAAACTAAGGTTAATCAAATGAAGGAAAATGCATTTTAAACATTAAATTGCCCACATGAAAAAGAGTTAGGAGAAAAAATAGCAGCAGTTGCAACTTTGATTAATCCATATATGTAATCCTGCTTTTCAAATATTTGGGGGTATAGGGAGACTGAAATAAAAAGAAATTTAACATGCAAAAAAGGAGTTAATTTCTTGGGAAGATTGTGTGTTCAACTTTGACCTAGTAGGAAGTACTTTTACAACTTTGGTCTCATAATATTCCTTCTAATTTATGATGTGATCTTTCTGGCAGCTGGATCATGAATCTAATAGGACGGTACCAAAGAGTTTCAGGATCAGAAAAGATAACTCCACGATGGGAACAAGATTACCATCTGCAGCCCATGGGCAAACTGGGATTATTTTATGAATACCTTGAAATGAGTAAGTTCTTATTTTATGAATATCTTCAAATAAGTTCTTAAGTGATATAAGATATGCTAGAGCATGGTTTAAAGCCTCAAGCCATCTGCTATTGCACTAAATAATTATTTAGCATATTGACATGAAGAGGAGCACATTTTTATCCACTAGATAAAATTGTACCACAGGCTTTCAAATAAGGTGGCCGTATGTGTCTTTGTCAGTATTTGTGTTGTTCAAAACTGAAGATTTATTACCATACAATGAATGGAATATTCATTGAGGTACTCCTTCACCATTAATTCTCAAAGCATTCCGACCTTGTTTTCTGATAATGAACTCGGCAACTTTCATTGAAGGCAATTCATCTTGGGTTGGAGTCGTGTAGGCATGGCTGTTGGCTGATACCCTTCTGAACCAAGTCATTTAAGAAAACCTGTAAGAGCAGGCTGCTTTATGGCAGGAAGGCTGCCTCTGTCCCCCTCACACCTTGCTCCTGCCTTGGATGCATATCTGTTTCTTCTGGCCCCTTGCCTTATGTGACCTCGTGAATGGGCACCCATTCTGCTGGTCTGGAATTGAGATTTAGCACATCTCCTCCTTTCTAAATGTCTTGCTCATTGTGGATTATTTACTTGAGCTGTTTCTCTTCACTTGAGCTTGATTTCGAGCTGTCAGTTGTCTTTAAATGAATGTATCTCAAAATATATGTCCATAGGACGCACCATCTTTTCTGTTATGCATGACATGCTTATATTGAAGAGATGGTTAACAATTTACATGTTTTCTGTCTGTGTCTTGCCAGCTAACCACTGCATTGAATTATTTTTTTAAGCTTAACAGAATAGGAAAACAGGCACAAGATTTGGCTGTGCATTTGCAAGAACACCCCATTGTGGTTCGTATTTGAGTCTACAGATAGAGGGTGGGTTTTATTAATTCACATTTTATGGATAAAATAATTGCCTTCAAAAGTATACATTACACATAGAAATGCATCTACCTCCTTCAGTGACTAAAACGTTCATTTTGTGGCTTTAGTCAACAGTACTTTACAGCAGCCTGGGCCTGATTTGAATGCCATTTTTGCCTTATGTTTTGTGATCAGGTTTTGTTAAGAGTGTAGCTGGCTGAACAAAGTGGTACATCTACAATCCCAGCAAGTCAGGAGGCAGAGGCAGGAAGATTGCAAATTTGAGACCAGAGGCAGCCTGCACAACTTAGCAAGACCCTGTCTCAAGATAAATATAAAAAAGGGCCTGGGGGAGAAGTATGTATGAGGCCCTTGGTTTAGCTCCCCAATACCTCCCTCAAAAGTGTAGCTGCAGTACATAATGTAGAAGCTATATTTATTTATTCTTATTTTCAAAATTACTGCAAGACAATTATTTACTCTTCCAAAATGAGTCATAATTGTAGATACCATTATCAGTATTAATAATCACGACATTCTGCCACAGTGTATCACTTATTATTTTAGCCTCCCTCTAAAAAAATAATCCTCACAACAAAGGAGATATTTTTCTGTAGCTGATTAGTTAAATACATGATGACGAGAGGAAAGGTTATATAGTCTTGCTTTGAGGAGAAGTGGAAAAGACTTTTAAGAGTTTCATAGACTTATTAAAATAGTTATGAAATAAATAATTTGGCCTTATCCTACCCCAAAAGATAAAATAACAGCTGTTACAGATTTTGAGATTAAATTGTTTTCGATTCATCCAAATAATACCTAATGTCTTAGAAAATATAATCAGTTTCTGAGAGTAGGCACTCTGAAATCTGTGTTTTGTCCTTCTAGGCTGTAGAAGATAGAGTTTCACGTGCCTTTTGAGTTATTTTAGTTCCTCCAAAAGTAAATATTGAGTGCCTTTGGGAATGGTCTCACCCCACACAGCCCCCTTCATCCTGTTGTCCCCGTTTACCAATGATACCACCATGCACCTTCCTAATTATGCTTCCTGCAGCTTAAAGGAAACATCTTCTCACCAGTAACCCTGGATCCTTCCACGCTTGCTGAGGCCTTGCACCAGCCACCAGCTCTTCTGCTTTCTTTCCTGTTGTTAGATGCTGTCGTCTGATCCGACTCATAGCGACCCTCAAGATTTTCAATGGCTGCTTTGGGATTGCTTTGGGAGTGGATTGCTATGTCCTTCTCCCATTTTTGTGGTACTGGGGATCAAACCCAGGTCCTCAGAGAGTGCAGTGTGGCACTCTCCCAACTGAGCCAAACAAAAAACTCCTTTCCTACCCAACCAGTTCTGAGCCTCAGCAGAGCTGCTCAACTTTTCACGCTACTTTGCTACTACTTTCTTCTGGGTCTTTGCAGCCTTTGCTACCATCATCCCATGCATCCTTTCTCTGCCAGACAGCCTGTTGGAGGTGGCTTCCAAGTCCTCTGCATCTTCCAGTCCTCAGCTGGCGCACCAGGGCCTGGAACCTACTGCTATACCCACAAATCTTTAAATGACTTTGGAATATCTGTGCAACTTAGTTGATCTTACATTGTCTCACTTGATCTCTACCACTTGCTTTATGGCCTGATTTTTTTTCTTTGAGTGAAATTTGTATTTCTTTTATTTAGTGAATTTCCTGCCATCCATTGAGATTATATGAGTAACACTGGAATACTAGGCAAAGTTGCTTCCTGAGAGGTTGGGACCTGATTCTGAGGTCTTAAGACACTGAACATAAGAGAAATATATTCTATCAGCATAAAATCTGGAAGCCATAGATACTGTTTTGTATCTATAGTCTTACAGAGCACCAGACAGGGTCTCTCAAGAACTTGGTGACACCTTCCTCGTGGGCTGGTGCCATAAATGAAGTACACTGGCATGATGAAGTGAGCCCCCACTTGTCTCTGGTACTCCTTTTCCACTCTTGCTTTGTTAACTCGATCCATTTCCAAGTTAATTTCTATCCTTTTTTTTTTTTTTTTTTTTTTTTTTTTTTTTTTTTTTTTTTTTTTTTTTTTTTTTTTTTTTTTTTTTTTTTTTGGCAGTACTCGAGATTTGAACCCAGGGCCTCTCACATATTTTGCAAATGCTCTACCACTGAACTGCACTCCCAACCCATTTTTTAGTTTTTGTTTTGAGTCGGTGTCTCATCAAGTTACACAGGGTGCCCTCTGCTTCCCAAGTCACTGGGATTACAGGCATTCACCACTGCACCTGGTATTTCAAGTTAATTTTCTTTTTAATCATTAAAACAATAAGCTTCATATATTACTTTCTCCATTTAATTTACTCTGATGAACATCATCAATTCCTCAGTGTTTCCTTGTATCAGTCTCCTCCTCCTCCTATGCCACACCTACCTGAGACCCCACAGCATTCTCTGGGCTCCAGGCTGCCTTCCTGTTGTCCCTCATCCCTGCTCTGTTCCTGCCTACCATGTGAACTGAAGTTTTCCAGCTTCTGTGGGAAGAACTTTCAAAAATGGCAGTTAAGTAGCAAAGGAGGATTTGCAGACCTCCTTCCTTCATTCATTCAGCAACCATTTATTGCAAACTTGTTTGTGTCAAACACTGTATCAGTTGCTGGGGATACCAAGATAAGACTTGGTCTCTGCCCTTATGGAGCTAATTAGCACTCAAGGGATTAAGAATGCAAATCAGACTTCCTCACACAGGTGGTATTTGCACTGGATTTTGAAGGGTGAAGGGAAGTAAGTTATCTAACGTATGGTAAAGGGCTGGGCTCCATGGCACACACCTGTAATCCCAGAACCTCAGGAGACAGAGGCAGAAGGATCATGAATTCAAGGCCAGAGGCAACCTGTATAACTTAGTGAGACCCTGTCTCAAAATAAAAAATAACAAAGGAACTGGGTTGTGGTTCATGGTGAAGTGCCCAGGGTTTGATCCTTTAGTCTCACCAAAAAATAAAAAAGGAAATGGACATACCATGCAGAAAGACAGACATTTTAAAGTACAAAGGCACAAAACATTTTGATTACTTTAGAGAACATCAAGTAGACAAAGTATACCTAAACAAAGAATCTCTAGGTGGGAATATTTGGTAAGCAGGGGCCCCGTCATGGTGGTCCTCATGGGCACAGCCAGGGCTTTGACCAGCACAATGAAAGATACTTTGGGTGGGGTCCATATTTGGTGGGAAGAAGATAATTCAAGAGGATGTACCCAGTGGCCCAGATAGGTATGAAGTGCCTAAACAGAGGTCATGGGCATAGGAACAGAGACAAGGAGACAGGTTTGGTAAGTGTTAAGGAGGTGACTGGTAGGGCAGGTAGGGCAGATGAGGAATAGAATTGTTCATGCAGGCACCTTCCAGGGCATGGAATATGCAAGGTGGAAACAGGGAGGGGAGCTAGTAGTGAGGAATTGGTTCAGTGTTTGGATATTTTTTCCATAGGACATCAGAAAGGTGAGGTTGTTTAGAAAGTTAGATACACCAGACAGGAGCTCAGTGGAGCCACAGACAAGACCCTGTGGCTGGATCAGGCATGCCTCACAGGAGTTTCAGGAGAAATGGGCAGGGAGGTGATGATGAGGCCCTGGGGGAAAGAGACATTGCAATGGGGAAGAGGAACCCACACAGTAATTGGAAAAACCCCAGCAGAGTTGTGTCAACATAGAGAAGGCCTGGAAGGTGATAGCATCGCTCCAGATGGTTTTGAACAAAAAGGAGCACAATGAAAAAGAGGGTAGGAAAAGTCAGAGCTAAAACCCTAATCACTAGAACTGTAGGGAAAAGCAGGAGAAGTACTATAACTAGGTAGTGGTGGTTTTTGGAGGTTTGTTTTTTTTTTTAATATACAGTATAAAATTTGAGTTGGTTTTATAATATTACTTAAGTAAAACAGAAATCAAGAAGAAAATTGTTCCATGGAGAGGGGACTGCCATGTCTAGAGCTGCCTAGTGATCAAATAAACAGGATTGGAAAAGTGCATGGGCTTTGGAATAGGCAGTCACCAGCAAAGGTACCAAGAGTGACTCAGTGCCATGGTGAAGGCCCTTGCAAGACACAGGACTTCAAGGAAGTAAAGAGTGGCAAAGAAATAATGGATATAGATGCTGCTTTCAAAAAACCTGATTGCAAGTCAGGTCTGTGGCACAGTCCTATAATCACAGCAACTTGGGAGGCTGAGGACAAAGGATCTCCAAGTTCAAGCCAGAGGCAGCCTATGCAACTTAGCAGAGCCCTGTCTCAACATTAAAAAATAAAAACAGGGCCAGACGTGGTAGCACAAGCCTGTAGTCCTAGCAGCTCAGGAGGCAGAGGCAGGAAGATTTATGAGTTCAAAGCCAGAGGCAGCCTGAACTCAAAAAGTACCCTGACTCAAAAAGTAGAAATTGGGCTGGGGTCACAGCTCATCGGTAGAGCATTTGCATGAGGCCCTGGGTTCAACGCCGTAGAATCGCAAAAATAAAATAAACAAGGCTAGGGATGCACCTCAGTCTGTTTTATAAATGCCTCTAGCCTCTCAGACCAGGCACAAATGTCAGCTTCTCCAACCTAGTTCCACCCACCACAGCTTTGTCCTTCCTGGACAGACTAGTCCCTCTCCTTATCTGAACAAAGGTCTAAAGGGGCTCTAACGTTTCCTCTCCTCCAGTTTTAGGCACATATCAGTACAAGTTTCCTTTAAAGTTCTGCAGGTGAGAAGGGAAGGACCTAAAACTGCAAGCTTTCTTTCTTTTCTTCTTGTCTATGGTATAGCTTACCCCCAAATCTCTGCTTCCCTATTTATAGTAAGGCCAGGTAAATTTCAGATAGGGAAAAAAGAACTTCTAAGTTATCAGTAGTATCTTGACTTATTGTTGCCACATGGATTGCAACAACTTCATGATAAAGATTCCTAAAGAAGGATTATGACTTGTTAAGACACTGCCTATATTTCTGTGATTACTACAATATAAATTTCCTGAAGGCATTGCACTCGCATTCACTAAATTAGCGGAGCACATCATTTGCTTGTTTCTAACATAGTCCCTCCAATATTCTCTAAGCATAATTGCCCACTGGTACATTTCTTATTTTTCTTATTAGATACTTCCACCCTATTCCTGCTTTTTAAATCCTAAATCACATATCTTCCAACTTCCTATCAATGCTAAGAATGAATAAGATGCTTCAAATGTCTCAAGTTTATTATCAGCAAATAATTGTAGCTGATTAAAGAGTTTTTAGGGGCTGGGGTTTAGGTCAGTCAGTAGAATGCTGCTTTGTGCTCTCTGAGGCCTTGGGTTCAATCTCCAGGACCACAAAAATGGGAGAAGGACTTGGCAATCCACTCCTGATACAATCCCAAGACAATCAGGCACTGACAACCCTATGAATAGCAGAGAAGCACTGACATAGTGCTCGGCATGGCACGGTGTCAGGGAGTGTTTCATTCTGTTGTACATAGGGTTGCTATGAGTTGAACCCAACTCAACAGCACCTAACAACAACAAAGATTTGTCAATGTATTGTTTCTATTAAGTGAATACATGTGAAAGAAACAGCCTGTAATTAATCCCCTTTCCAAAGATTTCTGGTTTGTATTTTGTTTAAATTATTTCACTGTTGACCATGGATGTGTTTTCTCTTTGAGTTCTTTGTTTGCCTTTTTCTTTCTGTATTACAAGAGCAAAGGAAAATATGTTGTCCTTCCATCCATCAACTACTCCATGATGTATGTCTATTCCATTGACAGTTATTCAATTTGGGTTCGTCACCTTATTTGTGGCCTCTTTTCCTCTGGCTCCTCTGTTGGCTCTGGTGAACAATATACTGGAAATAAGAGTGGATGCATGGAAACTCACTACCCAGTTTAGACGCATGGTGCCCGAAAAAGCCCAAGACATCGGCGCATGGCAGCCCATCATGCAAGGAATAGCAATCCTGGCTGTGGTGACCAATGTGAGTAGATGTGGGCTTCACAGGGCACAGACCTCCAAAGTCCCAAAATGCATTAGGATGCTACCTAAGGAACCAGATGTTCAGTACTTGATGATGCCAAGACTGTCGTCCATATAAACAATATAGTTGTTATATCCTATGTAACTGTTATTCTTTTTGTACTATTTTAATTAGTTATCCTTCTTGACTTACCTACAGAGGTACTATTGCTCCTCTCCTAATTTTTTTTCCACTAGAAATATATGAGAATTAAAAATATTAGTACTTTTTACCATAACTACAAAAGGAGTTACCTGGAATAAGACCATCCCACCATATTTTACCATATATTCCAAAATATCAACTTAAAATATTAACTGATTTGTGCATTCCTGCTCTGTTGTGTTACCTTTCTTGTCTTCAGGGCAGCAGTTCTTAACGGAGGTGCATTTAGGGTGGGTTCTGGCACTCTTCCCATCCTGCCCCTGGGTCTTTGCTAGCCACACCCTGGATAGTTGAAGCAGCCTTATGTCCTGCATGAAGGGAACAACTCAGTTGTTTACAGCCTGCATTACTTAATTATAGACCAGTCTGAACAGTTGTTGCTGGTTTTTATTCTTGTGTTTGGTGGCAGAGACCAACAGAGCTCTCAGGCATAGCAATTTTCACAACAGCCCCTCAGAGGACCTCCTTCTCTAGAAAGATCCTTAAAACCAGGAGCCTTTCCACCCATAGTCCACTGCCAGTATCACCTCTAGGTCAACTTCCCAAACAAAATGATTTCCCAGTTTCTATTTCTTAATCCACACTGGCTAAGTCCCCAGACTTCTCTCATGAGCCACTGAAGAAACAACAGAGTGCACCAGTGCTACTGAAGAAACAATAGAGTGCACCAGTGCTACTGGACCAGGCTCTGTAGGAGGAAATTTCTGAGCACTACCGGCTGTAGAGTCAGGTAGACCTGAGCCCCACTTCCTGGCACCACAGCTTGAGCTGCGTGATCCTGGCCAGGCTTTACCACTTCGGAACCTCCTTTTATCATGTGTAAGCGGAATAATTCCCTAAATGGAGTGGTTAGGGAATTCAGTGAATTAAAGCATGGAGCCCACTCCTTATTCAGTGTAGCTGCAGTTATTTTAATCCTCATTACTCAACCTCATTAATGACTCCATGAGGACTCTGGCAGACACCTCAACTAAAGACACAAGAATTTCAGAAACAGTCACTTTCCAGACTATGGTTGTCTTCCCTGCTCCACGCCCAATCCCTCAATTTATCTAAATTGCATGCTACTTCTAGCTTTTGGAGGAAGTTAGAAATCACACACAGAACCAACCAATAGGGCATGTTAGTTTCCCTTCACCCAGATACCCTGCACCTCCAATATCCACTGTGCTTCAAAATATAGATTGATGTCCAAAAATGTGACAGCAAGGCCTCTCAAGTTCTACAGTCATAAAAGAATGACTCATGTGCAATATACTATAGGACACCAAGCAGGGAAGGAATATGGACTTTGCTTTAGGGAAATTTTTGGCAACAAAGTTTGAAACAAAATGGGTTTTTGTTTGACCTTCAGCAACAAGAAAATTCAATTGATTCAAACTCCGGATTCCTCAAGCATTCGTTTTGATTGCATTAGGCACCTTTTCCCAGCCTCCGTGCCATGGCTGCACTCCATTAGCACAGATGGAGTATTGGCTGCATTTCCAAGGCTGCTCTGTGTGTGTCTGTGTACAGACATACATGCTGGCTAATTGGTGCTACTGGTTCTTGTCCAATAGTTTTTTCATATAAGTTACCCTAGGAAAATTGCTTACTAGATTTGTGTCATTGATTAAACTATGGCCAACTTTTTTCCATATTATTAGGACTTGTTGCACTTCCAAAATATAGTGTGCACACATTCACATGTATGTGCATACATATGTATGCAAGCATGAAACCTGTATCCCCCAACATATGATCTCAGCCCCTCAAACACCTAGTATGTATGTCCACCACCTGGTGTGTGCAAAAGAAGGAAAATAGCCACAAGGAGAGTGGATATCAAGCAGGAGTTTGGTCTGAAATCATTTCATTTTAAAGCTGCTGGTTCAGTAAATAAGCTGAATTGACATTGTTGTATCATGCCAGAGCATCTGCTATTGAAGGCCAATTTTAATTTATTTTCATATAAATAGAAAATTGTGTGCAGAACAGCAAGGGAAATGAAGCACACTGTATTTATTTGTACTCTTGCAGCATGCCTCTCAAGGCAGCTGAAGTCAGGAGGAAAGGGTATCTTATCAGAAGACAATAGAATTATCTTCCTTGTAGGAATTTTTGTAGCTTCCTAAAGCACCTCTGCCAGCGATTCTATAAAAAGATATAGTTGAGTTAAATGATGACATGAAAATTTAATCCATCGAAATCAGGAAAAAGGCAAAATATTCTTGTCTTACCTCACTACCTACAGGCAGGCACACACACACACACGCACGCACGCACGCACGCACGCACGCACGCACGCACACACAGATTTTTTCACATCAGAGAAAATGACAGAGCTGGTTGTGGGAGTTGGGGGATTTTGCAGTAGAAAGACCCTGAATTGTTTTCTTGCTTTGCCTGAGGTCTTGTTTGTTGGTTTGTGGTCTCACTGTATCTTAACCATATGTTCAGGTGAATACCATGCAAAATCATGTTGAGCCAAAAAGAAACATGTCTATCCTACTTCAATTAATGATTGAATCATTTAGCTTTGTTTATTCACATAGAACTTAGTGAAGTATATTCTCTTTCTCCTTCAAATCAATTTTATGCAATGGAGAATTTAAAGCCCAAATGAAAGAATTTTAGAGAAAATTCATGTAACTCATCATAGCTTTACATCCTGATAGATCCTGACATGGACACATGGACCTATATTCCTTTTATATAGGATCATGCTAAGCTTTCATTGCTGTTTGACTCTGTGAATGGAACAACTCCAATATAGTTTGTGGTTTTATTAATATAAAATTCCGGGCCGGGCATGGTGGTACACGCCTGTAATCCCAGCAGCTCGGGAGGTGGAGGCGGGAGGATCGCAAGTTCGAGACCAGAGGCAGTCTGCGTAACTTAGCGAGACCCTGTCTCAAAAAGTAGAAAAAATGGGCTGAGGTGTAGCTCAGTGGTCCAGCACTTCCAGAGCATGCAGGTGCGAGGCCCTGGGTTCAACCCCCAGTACCGAAAAAAAATATACTATACTTGCTCTGTGATGAAGCAATAAACAGAAGTATAATCTAAGAGTTTAAAACCAAGCCTGTATTTCAATTTCAAACCAGTATTTCAAACCAGTATTTCAAAACCAGTATTTAAATTTAGGTCAAGAAAAATATTACTAATATATTCAGTTTACTTTCTAGTTTTGTGACAAACAAGTAAAAAAATTAGTTGTGTATTATTCTAAAAGAAATTATATAAAACCAAATTATTTTCATAATATTGACCTTGTATTACATCTGTAAGAGTGTTCTAAATCTAAATCATGAAAGATTAAAATTGTACCAAGTAGCGCTCTAAGGTTGACTTGAATATTCTAACTTTTTGGAAAAATACTTATTTACCTATAGTATATGCAGGCAACTCTTAAATTATCCACAATACCATATTCTAAAGTTATTTTGATTATACAGTGTTTACTCTATTTAAGAAGCATAATAAGGAACTATCAGGCCTTTGCATTTGAACTGTACACCTTCCCTTAGACTTGAAGACCAAAACGAAAGTAATATTCTACTTCAATTTGCTGCTCAAAGATTTTAGGACATTCATTATGTATATATATTTTACAGTTAAGATATCTGAATCTCTAATTTAAAAAAAGATCAGCTTGTTGAAAACATTAATTCTGGCATGTTCCTTAACTATAGCTATAAAAGCTATAAGTTAATTCTTTTACTGTTTTTCTCCCAACACAGGCCATGATAATTGCATTCACATCAGACATGATACCCCGCCTTGTGTACTACTGGTCCTTCTCCATCCCTCCCTACGGAGACCACACTGACTACACCATGGAGGGCTACATTAACAACACTCTCTCCATCTTCAATGTCGCAGACTTCAAAAACAAAAGCAAGCAAAATCCATACACAGGGCTTGGTAACTATACCACATGCAGGCAAGTTCATTCAGCTCTACCTGTTTGAAAATGCATTTCATCTCGGAAAGAGCTTTTCTTGTGATCTAATTCTGTTTGGTATCATTTGAATCAAATTGCTGGAGACATTTTCTCCCTTAGTTTTCCTTTCAATAAAACTAAAAATTTATACATATATATAGATAATATATATGTTAATACAGACTAGGGTTAGAACTTTTAAACCAAGCCATAAAAGCAAAGTTGAAAGATGA
This sequence comes from Pedetes capensis, assembly GCA_007922755.1. NCBI lineage: Eukaryota > Metazoa > Chordata > Mammalia > Rodentia > Pedetidae > Pedetes > Pedetes capensis. Next base: position 142,374 of record VMDO01000897.1, on the reverse strand, counting down.
GAGTTTTAAATGGTCATAGGGGGACTGACCCAGGAGAAAAGTCTTGTCTTAGGAATGGAGAAAGTCTGAGTTCCAAAAACCAAGATAATTTAATTGTTAGGATTCATTTGCTATTCAAGAACAACCTAAAGATAATGATACCCTAGTACTCTTGTTTAATAACAACACATAAAGATAAGACATGTAAATACCTAATAGTATTCTCTAAAAGAATTCCAAAGCCCTCTACATTGATTTTAGTGGCTGTAAGATCAACAATGGATGTTGTTAGGTGCTGTCCATTTGGAGTTGACTCACAGCAACCCCGTGTACAACAGAATGAAACAACACACAACATCATGCCACGCACATGATTCTTTTTATGCTTAATCCCATTGCCGCCACTGTGTCACTCCATCTAGTCATGGGGCTTCCCTTTTTTTTTTTTTTTTTTTCTGACCTGCAACTCTCCCAAACATGATGTTTTTCTTCAAGGAATGGACCCTCCTGATAACATGTCCAAACTATGTAAGATGCAGTCTAGCTATCCTTGCTTCCAAAGAGCACTCTGATTGCACTTCTAAGATGAATCTGTTGATTCCTTTGGTAGTCCATGGTATATTCATATCCAGCACCATAATTCAAAAGCATCAATTCTTCTCCTGTCTACCTTATTTAGTGTCCATCTTTCACAAACATATGATGCAACTGGAAACATACACCAACTACTAATTTTCAGGGCTGTGGTTTAGCTCAGTTGGTAGAGTGCTGCTCTGTGCTCTCTGAGGCCCCAGGTTTGATTCCCTGGCACCACAAAAATGGGAGAAGGACCTGGCAGCCCACTCCCAAAACCATCAGCCATTAAAAACCCTATGAAGAGCAGAGAAGCACTGACATAGCACTGGGCATATGACAGTGTCAGGGAGTGTTCCATTCTGTTCTACATAGTGTCACTATGAGTCATACCCGACTCAACAGCATTTAACACCACCACCACCAATTTGATTGGTGACAGTTGATTATCTGTTGGCCATTTAGGTCATAGAATTTTTTTTCCTCAGTCATAGAGTCTTAAACCTAAAGGAGGCTTTAAAATTCATTAGCCCAATTCTCTAAAGCCTGCACTGATTTAAATTCCCAATAAAACAACCAAGAAACCAGAAATATGCTCAAAATAAATCTTTCCAAGTTGCACAGAGCCTCTTTACTATCCTACACTGGATCTCTTTACTCTTTATATAATTCTGATCAGTACTGAAACTGTTCTAGATCGAAAAGACTTAGGCAGGGCTACCTGGGGAGACACAGTCATAGAGGTAACATATGACATTGACAACAAGGAATTAGGTAAAAAAAAAAATTATAACCAAGAGGCAGTAGTCTGTATAGGGAGAGATGGTCCCAGGGCTGGGTCAACCTTGACAAGACCAGCTATATTAACAAACTTACAAACATGAGCACCAAAATAAGCTAAATTATTCTGCACTGTTTTCAGAAAGCAGAGATAAAGGCTTGGCAAAATAATAAATATTTTCTTTTTTTATAAAGATAGACTGTTTTTCACACAGATGGAATCTGTCATTACCATCATTTTCTAATTACATATTCAATGAATTATTACTGTAGTTTGTTGTGTTTTTCCTCCCTCCTCTCAGGGTTTTGTTGCCAAATTGAGCTTTAGGAGAAAATTTATGTGATGTCCAATTTAAAAGAACATTGCATCAAAGATGACTCCTTTTTAAAATAAGGCCCTAGTTTATAGTATTTGATCAAAAAGATTTGTCTCCTAATATGCCTGTTTGTTTCTAGGTATCGTGACTTCCGAAATCCACCTGGACACCCACAAGAGTATAAACGCAACATCTATTATTGGCATGTGATTGCTGCTAAGCTGGCTTTTATCATTGTCATGGAGGTAGTAGAAGTATACTTTGAAATTATTTATAAAACTGCATATTTGCAGGCCTCCTGTTTAAGTATTACCATCTCCACTTGATAGTATCTTTTTTCTTACTGCCTGTTAATAATTATATAGTTGTTGTTAGGTGCCGTCGAGTCAGTATCCGACGCGTAGCAACCCTCAGGGTTTTCAATGGCTGACTGTTTCGGGATTGCCTTGGGAGTGGATTACCAGGCCCTTCTCCCATTTTTGTTGTGCTGGGAATTGAACTCGAGACCTCAGAGACTGCAGTGCAGCGCTCTACCAACTGAGCTAAATCCCAGCCCTAATAATTATATTAGGACATGGATTAATAAGGTTCAGCCTGAGAATACGCATAACATTCTGCTTAAATGAAAGTGGTTGTCTCCTTTAAAAGTTAAAGCATGTATATGCAAGATGGATTAAATTCCATTCAATGAAGTATTAATCAGTGCCTTTTTAGAATTTTGGGCACTGAGCAGTGTGTTGGACTGTGAAGGGGCGTAAGAGGAGTACAGTGTGACCTCTGCCCAGGGATAACTTTTATTGCTTTAATAGTTTTGTTCATAAATTATTCAATTATTGCATTTTCATAGTATACTGACTTCTTAGAGTAGTTTTATATCTCTAAAATTAGCTCTGAAAAAATGACTAAGGCAGCATAAGTTGTCAGTCGATCCAGCCAACTTCTTGTTCAGAGTGAATAACTACTACCAAAGCCTCCAAATTTGCTGTGTGAAAAAACAAATCAATCCTGCTTGATTTAAGCCCTGTACGGTGGTTTTCTATCTGTTGCAGCTAAATGTAAACACCAAATTCTGAGGCTTTCTAATTTGATTTTTAAAAGTCAAAGAAGAATAAAATGAGTAATGGAGAGAGGAAATTTTTCCATACTAGATGAAAGCCATTAGTTCAAGGAGCGAAAGCACAGCATGTATCAACCAGAATTAAGTAACAAAAGAAATCTACACTTAAAACATATTGCAAGGAAAGTGCAGCACAACAAAGACAAGATTGTAACCAGAGAAAAAACATGGATGACCTACAAAATGAGAGCCAGAAGAGTCTGATATTTTCAAAATGCTAAGGAAGGTAGCTATAACCCCAGAATTACAGCAAAACTTTGAATAATTGAAATATTTTTCCACAGTAAAAAGGCCAGGCCCTAAGGTTATATAGGAGAGTGGTACCAAACTTTTGAGAATAGATCATTTCAATCATATACAAATTTCTCCAGAGAACAAAAATGTACTGTTCAACTCATTTGTTAAGGCTGCGAGTAGCCTAGATCTAAAATCAAAACAAGAATAGAACGAGGAAGGAAAATTAAGGCCCATCTCACTCATTTCATAGATGCAAAGATCCTTTTAGAGTGTTGTTAACTAAATCTTGCTATATATACTTACAGGGATAATTATACCACATTGGCTTTCACCAGAAATGCAAGGAGCATAACATGGAAAATGTACTTATCAGACCAGGCACAGTGGCGTAACTTGGGGGCAGAGGCAAGAAGATTGCGAGTTTGAGGCTAGAGGCAGCCTGCATAACTTAGCAAGACCCTGATCCAAAAAATAAGACAACTGCTGGGGGTGCAACTTAGTGGTAGAGCACTTGCAAAGTATGCACAAAGCCCGGGTTTAATCCTCCAGTACTGTCAAGAAAAAAAGAAAATACATTTATCTAAATTACCTACCTCAGAAATGGCATTTAAAACACCCTCTTTCCTACATCATTACTCTTCTATTTATCTATCAGTTATGCCTCATTTTTTTTCCTCTTTGTGGCCAGTGCCTTTAAGTAAGTTGTCAATGCCTACTATCCATGATTTTCCTCCCCCTCTTTCTTTCTCTGCCCATTTCACCACCTCCACTTTACTCTCGCCGAAGTTATCAGTGGCCATCATGTTGGTAAAGTCCTGTGATTGCCTCCCCCACCTCACATTATGTAACTTACTAGCAGCAGGTGACACAGCTGATTCCTCCTTGAAATTTCCTCACCTGGCTTCCAGGAAAACAAAATTTTTTTAACCAGTAAAAAGAGACAAGGTCATTATATAATGATAAAGGGATCAATTCAGCAAGAAGAAATAATTATATATGCACCCAATATTGGCACATGTAATATATAATCAAATATTAATACAGCTAAAGGGAGAGATAGATGTCAATACATTAATAATAGGGGACCCATTCACACCCCATTCTCAGCAACAGATATATCAACTAGACAGAAAATCACTAAACAACAGAGTGAAATTTCTCCCTAAACCAACTGGACTTGACATCTCTAGACCATTCCATTTAGGAGCTACAGAATACACATTCTTATCAGCACCTGGAACATTCTCCAGGACCAATCTTATGGTGGGCCACAAAACACATTTGAACAAATTTTTAAAAATTGAAATACACTGTATTATGAATTGAAGCAATTAGTATGAATATCAAAATAGCAGAAAAATCCCAAATAATCTGTTGTTGTACATCAAGGAATCAGGGAAAAAAGCACTTCTCTGGAACACAACCCATGAATCCAGCTGCCTCCCAGACCTTTCTGCTTGGATATCTCAAATCTACTGCTTTAAATTCCTACATCATCTTACATCCAACTCCAGGTTGTCTCCCCTGCCATCCACCCCTAAATCTATTCCATCCACAGTCTTCCAACTCTTAATTACACCATCTCTATCTCACCAGGCCAGAATCCTTGGAGCCCTTCCTATTTATTTCCTCTCTTTCTCTCAACCTACATCTAATCGTGTTGGATTTTCCTTTGAAAATAAATCACTGACTTCTTATGAACTCTACTGCATCCATATATTGTCATCTTTGCATTACTATAATAAAATACCTGAGGAAAATCAACGACGTGAAAGACACATTAGCTCATGGATTCAGAGGTGTCAGTCCATCGTCATTTGGTTCTGATGCCTTTGGGCCTGGGGTGAGGCAGGTCATAGTGGAAGCATGTAGCTGAGGAAGCTGCTCACCTCATGGCAGCCAAGAAGCAGAGAGAAAGGAGGGGCCCAATATCCCCTTCAAGGGCACACCCCCAATAACCTACCTTACTTCCACTAGGCCCCATCCCCTAAAGGTTCCACCACCCCACCCCAATAGCACCACAAGGTGCAGACCAAACCTTCAACATATGGGCCTTTGGGGGGACACTTAACAAAAAGCAGGCACACCAGATCAGAGCTACCATCATTTCCTGCCTGGGCTAGAGTCCCCTACCTGGACCTCCTTTCCTAGGGCAAAAGCCTGAGTCCTTACCCTTATTTTCAAGGCCTTATGCAATCTAGCCACACATTGCCTTTCTCTTGTCACTTCTCACTCAGTTTACTCCAACCTTGCCCTTCATAGGATGTACTCTGGATGCTACCACCCACTGGCTCTGTCCTGTGCCTCACATGGCTTTGTTCCTGATACCTGCAAGACTCATTCCCTAACCCTCCCTCCGGAGTCTTTGCTAAATTACACACATCCAGACTAATCTATATAAAATCTGTACAGAAGTCTTCAAAACTCTACTCAAGTACTCAGTTACACTGCTTTACTGTTTTCCCATAGCTCTAAAAACTTACTGTGCACAATTTGTTTTTAAGTGTATTTATGGTATTTTGTCTTTATCCCTTTGCTAGGTCAAAAATATCTAACCTAAGAGATTTTGGAATAGTGAATAAACAAATGAAAAGATCTTTAACCTCATTGGTAATCAAGAAAACACAAAGCAACACCAAAGTCAAAGTCCATTTCAAAATCATTAAGTTGGGTAAAAGAAAGTCTGATACCAAGTGCTGTCAAGGATGTAGAGCAGTTGAAACTGTTCCACTATTGGTGAGAGTGTAAACTGGTATAACTGCTTTGGCAAATACTTTGGTATCATCGTGTAAAATTGGACATTTATGTAACCAGGAGTCTCAGCAATGCTGCTCCTGGGTCTCTACTCTTGAGCAACTCTTACAGATCATGCTGCAGGATCCAAGTATAAGAAGACTCATAACAGTATTGTTCTAAATGCAAAAACTAGAAACCAGCCCAATGCCTGTTGGTAGGGGGAAGCAAATAAATTACAGTGTAGTCACACAGTCTACTATACAGTACTGAAGATGGACTAGATCTGTACAATAACTAATAGATTTTAGAAACTAATTTTGAATGAAAAAGCCATTTAAAAAGACAATAAAACACTAAACATTATTGGGGAAAAAATATATATATCATTGTTAAGTAATGATAAACATACTTGTACAAATAAGATGGTGTTTACCTTTGGAAAAGGGGCAGGGAATTAGAAAAAGAACACATAAAATACAGCATTCTCTGTCTTTTTTTAATTTAATGGAGGATTTTTTGGAATTCATTTCATCTTTATTCCTTATAACCAATATATGTATGTGTATATGTACACATATATATGATACATTCTTTTCTCATATCAAATAATGAAGAGTGGTGGCTATGCAGTGACATACTGCTGTTGATATACTGTGCATGAGAGATTGGGTGTACATAGAACACCCACCACCTTGTCCAGATATACTGCCCTAATGACAAGCAAAAACAAATTAATGGAGCTCTCTGTTCCCCTCCATTTCTTTGTGACTGACATTTTTCTTCTCCCCTACAGCATGTCATCTACTCTGTGAAATTTTTCATTTCATACGCAATTCCAGATGTATCAAAAAGCACAAAGAGCAAGATCAAGAGAGAGAAATACCTAACCCAGAAGCTGCTTCATGAGAGTCACCTCAAAGATATGAAAAAAACCATTGGAGCTATAGCTGAGAGAATGGCAGAAGTGGCAGATAACAACTTACGACCAAAAGTAGAATAAGAGCTTCATGTTCTGACAAGCACTTTAAAGAGTTTAGCTTTATCAAAATGTATTATGAATCATTAATGAGAATGTTTAAATCACTTTGGCAACTGAATCTTACCGATTGCCATTTTCATGTATATTATTTTTCAGTTTCAGGTAGTGATGCAGAAACTGGAAAATGCAAAACTTTGATCAAGAAGGGTGTAAAATTAATCACCTAGAAAACCCAAATATGTTCCCTTTTTTTATAAATTGGAATTTTAGTAACACAGACAACATCTTAGTGTGCTTAAAAGCCACTCCTTCTAAAAGCAAAACGGATTCTCTTTCTCTTTCCTTGTTTGATTACTGTCATTCCTTTCTATTCTCAAGCACATGCTCTCCTTTATTTTTAGGTAGTATCTTATTTCTTCACTTTGCCAAATCTATTCCAGAGTTGTCTTCTTACACTACCATCAGTAAGACTAGACATGCCACCGCCTTAATAGCTTTTGTGTGGTTAAAAATAACTCAGAATTGAGTATGAATGCTGTATTAAGTGGCAGATAGACTCATGAATTCACAATATTTAAGTGTATTATCACATCCCCACAGAAAGGAAACCTCATTTAATAAGTAGTAGTAGTTTCAGTCTTCATTTCGGCCTGTCTCTCCATCTCGAAGAAATACTCGTAGTGGATTATAACAAGGAAAGCAGGGTTTGAGGCACATTTGTATTAATCCACAGTGACACCCTCATCTTCTAGGCGCACTTCTAGGATGCTCTGTGCCTAATCAGTGTTGACTGCTTTGTAGAGCTCAAGGGAATAAGATGACAAAAAGAGGGAAAGTTACACATTCAAATAGAATTGTAACTCATTTCGATTTAGAAAATTAACTTACCTCTTCTAAATATGAGTAGCTTCTTGAGAAAAAAATGATGATCAAGTGATTGAAATTACATTTTTATAAACTTAATGGTCTGGAAAAGATAAACCCACTGGTTTCCCATTAGTTGATTTTATTCACTAGATACAGGAGTAGTGTTATCACAGGTCATGAAGTGCCTTCATGAAAGGCTTAGTAGCCCTGTGTCATGAGGATTCTGCTTGTAGAGGAACAGCAAGTGCCCTAATTATGAAGCCATGCTGTTGTGGTCCTTGAATGGGGACCCTCTTTCATCAGGAATCCTGCCTATTTCTGTATGCCAAAGTGACCAACCTACCAAAGCACCTGCCACAGTGAACTTTCCGTCCTCTTGCCTCGTATGCCCAGTAACTCATTTGTAATCATGTTTGCCATAGAGACAAGTCTACTCAGATTACTGCCAATCGAGAAAGCCGACTCTGGATTTGATCTCAGCCTCCAGCCCCCTCTAAGGCCAATCAGGCAGTTAAGAGTGAAAAATGAAAATGGTTTTTACAAACCCTGCCATCACATGGACATCACACCCTGCTGAACTCCTACACCACTATGCAGACCTTGCCCTCGGCGTTGCTCCGGCTACTGTGCTTTCCCACCTCTTAAGTGCTAGGCCCTCTAGAAAGTCTGGAGAAGATACAGGTCTGCACCTCTCACTCTTGACTGGCTAGGATCAGCACTGGGTGAAGGAGGAGGAGGTAACATGCATAATGATCATGCTGGACAGGCCTCTACCTACTGGGATGCTGTTAAATGCTCAGGTGCCTTGGGAGCCAACCCAGCAGAATCCCAGCAGCTAAGTGAAACATGGTTCAGTAACCAGGTCCTAGAGCCTGTTGTAATGAAGTAGCTTAACTCCAGATCACAGCTTTAAATGCCTGCCATGAATATTGTAAATGCTTAAAAAAGACTATATGTATGATTCTTTAAAGCAGTATTCTGAGCTTCTGAATTGTTCGAATGGGTCAAGGACACAATTTCCCCATCCTTCTTGATAATGTGGACAGAGAGAGCCCAGGACAGGCCACACAAAGTCCACCTGTGGTGGGGGGGAGAGGTGAATGTCTTCAGAGGGAACATTCTCATTCCACACAGCCTACAGAAGGCATCACTGTCCCTTGTCCCACCCTCTGTGAGATGACTCCTGAAGGTGCAAGGTGCTTCTCTTCCCTCTTCTCCAAGGTGTGTGACTATCTCCTAGTGTTTAATTTGGCAATTACTTGCTGTTTGTCATCATAGAAAAGGAAATGCTTTTGCCTTATCTCCTTATATATATATATATAATAAAATTTCAAACGAAATATGCATTTATGTATTCATACCCTCAGAGAATCCTCTGCAGAGTTTACAATATGCTGCTCAAAAGAGAAAAAAAAATACATTTCTATAGGTAGCAAATGTGACATTTGACACTCCAAGATGCCCGAAAGAGGTAAGTTGCAATGGAGACCCAGGGTCCCCCATGACATCAGCAGTCAGTCTACTGCTGACTTGTCACTGATAGAGAAAAAAAGGGGGCTGTGTTTGCAGATGGTAGCAAGCTGCATCTGTAAGTAGGAGTGGAGGAGCCCCCTGCCCAAAGAAAACCTGGGACATGACGGGTCTGTGAAGGGAGGATGTGGCCCTCAGCCTGGCCAGTGTTAACCACTAGAGAAATTCTACCTTTCTGTCCTTTTGTAATGCCTGTGAATTTTAGCAGCTTAAAGCATTAGACCAAATACTCAGGGGATTTTTCTTTATACATCCCTCAGATAGTTTAGATATTTCCTTAGAAATGGAAAGCCATCCTTTTTGTTTTAAAACTGAACAAAGCCATCTTGTAAAATGTTTGTCACCAAACTCCCCCCTTTTCATTGCACGTCTTGAATTTCATAGGAATTAATTCACAATAAGGGGGAAGAATGTGATCTGTTGGTTAAATATTTCTTGTACCATTTCCTTATGTTCATATTATAATGTGTTTGAAAAGTTAAAATGTATACGCAGCTTAACTATGGTAGAGCTGAAATTATCCACCATGCTTTTCATACACTGGCATAAGATGTAAAATTTGTAATTAATGTTTGTTAATTTCTGTGCATTTTAATATTCTTTTATAATTATGAGCATTTTAATAAATTCATTTTTACAAACAATGATATGATCTATTCTGTTTAATTATCTTAATGTTTTTCAGGAAGACAAGTTTATGTCTGCTGTCAGCTTGTCATGCTGCAGGGGCTTGCGTGTTGCTGTGATGCAAAAAGCTATGCCACCAGTATTTCAGATACCAGCAGGGCCACCCATAGTGGATGGGTTTCAGCTACGCTTCCAGACTAAGACTATCAAAAAGGACCCGGCAGCCCACTCCCAAAACAATTTGCCATTGAAAACCCTATGAATATCAGAGAAGTACTATCAAATATAGTGCCAGAAAATGAGCCTCCCAGGTTGGAAGGCATTCAAAAGACAACTGTGGAAGAGTTTCCTCCTCAAAGTAGAGTCAATCTTAATTATGGGATGATTGAATAGAGTAAAGCCCTTGGGACCTCTAGTTGCTAATGTGTCACAACTCAAGAAGAAACACAGTGGTTACAACAATGGTCTCAAGCATAAAAAGATCATGAGCATGGCACAATGTTGGATAGTGTTTCGTTCTGTTGTACATAAGGTGGCTGTAAGTTGCACCTGCCTCAGCACCTAACAACATTAGCAACCAGTCACTTAGATAATAAGTGTGCAATTTTGTGTAGATTATATTTAAAACTATACTTTTCACAGCCTGCCCTTACTTTGGAACACAGTTTCTCTAGGAAAAATTCAGGACAGGGTTTCAGCCAGGGCAACTGCCTATAGACATTGGAACCAAGCCCTGTAGAAAGCACTGAGCATGGAGAACAGTAAGAGCTGAAGACCAGCCACCTACTCACCAGGTGGCTGCCCTAGTGCAGCCATTGGTGAGAAGAAAGGGTGCTTTTTTTCTCCTGGATGGCATGAGCAAAGACTTCCCCTTGCTAAACCAGGATTGCAAGGGACAATGTCTCCCAGAGAGGACAAGTTTTGTCAAGTATTAGAAAGACACTTTATGGGCCTACAGCAGCCTTTGGTGCAGAAAGGGAAATTTTAGAGAAGGTAAAGGATAATCTCATTACAAAAATAAACTTTCATCCTCAACAAAATGTCCAATCCATCCATTCATTGTCTTGACCAGTTTAAATCTCAGTACACTTAGTCTTATTTGTAAGTCAAATACATTCCATAACTGGGACAACAGGGAGAAGCATTGTCTGATCACCAAATGACACAAGACCAGTTGTGGTTAGGTGCCATTGAGTTGGTGTCTGACTCATAGCGACCCTACATATAACAGATGAAAGCACTATTGTCAGTGCTTCTCTGCTATTCATAGAATTTTCAATGGATGATTGTTTTTTGGGAGTGGGTTGCCGGGTCCTTCTCCCAAGCCTACAGCACCTGGTGTTTCCAGGTGGTTTCCCATCCGTGTACTAACCAGGCCCAATCCTGCTTAGCTCCCGAGATCTGACAGGATCAGATGCCACGGGGCTACGGCTGCAGGCTTAGGACCAGTACTAATAATAATTTTCCTCCTTCTAAGCATTGTAAGCCCAGTAGAAGGACAATTAGAAGTTTAGTTCTAAAGCAAAATACCTCCTCTCATTTGAAAGGAATGAAGGGCTCTTAAACAACTCTTATCTATCTGACACCCACCAATTACTGGGCCATGTACATTATTTCACTGCCAATACGACTTTATTACAGAGAATTTTAAAGTAACTTTTAAAAACACTGTACGTACACGATTGTAAAAGAAATATAAGTTGTTAAAAATCTACAGCTGCGTATAAAGGTTGTGCTGGGAAAACTCAGGCCCAACCCACATCCCAAGAGTCCCAGTAAATGTGACTTGGGGCTGTCCAAGTCAGATTCTATGTCCAGAAAAGACTTCCTATGTATCTTTACTTTGAATTTTGAAGAAGTACATTGAGTATGTTAAGACTGAGGTCAGAAGAGCTCATTCTTCCCTTCAGCTTCTGAGTTCAGCCCAGTCCTAGTCTATTCATATATCTGGCAAACTTTCCAGTCAGTCTTTAGGATAATGCTTGGTTCCACTTGCAAATTTAATAAAGTGTGTTAAAATATCCATATCAGCACCCCACCATTTAATAAAATGTGTTAAAATATCTTGAGAAGGAAAAAAATCATCTTGAAAGGACAAGATGGCCCAGCACCAACTTCCTTCCCCACAAAGAACTGAGGTGACAAGTGTCTAGCTGCACTGCGAGGGGAGTGACCAAGGGAGGGCACTGGAAATTAGCAGGAGAAAGACAGGAGCCTCACTAGATTCAGAGACCTGTGGTGACAGCATAGTAAGAAAATATCCTGGCCGCTGCTGCCTGGCTTCCAAGCCAGGGGGAGGGTGTCACCCCTTTGCAGGGATAAAGGTCAAAGGGACAGTCCCAGCAAACCATCAGTGTGGATGCCAGCAATTCTACCTCCTGGGATATTTCACAGTCCCCACAGGCTTTCAGGCACTTTATTAAGTAACTTGAAATCTGCACAGAATCTGTTTTGGAAAGAACCTCACATCATCTCCTAGCAGACCCCCATGGTGCTACAGCCAGGTGCCATCTTGGAAAGGGAGCTGCTTCTGAGTTTGGGCTGCTCTAGCCCCTGCACAAAGCCATCTCTGGGACCCCACAGACATTTCTCTGCACTGGTGTGAGTCCATCCTGGTCCAACCACTGAAGCCTCCTGAGTGTCCTGCACTGTAAGAGACAGGTGAAGTGACACAGGAATGGAGGGCACCACAGCCAAGAATCAAGAGACTGGCAGGCATGGTGGCACACCCATGTAATCCCAGCAACTCAGGAGGCAGAGACAGGAGAATCACAAGTTTGAGGACAAAGGCAGCTTGCATAACTTAGTGAAACTCTGTCTTAAAATAAAAAGTAAAAAAATGTACTGGGGGTGCAGCTCAGTGGTAGAGCACTTGCAAAGCATAGATGAGGCTCTGGGTTCAACCTCCAAGCACTGAAAAAAAAAAAAGAGATTCAGGAGATGAGGAATCTGGCTTTTTGATACCAAGTCTGTGGCCAGCCACATGTGGACATGTGTCAGTGCTAGGACAGAAGGCAGGCATCCACATGGGTCCCGCACACCCCCACTCCATACTGTGTTTCACATTAGCAACAGGACACACAGGGGACACTGTGGGTCCTGCTGCTGCCCATCCACAAGGGTGCCCTGAGCAGGGCTAGGGGGCCCTGAGCAACTCCGCAGCTTCAGCTTGTTGTCCACCCTCCAGGTCCACACAGCAAGGTGGGGGCCAAGAGTAACTTTTCCCAATTCTGGCTGAGGTTCTTCTCCTGGGTAGGCACTACAGAAAAAGCAACGCTAAGAGAAACTTATAGCAGTGAGTACCTACATCAAAAGTAGATTCCAAATAACTTAATGACACATCTCTAGGTCTCAGAAAAGCAAGAACAAACCAGACTCAAAAGTAGAAGGAAAGAAAGAAAAAGAACAAAGTAGAAATAAATAGAATCTAAAAGAACAATAGAAAGGATCAATGAAACAAGAGTTGGTCCTTTGCAAAGATAAAAGATATGCTAACAAAATGGAAAATCTAGAAAAAAATGGAAAATTTTCTGGACACATAAGGCCTACCAAGACTAAACCAAGAGAACATAAAAGAAAAGAGAAAAATAACTGGAATAGGCCAATAACAACTAATGAAAAATGAATCAGTAATAAAAAAAAAAGTTCCCAGCAAAGAAAAGCCCAGGACCAGATAATTTCACTACAGAATTTTACCAAACTTTTCAAGAACACCATTGCTTCTCAAACTATTCTACAGAATTGAAAGGGAAGGAACTCATCCACACTCATGCTATGAAGCCAGCATTTCTCTGCTACCAAAACCTTACAAGGATACAATAACAACAATGAAGACGAGACAGGAGGAAGAGAGGAAAAGAAAGAAAAAGAAAACTATAGACCAGTATAAACATAGATGAAAAAATCCTCAACAAAATACCAGTACTTGCAAATCAACAGCACATCAAAAAGGTCATGCACCATGATCAAGTTGGTTTCATTCCAGGAATACAAGGATGTTTTAACATATGAAAATCAATAAATGCAATACATTGCATCAAAAGAATGAATGGTAAAAATCACGATTGTCTCATTAGAAGTGGAAAAAGCATTTGACAAAATTCAGTATCCCTTCATGATGAAGGCAATGAACAAATTAGGTATAGAGTTGTTGTGAGGTGCAATCCAGTCAGGTCCAACTCATAGTAACCCTATGTACAACAGAACAAGACACTCCCTGATTCTGTGCCAAGCACATGATCTTTTTGTTGTTGTTGTTTAAACCCTTGTTGCACACATCATCTCATTTCATCTATGTGAGGGTTTCCCCTTTTTTTTTTCATTGACCTGCTACTCTCCCAAATATAATGTTCTTCTCCAGGGATTGGTCCCTTCTGACATGTTCAAAATACATAAGACACAGTCTAGCCATCCTTGCTTCTAAGGAGCATTCTGGTTGCACTTCTTCTAAGACAGATCTGGTGGGTTTTTTGGCAGTCCATGGTATATTCAACATTCGTCTCCAGCACCATAATTCAAAAGCATCAATTCTTCTGTTTCTCTTGTTCAGTGTCCAGCTTTCACAACCATATAATGCGACAGAAAATACCATGACTCAGAAGCATCTTCATCTTCAGTGTGACATCTTTACTTTTCAACACTTTTGAGAGGTCTTTTGCAACAGCTTTTCTCAATGCAATATGTCTTTTTATTTCTTGACTGCTGCTTCTGGGTGTTGATTGTAGAACCAAGTAAAGCAAAATTGTAGACAACTTCAATCTTTTCTCCATTTATCATGAAGTTGTATACTGACCCAGGATTTTTGTTTCTTTGATATGGAGACACAATCCTTACTAAGACTGTGTTCTTTGATCTTCATCAGTAAATGTTTCAAATATTCTTCACTTTCAGCAAGCAGAGATGTGTCTGCATAATGCAGGTTGTTAACGAGTCTTCCTCCAGTCATGATGCCGCATTCTTCTTAAAGTCCAGCTTCTTGGATAATTTGTTCAGCATAGAGATTAAAGAGGCACAGTGAAAGGATACAGCCCTGATGTACACCTTTCTTGACTTTAAACCAGGCAGGGTTTCCTTGTTCTGTTTGGATGACTGCCTCCTGGTCCATGTACAGATTCTTCATGAGTACAATTAGGTGCTCTGGTATTCCCATTCTTCACAATGTTATCCATAATTTGTTATGATCCACACAGTAAAATGCCTTTGTGTTGTCAACAAAACATAGATAGATATCTTTCTGATATTCTCTGTTTTTGGCTAATATCCATCTGGCATCAGCATTGATGTCCCTGGTTCCATACCCTCTTCTGAATCCAGCTTGATTTTCCAGCAGTTCCCTACCAATATAATGCTGCAGTCACTTCTGAATGATCTTTAACAAAATGTTGCTTTCATGTGATATTAATGATATCATTTGATAATTTCCACATTTGGTTAGATCCCCTTTCTTGGGAATAGGCGCAAATATGGATCTCTTCCAGTCAGTTGGCCAAGTAGCTGTTTTCCAAATCTCTTGACATAAACATGCTAGCAGCTCCAGTACTGCATCTGTTTGTTGAAACATCTCTATTAGTATTCCATCAATTCCTGGAGCCTTGTGTTTCACCAATCCCTTCAACGCAGCTCCAACTTCTTCCTTCGGTACCATTGGTTCCTGATCATATGCAACCTCTTGAAATGGTTGGTCATGCACCAATTATTTTTGGTATAATGACTCTGTATTCCTTCAATCTTCTTTTGATGTTTCCTGAGTCATTTTGTATTTCTCCTGTAGAATCCTTCACCATGGCCACTGAGCTTTTTCTTCAATTCTTTAAGCTTGAGAAAAACTGAATGTGTTCTTCCCTTTTAGTTTTCTGTCTCCAGCCCTTTGCACATGTCATTATAATATTTGGTTTTGTCTCCTCAAGCTGCCTTTGGAATCCTTTGTTTAGTTCCTTAACTTTGTCATTTCCTCCTTTTACTTTAGCTATTCAACATTCAATGGCAAGTTTCAAAGTCTCTTTTGACATGTAATTTGGTCTTATTTTTCCTGTTTTTTAATAACCTTTTGCATTCCTCATGAATAATGTCTTTGATGTCATGCCACAACTCATCTGGTCTTCAATCATTAGTGTCGAACACATCAAACCAGTTATTGAGATGGTCTCTTAACTCAGTTGGGATATACTCAAGGTCATACTTTGGCTCTTGTACACTGGTTCTAGTTTTCTTCAGTTTCAGTTTGAATCTGCATATGAGCAGTTGATCGTCTGATCCACAATCAGCACCCAGTCCTGTTCTTACTTTTGATATTTAGCTTTTCCATCATCTCTTTCCACAAATGTAGTTAATTTGGTTCCTGTATGTTCCATCTGGTCAATTCCATGTGTATATTCACCATTCTGACAAAATTATATCATGTGATCTCCAGCATCTATCACAAAGGCCGTATTTTCCAACTTCTGAGCTTTCTTCTTTGTTTTCAACTTTTGCATTCCAGTCACCAGAAGAGTTATATACTAACATTAAGTAGGCAATATATGACAAACCAATAGCCAACATCATATTAAATGGGGAAAATTCAGAAGCATTTCCTCTAAGATCAGGAACAAGACAGAGTGTCCACTGCTCACATTCAACAAACTATTAAAATTTTTAGCTAGAGCAATTAGGCAAAATGTGGGGCACTCCTGGTGTGGCCCGGATATCAATGGTGGAGCACCACGCACATAAATACCTTTTTACCTTTACCCCAACTGCCCTAGGACCCTCAGGAGCAGGGCAAGCACAGCAGAGAAGGAAAAGCCTTGGGATGTTTTCCTTTGCAAACATACAAACAGCTCTTTATTGCCTCCGCCCTTACCAGGGCAGAGGAATCCAGCAAGGTTACAGCACAAGTGACACAGCCTGAGTGGCACAGCTCCTGGAGCTGCCCCATGGGCGGTGGCAATGGATGGCTCCACTGTCACCACTTTCCTGCCGCTTCCATTGGGGCTCTTCTCCTGATGGCCACTGTCCAGAGAGCACCAGTCCAGAGATGGCCCTGAAGTCCATAGAGAGCTTTTGTCTGATGCTGGCTGGCCAGCTTGAGTCAGTGAACTGGGGAACTACAGCTGCTTCAATAGTCTTGGCTGACCAATCACTGTTTAGGATTAATTGACCAATCACAGGAGAAGAGCCAAAAAATTTTGTACAACGTCCAATCAGTTTGCAGTAGGATTTTCAGGGGAGCTAACTTTCCTGAGCAAGCCCAGGCATGTCCCTGGCTTGCCTTTTCTGGCAAATCCCTTTTACTTTTCTAATTTATCTATTAAGGCTTCTTGTGCAGATTCACAAGAATTGGGGCTTTTGCCTAAATTGTCGAGATTTATCTCTACAGCAAAAAAAAAAAAAAAAGTAAGAAAGAAAGAAAGAAAGGTATAGAAGTAGGAAAGGAGGAAGTCCAACTACCCCCATTTGCAACTCATATGGTTCTATACTTAGAGAAACCTAAATACTCCACCAAAAGGCTACTAGAACTGATAACTGAATTCACTAAAGTAGCAGCATACAAAATCAACACACAAAAATAAGTAGCTTTTCTACATACACAAATAATAAATGTGCTGAGAAAGGTATTAGGAAAGCAATCCCTTTCACAATAGCAACAAAAATAAAATAAAATAAACCCAGGAATAAACTTAACTATGAACATGAAATCACTCTGTGAAGAAAATTATGAAACATTGAAGAAAGAAACTGAAGAAAACTCTAAAAGGTGGGAGGACTTTTCATGATCATGGATTAGAATTAATGTTGTTAAAATATTAAAATGTCCATAGTACCCAAAGTAATCTGCAGAGTCAATGCAATCTCCATCAAAATTATAAAACATCCTTCATAAAACTAGGGGAAAAAATCTCAATATATTGAGAAGCACAAGAGACCCTGAATAGCCAAAGCAATCCTGTGGTGGAGGACACAAAGCTTCAGGCATCACCATACCTGATTGCATGATACACTACAGAGCCATAGTAACTAAAAAAGCATGACGTAAAAACAGACAGAGATCTATGGAACAGAATAGGGAACCCAGAAATAAACCCATAATATACAGACAATTAGTGGCCAGCAGCCGTAGCCCTGTGGCATCCAATCCCGTCAGATCTCGGAAGCTAAGCAGGGTCGGGCCTGGTTAGTACCTGGTTGGGAGACCGCCTGGGAACACCAAAAGCTGTAGGCTGGGAGAAGGACCTGGCAACCCCCTCCCAAAAATCAATCTGCCATTGAAAACCCTATGAACAGCAGAGAAGCACTGACAATAGTGTTTCCCCTGTTGTACATAGGGTCTCTATGAGTCGGATACCGACTCGACGGCACCTAACAACAACAACAACAATACAGACAATTGATTCTTGACAAAGATGCCAAAAACATTAAGGAAATGACAGCCTTTTTAACAAGCAGTTCTGCAGAAACTGGACATCCACATGCAGAAGACTAACAATTTACCCCTCTCACCCTGTACTAAAATCAACTCAGAATGGGTCACAGACCTTAATGTAAGACCTGAAACTCTAAGACTGCTATAGGAAAACAGGGAAACTCTTTAAAGTATTGGATCAGGCAATGATTTTCTGAATAGGACTCCAAAAGCACAGGGAACAAAAACAAAAATTTACAAGTGGGATTACATCAAACTTAAAAGCTGCTGCACAGCCAAGGAAGTCATCAACAGAGTGAAGAGACAGCATACAGAATAGAAGAAAATATTTGCCTGCTAGAGGGTGGATTAGAAGAATTAATGTCCATAACATATTAAAAACTCAAAAAACTTAAGTAATCCAATTTTTAAAAATGGGAAGTGATCTGAGTAGACACTTCATAAAGGAGGAAATACAAATGACCAAAAAAATATGAAAAATGTTCAATATGGGAAATTCAAATCAAAACTACAATGAAATACCATCTCACCTCAGTTAGAATGGCGTTCTATCAAAAAAAATAATAATAACAAATGCTGGTAATGTTGCACAGAAAGGGAAACTCTTCACACTGTTGGTGGGAATGTAAATTAGTATAGCCATTATGGAGAACTGGGAGAAGGACGTGGCAATCCACTCCCAAGGAAATCCCGAAACAGCCATTGAAAACCCTGAGGGTCGCTATGAGTCGGATATCGACTCAAAGGCACCTAACAACAACAACAACAACAATTATGGAGAACAGCATGAAGGTTTCTCAAAAAACTAAAAACAGAACTGCCATATGATCTGGCTGTCCCATTTTGACTGTATATCCAAAGGAAATGAAATCAATGTGCTAAACAAATA
The DNA here is from genome assembly GCA_007922755.1 of Pedetes capensis. Classification (NCBI taxonomy): domain Eukaryota; kingdom Metazoa; phylum Chordata; class Mammalia; order Rodentia; family Pedetidae; genus Pedetes; species Pedetes capensis. The sequence goes on along the minus strand of VMDO01000897.1, from coordinate 123,342 downwards.
CGTACTATGTTTATTACAGTACTATCCACAATGGCTAAGATATGGAATCAGCCTAAGTGTCCACCAACAAATGAATGGATAAAGAAAAGGGGGTATATACAAACAACAGATCATCATTCAGGCATAAAAAACTGAAATCCTGTCATTTGTAGCAAAGTGCATGAAATTAGAGGACATTATGTTAAGTGAAACAAGCCAGACACAGAAAGAAAGATACCATATGTTCTCTCTCAAATATGAAAGCTAAATAAAAGTCCACCTGAGAGTAGAACAGTGATTACTAGGGATTAGAAAGGGTGCAGGGTAGGTAAGAGGGGCTGTGGAAAATGAACAGTGGAAAATGATCAGTGCATGTATGGAAATGTCCCACTGAGGCCCACTAATATGTACAAGTAATACATGCTGATGAAAATATCTCAATAAATTATTTTCCACTTCCTTTTTAAATATTCCAGTTATATGACCAAAAGTGACTAAGATATAACTATAGAACTTACAAATTCTTCTTGCTCTGTGTTCTCGCTAGAAAACACCTTCTCCAAAATTATTTAGGTGGTATTCCCCTTATCACCCTTCCTTACTAAGACAGTGAACATACAAAGAAACAGTGGCCAGACCATCTATAAAAACAGAACTCTGACCCATAACCTATAGCAACCGGCCAAGGAGAGGAGCCCCTTACCTACAATATTCAGTAGCCAGTGTGTGGGACGTCAGACTTACATGAAGTCAAGACTGCTATCTCTGGGGACAATCTAGCCAGATAGATACTAACTTCTGTAACAATTGGCCAAATATGAGGCAGGACTTAATGAGTAAGTAATCTCTGAAGCTCAGCGGGGTGGGACCTGGTTAGTACTTGGATGGGAGACCACCTGGGAATACCAGGTGCTGTAGGCTTGGGAGAAGGACCTGGCAACACACTCCCCAAAACTGATCTGCCCTTGAAAACCCTATAGATAGCAGAGAAGCACTGACAATAGTGTTTCACCTGTTGTACATAGGGTCGCTATGAGTCAGACACTGTTAGGTGCGAACTCGACTGTACCACTACCACCCCAATTTTTGTCCCTGCTTAAAGTGTAAGGCCAGCCAGAGAAAGCTAAACATTGCCTTACCCAATCACATGGGATGCCGACCTCTAGCAGTCTGCCTATTCCTCCCTGCCAACAGTTTGGCCACACCTGGGCCCTCCCTGTTGTCCAGTTCTCTGCCTGCCTGAAGTCTCTGCCTAAACACAGTGAGGGTAGATGGCTCTACTGCTCCAGTGAGCTCTGGATGCACAGGCTTTCTTGGTTAACACTTGGGTGCTCTTTGTTTATTTTCGCATTGCTGTCAATACAAAGTAGGTGGCTGTTCAGTGGATGAGCAGGACACATATCGGGCAGTGTTAGTTTGGCTAACTCCTGACCTAAACCACCCTGTGGTTCACAGGGGAGGGGTCCTGGTGTTATCGCAGATGAATCTTCCAAAAATGTGAATTGGGCCACCAGGAACAGAGCTGTGAATGTTAGCACACAGGAGTTTTGCCTTTGCAGGGCCATGAGGAATCTAGGGAAGATTTTTGAGAAAAGAAGACTGGAAGCAAGAATCCCATCTTTGCCTCTGCTGGGGACTCATCTGCCTTCCATGCTCTGCTCTCTCCTGAAGGGCTCTTTGAGCCTGGACACCCTCAGATTCACCAGGGAGCTTGGTAGCAATTCTCACAACAGAGGACCTGCAGTGCAGCATTCCTGGATGGAGGGGAGAAGGGCATTGACCTCACAGAGGGCCCTCAGATTCCACAGAGCACTCAAGCATAAGTTGGAGGGAAAATGATACCAAAGTAACTGTGTGGGACAATGATTTCTCACACTTAACCTATTGGAAGATTGCCATGAGTCATTTCTCCCTCATTCATCTGGGCTCTTCACAGTGGTCGTACCTACTTCTGGTAATTTAGACCATTTCACCTGAGAGCTCAAGCAAGTAGACTGTGATCCCTAGTATTGTTCAGAGAGGGTAAGCACACTGACGGTTATGAACGCCCTGTCATTACTTCCTCTCTCATTGGTGTCTTGTGAGGTGAGAGGAATCTTACCCCAGATAAGCCACTTGCTCTGTGGTACAGAAAAGGTACAAGTACTGCTCCAAAATTCAAGGAACTGACCTCATTATTGGCCCTTTTTACTCTGACATTGAATATAATCAAATAAAATTTTATCTTCAAATGTCTTGGTTCTTTTGGACCATCAGTACCCACTCTCCCAGGGCTCCAGCTTCACAATCAAAACTGGAGAGCAACTCTTCTTCCAGGATGGGATATAAGATGTGATCAAAAAACATGGGGAATATTTGCTTTTAAAAAATATATTACATTAAAAGACACATTGCCATTAAGCCCCCTCAAAAAAACTCTGGCTGGCTCTGATCACACTTTTCCCATAGTTCTTGCCACTTTGAGGCAGTTCTAAAGTCCTCTTCCACCAGTGTCTTGCACTGTCATGGCTGCCTCAATGTCCTGGATCTATTCAAAATGTTTACCTTTCATGGTCCTTTTCCCTTTGGGGAAGAGCCAGAAGCTGCACAGTGCCAAATCTGGTGAATAAGTAGATGAGGACATGTCATAATGTTTTATTTGACAGAAATCACCGTATCAGAAAAACTGTGTGATACGGAGTGTTGTCACGATGGAGGATGAAACTAAAGACATTCATGAAAGCGGACTTCCAGATCTGCTTCAGAAGGTGGCAAGAACAATGGGATAAATGTGTTCAAGCTCTCAGGAGGCTGAGGCAGAAAGACTGTCAGTTCAAGGCCAGCCTGGGCTATACAGCAAGACCCTGTCTTAAAAATACCAAAATAATAAAAAAATAAAAAATAAAAAGGATGTTTAAAGCCAGGAGGAGAATTTTGAGGGAGATTAATGGCAACGTATTTTTTATTGTAATAAAATTTTATTTAAACATTCACCATATTTTTTATTACATCATGTAGAAGAGAGAGGAGGGAAATAGTTCCAAGAGTCCAAGTAAATAATCAAATAAAAGGGAAAAGTATTAGGAAACTCCCAACTACTAGTAGTACATTTTCCATCCCCTGCTTTCTGCCATATGGAAGGCCTCTGGGTATAATTAAGGAAAAAAATATTCCATTTTGACTGTTCCCCAAGTATTCACAGGCAAATCCACATAAGGAAGACCTCCATGGAAACTGTGTAAATGGCCCTTTTCATTAGTGGTGGGGCAGATCAACCCTCTCTAGAGCCCAGAGAGAACAAGCACATCAGTGCTCACTCTTCATTAATAATGAGTCTAGCCAATGCTTTTCCAGTCCCTCTACCTTAATTTCTTTTGCAAGGACAAATCGCTCCATTGCCTTCCTTTTTTCAATCTTGGAGACTGACTGAAAACCTAAGATGAAACTGTTCCCAGACAATATTCCTCCACATGACCTCGGGAAGCACTTTTCCTCATTCGGTGTGAACAGTGTAACTCATCATACTTGACTACGGCACTCCATAATATAAAAGGAATGGGTCCTGGGTGTCTCTGTATGGCTCTCTCCTGGGTTTTCCTATTGTATTCAGAGTCCCAACCCTTTGCTGTTGATCAGCCTCCATAAAACCCAAATATCAGTGTTTTCTAAATTTTACCCTGCTTAACATCTCCATTCACTCAGGGGCACCTAATGACTTCATGTTAATTCCTCTGCCCTATGCCTGCTGCTGCCCCTAATGGTAAGAAAGACAACACACCAGTTTCCTGCTCACAAACTACCCTGTCATGCAGCCCAGTTCATCCCAGTTGCTTATAAACATATCTTTTATGTCTTCTGACCATTTTCTGTTTTATTGTTGTTATTGTTAGGTGCTGTCGAGTCAGTATCCGACTCATAGCGACCCTCATAGGGTTTTCAATGGCAGACTGTTTCGGGATTGCCTTGGGAGTGGATTGCCAGGTCCTGCTCCCATTTTTGCAGTGCTGGGAATTGAACTCAGGACCTCAGAGATTGCAGCACAGTGCTCTACCAACTGAGCTAAATCCCAACCCTTCGACCATTTTCTGAGGAACCTGCAATTAGGGTGCACTACCCAAATTAATCTTTGTCACCTGTGAACCAGAGCCTGGGCCAAAAGTATTCTCCTCCTTCCCTACTCAGCCCTCATATTGTAAATGATCAGAGAAAGAAAAGAAAACTAAAAACTTTCCCTGGGGTAGAAAATGATCATTTTAATCTACTTATCTAACTATCTCAAGAATATAGTTGGTTTCACCAAAACTATATCATGTTTTAATTAAAGTAAAGGAGTATATTTAGAGTATTCATTGTCCAGAAAACCACTAGAGAGAAGAGGAGGAAGAAAAAATGAACAAACAAATGAAATGCCAAAGAAACAAAACCAGGGCAATTTGGGGGTAGAAAACAGTATTAATAGTTATTTTACCTGTGTGCAAGATAGCCTGCCTGGAATATAGAAAGTAAATAAGATTTAGAAATAGAGGACCTTAGTTCAAGACTTGGCTTTGCCACTGCCTAGCCTCACAACCCTTAGCAATTGAGTGACTGGATATATAAGTGGACAATTGCCAGATCATCTATAAAAATATGACTCTGACCCACAACCTACTCAGGAAACAAACTCCTTATCTACAAAAGTCAGTTCAGGAAGCCACCTACTACAAATCAGACTTATAGGAAGTCAGACTGTTATCTCTAGTAACAATTGAGGAAAACAAACTTAACTGTTATAACAGTTACCCAGTATCACCAGCATTTGGCTAATTCGTGACAGCCTTATTAACATTTTCACCACTGCTTGCAACTGAGGACCAGAGAATGCCACCTGTGGACCCTCATCTAATCACATAGGAGGTCAGCTTCTAGTAGCCTGCCTATAGCTTCCCTGGCAACAGCCTCCATCCAGGGCTCATCAGAAGATTTCCCTGGTTTCTATTCAGGCTTTCCACTCCTCTGCCTGTCTGAGAATCTCTGCTCAAACACAAATGATGGTGGGTGCTGACTACCTTGCTAGAACAAGCTCTAAATAAATAGCCTTTCTTCTCATTTGGTTGATCTTTATTTCCACAAAATTATTTGATCTTTCTAGGCTCTACCTTCCTAATCCACAAAATGGAGCTCAATAATTTCAACCACATAGTGTTATTGTGAAATCACCAATGCCTAGGTTTTTCACACTGGACTCAGTGTGCCAGGGAGTAGAAGATGCCACAGGATAAACAGAAGGCATCTTCTTGGTAGGGAGTGTTTCAATGATTAGGGGAGAAGTGGTCATATTAAAACAAACATTTTGAATACAAGTTTTGAATGCAAAACTTGGATGAATATGTAATATGAAATAATAATCTAGAAAAATTACAAAACTAAGCTAAAAATGGCTAAATAGAAGTACCCTATACATGTTTCTACCACAGAGAAGAATCAAGACAACAAAGGAAAAATTGCTTTGAGAGCAGTGATTGAGAGAACTTTGGAAATCAGTAAGGAAGTGATGGGAATCCTAAATAGCCTAGAGAGTTACAAAGGCAACCTAGAGAAAAGAACAAAGCAAATTGCAACTTCAACTCAGTCTATGGGAGGTGGGCACATGGCAATCTACATTGCTGGGAAAAGGTAAGTAGGAAGCAGCAGCATAGCAGCAGACTGAAATCCTAATGGAAGGAACACACAGGCTTCAAATCCAGCTAGGAGAATGGACTGATCCAATAGTGACTGCTCTGCCCCAAAGAAGGAATTCTTGGGGGCATTGTCACTCCCAGGAGCACACAGAAGCCAGGATATTACAATAACCACTCCTAGATGCCACCCTGCCCTAGAGAGCAGCCAGCCCACTGATGATGCCAGAAGCCTTGGGCCAGTCTATGCCTCACAGTGGTGAGAACAAAACCCTCAGCATCCTGCAACTTCATATCCAACATCTGCCATAGCCACAAGCCCAAGCCCCACCCACACAGGAAAGAGGGAAGGCCTCCTTCCCTGGGATTGTGGCTGCTAGTGATGGTGAGGGAGGAAACACCTATATCACTGCTACCTGTCCTTTGTTGTTGTTGTTAGGTGCTATCAAGTCGAGTCCTACTCATAGCAACCCTCATAGGGTTTTCAATGGCAGATTGTTTCAGGATTGCCTTGGGAGTGGGTTGCCACGTCCTTCTCCTATTTTGCAGTGCTGGGAATCGAACTCAGGACCTCAGAGACTGCAGAGCAGCGCTCTACCAACTGAGCTAAATCTCAGCCCACCTGTCCTTTAGGAGCTGGAAAAAGTCCCAACCAAAATCTATATCTCCAGGAATGCTGTTGGGAGTGCCCCAAATCCCAGCACCACTTGCATCTGCCTTGCAGGAACTGGGAAAGGTCTCATCCCCAGCCCATGACTTAGGGACTAGGGCTGTTGGTACAGACAGCTCTGGCATCACTGGCATCTGTATCCCAAGACCTGGGAGAATGGTCCACCCATGCATCTCGCAATGCCAGGAATGTGGCTACCAATGCCACAAGTTCTGCACTCACTAGCACTCATTCTTTGTGTCCTAAGGGCATTCCCATCCATAGCCTATACCCCCAGAACCAAGGGTATAAAACCACAAGCCCTGAAACCATCTGCTTACCCCACAAGACCTAGGGAAAGTCTCCTCCATATTCAAAATCTATAGGAATGTGGTTTTCAGTGCTACAAGCCCCAATATCACCTGAATACAATCCCCAGGTCTTGGGCAAGGTCTTCTCTGCAGCCACAGCCTTGGAACTGCAACTGCTGGTGCCCAAAGCATTGACATCATCTATGCTTTTCCCAAGAGAATGTCCCACAGTTCAAAGAAAATTGCTACCTCTGCCACAAACCACATCACCACCTGAAATCATGCCACAGGACCTACAGAAAGTCCTCTGTACAACCCACAACCTCGAGCCCACCCTTACCACAGGCAGCATCACCAGTGCCCACCCCACAGAACCTGGGGAAGGTCTCATCCCATCCTCTGGCTCTAAAACCATGGCTGCAGATATCACAGACTCAGGAGTCTTCTCATGGAATCTGGGGAAGCTATCCATCATATCCTATGTCTCTGGGCCTATGACTGATGATGCCATAACTTTTAGTGCCATTGTACTTGCTCTGTGACACCTGGAACAGTCCTTTCTAAATCCTGCTCCACTGAGATTGTGGCAGCTGCCATCACATGTCCCATTGCCATTGGATTCAACTCTGTGGGGCCATAGGACAAGTACCTTTGGAAGCCTATGTCCACTCCAAAGTAGTAAAATTACTTTCATGCAGTCTAGACTATTAAGGCCTTCATAGACACTGCTAACATCTACTACAGCCAAAGAAATCATGATGCTATACCTTTAAGCTTACCTATAACCAAAGCCAGGGAGTAGGACCTGGTGAGCCACTCCTGAAACAACTAGCCATTGAAAACCATATGGATAGCAAAGAAACACTGTCAGATATAGTGCCGGAAAATGAGGCCCCCAGGTTGGAAGGCACTCAAAAGACTACTGGGGAAGAGTTGCCTCCTCCAAGTAGAGTCTACCATGATGACAGAAATGGAGTAAAACCCCAGGGTGCTCAATTTGCTGATGTGCCATGACTCAAAATGAGGAGAAACAACTGTAAACATCCATTAATAATTGGAACATGGAATGTACATAGTATGAATCTAGGCAAATTAGAAATCGTTAAAGGAGAAATGGAACGCATAAACATTGACATTCTAGGCATCAGGGAGCTAAAATGGACTGGTATACACCATTTTGAGTCAGACAATCATATGGTCTACTATGCTGGGAATGGTAAACTAAAGAGAAATGGGGTTGCATTCATCATCAAAAAAGACATTTCAAGATCTGTCATGAAATACAATGTTGTCAGTGATAGAATAATATCCATACGCCTACAAAGAAGGCCAGTTAATATGACTATTATTCAAATTTATGCACCCACCACTAAGGCCACAAATGAAGAAAGGGAAGACTTCTATCAGCTTCTGCAATCTGAAATAGATCAAACATGCAATCAAGACATACTTATAATCATTAGTGACTGGACGCAAAGGTTGGAAACAAAGAAGAAGGCTCAGTAGTTGGAAAATATGGTCTTGCTGACAGAAACAAAGCTGGAGATCTCATGATAGAATTTTGTCAGACCAATGACCTTTTCATTGCAAATACATTTTTTCAACATCATAAA